>JARHVA010000184.1:3930000-4270000 GCA_037957365.1 Torreya grandis
CAGTACAACCCTATCCATTGGATATAGATTTATCTACTTTGATTGTGCCAAAACTATAATTATTATGCCACCTATGCCTATGTCTACACACACACACACACACACACACACACACACACACACACACACACACACACACACACACACATATGTATGCAAATGTGTGTGTGTGTGTGTGTGTGTGTGTGTGTGTGTGTGTGTGTGTTGTAGAAGTCATGCATAAACCTTTGTTTTTATTCTCTTTTCCTTAGAAACCCTAGGGGTACTTATGAGAACTAAAAACCTATAAAGAGAAGGGGAAGTGCAATGTTTTGAGTTGACACCAATCACTCCTATTGATGATTAAATGTTATCTACACAGATATATACTCAATTAAATAATAAATAAACATGTATTTATCCCGACTAGAGTGATTGTGTAATTATTCTCCTTGACTATATGTATGCAACTAGTATTTGGATTTTAATACTTGAAAATGTTAGCTCTTGACTTGATTTGAAATGATTCAAGACTTAGATTATGATTGAGCCTAGTGAATGATATTGATTATGAATTGGTATTTTATCAATGTGTATTAATGTATAAATTATTAAAAAATAATGTCAATCTAAGAATAATAAATGGCCTTTGATTTGTATTTATAAGAATGCAATAGAATAATTTCCTTTAGCTAATTTGTGAAATGTGTGGGATGTCTCACATGAATATTTAAAAAAATTGGAAACCATCCATTATATGACATAGGGATAAGGACACTCTAGGAAGACAAGTTTGTAATAATAAACTTTTTTTCCTAGCACATACATGCCCCAAAAAAGTAAGAATAATTATACTAAAGTTGGAAGTAGTCTGAGAGTGATATGAATCATTTTGAGCATTGACTTTAGAATTCCTATGTATTAGTGATAGAAAATAGAAGTATAGATCCCACATATAGATAAATTATTAGAGGAATGGTGAATGAGTTATTTATATGAGTGTAATTAAAGTAGTCTAATATGTGTTAAGAATTAACATTTTCAAGTACCTATGACCAGATTTAAGTGTCTACAAGATTTGATTATCTTTAATGATTGTATAATCATATATATTTATTTTTCATAGGTTAAACCATTTTGAATAATTTTATTATAATGTGTGCTAAATATTTAAAAAAACAATCTAAGTTTTACACCAATAGGTTCCAGGGCATATAGAAATAATGTAAAATTACTTCTAAATTAAAAATCTTTATATAACTCCTAGAGTTTATAGAAGACCAACCCAAACACCATTAGTTATTGAAGTACAATAAATAGATGTTAAGGTTAAAAATATTATGGTATATTATTTTTTTAATATAAGAGAGTAAATAAAAAGTTTAGTCTTATTAAAAATACCTTTGACCAATATGGATTTGGCCTCAACATGCACAAAAGATGAACTATGTGTAATAGAACCTATGCTTCAAACTAATCATGCAACTAACCAACAAATTTATAATAATGATGAATAAAAAATCCAAAATATGATGTGGATTATGGATTTTTAGGAGCTCATAATCATTACAGTCTTTCCAAGAAATCAATGAAGCTTCTTCATGTCTAATTCAAGAAGTCCATAATGAACCATTCTCAAGAAATGGAATTTTTATTTAATATCATTGACCATGTCTTTAAAATATCTCATAGAAGTAGACATAGAGAGTAATTAAAATTTATGTGTTTTTGGTTAATTGATTGTACAACACCATATGAGATTACATCTCTTGATTCTTTTTCTAGTGATGAATCCATAAAGAAATATTTATGAACTAGTGTCAATTTTATTATGTATTATCATAAGAATAGATTCCATTTTAATTTTAATGAGAATGTTTTTTTTTGGGAATAATAGGCCTCACATAGTGATGAGGAGGTTTATTTGTATAATTTGGATGCATTACCTAATACACCTTATGTGAAGGATACACCAAATTTATTAAATGATAATACACTTGATATCAATATTGACATTAATGTCACACTAAAAATTTGAATTTGGGTGCCTCCTTGACTCCTATTGGATATAAATCATATGCATAATTATTAATAGAATATCAACACATCATCACATGCTATTATGTTTATATACTTAGTGTTTCTACTTTTATTGCAATACATGACCTTATTCAAAACCCCTATACCATGTTTATAAATCAAAAGATTATATAGTTACATCCCATAGAGGATTTTTATTAAAAAAATAAATGAAAATTGTCTGATGTTAGCTTTATTATACATATTGATTAATCAAAATGGATTTCTAAAATTGTATAGTTGGTAAACTAACTAGAGGAATTAAGATATGTACAAATTTTCAAGATATAAAAACATGCTGTAAAGATGACTTTATATTTCTTGTTATGAGTCTAGTAATACACTTTTAGATAATGAAAACCACACTACTATGATCATGTTCCCTTTTTTTAGGTTACCTTTGATCCTTCACTCCATTTCTCTAGTATTTTTGTTTTATTTTTCAGCTTTCATGCATGTTATTTGTTATCTTGCATGCCAATAGGGCCTTGATTTGAATTTGACAAGTCTATATATACATAGGTACATTAGCTCATATAAGATAAGTATTTGGAAATAAGACTTACTAGTGAAAAAGTATTAACAAAGTGATAATATTTAAATAAAAGGTGAAAAGTGAAAATTAGAAGTCTAGAATTTTATTTTAAAAGTAATATTTACTTTGGAGTATTCATATTACACCATTTTCATTTGTTCATATAGGTAAAATTCAGAAAGGATTAGAGCTTGCATCACATGATTGCTTGTTAAGCTACATATAGTGTTAGTTTTTAAATTTTCCAAGGATGGGGTTGACGTATTCCCCTTAATTGACAACCCTTATTTTAAGGTCTTACAAGTTTTTATGAGTTGAATAGGTTTCAAATGAAGGAGAAGTATTTATGGGTGATGTTCAATGCATTTTGACAAACTCAATAAGGTTTTTAAAGCCTACGAGCAGAGGATCAAATCCATCAATTTTATTTTAGAAAGGATATAGGTTCCAAAAGTGTTTTAGTGATTTGTAGAGCATACCATTCCAATCTTGGTAAAAAAAAATCAAATTTATTAATTTCTTCTAATTTTTTTAGGTTCTGTCTACCTTAGTTCATAGCCCTATTTACACATGTTTTTCTAAAATTTAATATTTTTCTCAGACCCCTCTCTTTTTAATATAAATTATTATATAACTTTTATTTATTACAATTAGTTTTTCTCTTACTATTTATTTGGATATTTTTTTACCAATCTCAATTAGACATTCTCTATGATTTCATGTAGTGTGTTGTTAATGTGAAGCCACTTTACCATCCTACATGTGTCCCACATTGCATTGAATTATCCATTTTATTCTATGGTTTGTTTTGTTTTTCTAGGGATGATTTATCTTGTTTGGTATCATTAATGTTAGTACCTTGTATTTTTTTCAAACTCTAGTGCATTGTGCTGACTTTATCATTTATATCTTAGGGTGCCTTTGCATGTTATATATGTTTCCATGTTATGCCACCTAAGGTAATTAGATGTAAAACCCATACTAATAATTTTGGTAGATTGAGGTTCATACAAAATAATCTGTTTTGCTATGTGGCCACTTGTAAATCATGTGGATAATTTTGAATGGGTTTGGAATGGGAAGGGTTTAATTTGAAACACCCATGTCATCATTGATGGGGGTTTCACTTCAAAACATTTTGTTTGAAAAGGTTTTGTTAAAAACTAAAATTTTATTTTTAAGTGGTGATAAAGTGAGTAGACATGTTAATAAATTAAACAAAACATGGTTTCCTTCAAAAACCCTAAGTGCTATAGGCGTGGCACCAAACCCTTTATAAAACAAATAGAATCCTCCTATTAGTTTGAAACTACCACTTCAAAGACCATGATTTTGGGGAAAATTATTGAGTAGAAGTCGAAGGATCCACATGTAAACAATTTTATTTATGACATTTTTGAAAACACACACATGCACATGCATGTGTGTGTGCGCACACATGCACATGCATGTGTGTGTGTGCACACATAATATTTAATATATTTTTTAATTTATTGATCAACCTAGGTTGCCTATATAAAAATTATAATATTTTTAGGGCATTGGAAAAAAATATAAAAACATGTCCAAAAATTTTGAAAAAATATATCAAATGAGGTTTCAGTGTCGTCATTTCATTGAAGAAAAAATGCTCAATTTAGACATATATACAGATAAATATTGGGGAAGGAGATCATATATGCCTGAATTTTGAGGGTTGATACATACAAAATTAAATATCAACCAAAAATCATAAAAGTATATTTTTATTCTAGGTCCATGACTTAAGAACTTTTTTGCAAGAAATATAAAAAAAAAACTTATGTTTTAACAAGTTTATGTGGGAGGGAGATCACTAAATCTATAGGACTTTGTATATATAAAATAGATACCTTATGAAAATAGGTAACCAAAATTTAATTTTTATCAAAAATTATAAATAAAATCTACATTTAAAATCTAGCATTTCATTAATTATAACATATCCAAATTTTATACGGTTCAATCACAATCGCATATGGAAATAGATAAGTGTCTAAAATCCTATTTTTTCTGACCTATTTATGCCAAAATGTGGGACACATTGTTATTTTTTAACCCATTGAGTTTCAATTATACTTATTTTTTTGAAATTCCTCTAGTTAATACCTGTGCTTATTTGAAAAATAAAATGGTGTCTATCAACGATGTTAATGCTCCTTCTACTACTATATATTATGGTGAAAATGTGAATGATAATGTTATAAAGGATGGAAATAAAAATAATTTTAATTCTAATGATATGGATGAAAATCATATAAATGATAATATAGTGTTTGGATCTCAAATTATTAATGTTTCTATTGATAAAAATGATTTATTTGAAATACTTTATTTGTTTAGACATGACTTTCCTATAATAATATATGAAATTGTGTGTGTGTTAAAGGATATAAAAATAATCACCTATAATGTATATCAACCCTTTAAAATATTTTCCTTCCCTGTATGATAATGTTTTTGTTTCTCAAGTTATTTCTAATATTTTTCTTCCTCCCATTTATTCCAATTGTATTATTGTTTCTTTGCCAAACAAGTTTCAAGCTCCAGTTTTTTTGTCAAGTTCATCAACCATCTCAACATGTTTCTTGGACTCCATCACTTCTCCATAGTGTTTATAAATTACATAATGTTTCCATTCCTACATATATTACTACTAATTTTATATTAAACCTCGAAGTCACCTACCTTATAAAAACCATATGTGATATGTAAAAATAATTCAAATTTATCTCTAAAATATTTCAACTACATCTGATATATTTATCAACCCTTTGGATTATGATGCCCTAGCTTATATTTTTCCTATATGTTTCTTGGCACCAAATTTTGAGTTGTTCAATGGAAAATGTGATCATTCTCATCTCATCAAATATTTTTATGCCTCATGTCTAAAATTTGTACATAATGATAAATTGTTGTATAATTTATTTCATAGAAGCCTTAAATACTATATTATTTATTAGTTATACGTTCTACCATTTTAGTCAACAATACATTATTTCAATACTTTGGCTAATGATTTATCGACACAATTTTTAATCAAAATTAGCATGAAAGTTGAATTTTCAAATATTTCTCAACTCAAATAAGAACCTAATGAGAATGTGTTTAGATTTAATAATATGGTTACCAATATTATTATCCAATTACTTGATACTGGATTAAAAATTGTGTTCCCTCAAAGTTTGGTTTTTCTTATCAAATACAAAGTGATCTTCAACACGTACCAATATTTCATTAAGAATCATCACATAGTTAGAAATTATGAGATAAGAATTTATTATCAAACATGATTGAATATGGGACAAATTATCATACCTATAGTGGATAAAAATTGTAAGGTAAATTAATGTTCAAATAAATAGTAGTGACAAGCATTCTAGCCTAAGAAAGAGGCCAATAATTTCATAAATGTGGTAGAACAACCATCCACCAAGATAATATTATTAAAAAAAATAGAACAAAGGAAATCCATAAAATTAATTTAAATTCCTCAAAATGTGCTTAAGTGATTACTTGAAATCAATATGATTACATTACCTCCTATTATAGACCTTGATACATCAAGGTCTTTGCCTAAGAACTATGATACTAATGCATACTATGCGTTGTCACAAAATATTTCACCTTAGAGTAGGTTTTTCAATCCTACACTAAGATTTGGTAAACATTAAAATACCTTTAGGCCTAAGGGTTGCCTATAGTAGAGGTAGAACTCTAGGTTTAAGGGCTAACTCCCTAGATTAATCCTTAAGTGGCTATCACCTACACTAATTAATTTCTTGAATGAAAAGGGATATAAGTAGACATGAAGTAAGATAATATAAGGGGGTGATACACCAAAAATATCTCCATAAGATTACCATACAATTTTATTAAGATACATGAATCACAACACTAGTCTTTGAATCTTGATTTACTCTAACATTAGTATTTAAAACATGGAGGTGATATGCATGAAACTACTCAAGGTAAGTGAATCAAAGATCATTTTCAGACACTAATTATATTTTTACACTTGAATATATACTTACACACTTGAAAACACTTCATGTGGCCTACTAGAGTGGAAATAACTTGCATCAAACATGGAAGGATTGAGAGAAATCAAGGATAGATATCAATTTCTTGACTTTTCACTATACATCACTTTACATACTTAGTCAAGATATTTTTTGAACTAAAAAACATATTAAATATCTTATTTAAAAGGAAAATTAAAATATCAAACCAATAGGGCTTTGTCATACTAGGTGTGAAACTCCTTACAAGAGCTAAAATGGCCTGCATTTATAGAATGTGTGAGAAGAGAGAGAAAGAGTGGAGTTAAGGGTCACAATGCCAAATTTAAAGGAATGAAAAATAGTTTAATTGTAGGAGAATGAAGAGTATGATGTAGGTTTGGAAGGTATACTTGTAAAAATGTCCATTTGAAGCATGAAACTCTCCAAAACTGGCATAGAGACCTTTCAACTCCCTTCTTTAAATTGCTTTCATGATTAGGCATCTTCTGAGAACTTGAAATAGGAATAAGGAGAGTTTACATGTGTGTAAAAATGGAAGGGGGTTATAAAAAATATTAAACAGTCATCATATGTGTCCCTAACTCATAGCCTTTTTTTGGACACTTGTTCTCACCATCTGTAATCATTCATTGGTCTTCTAGGCCTCCTTCTTCACATTTTTCGCCCAAGTGACCTTAAATTTCTCAATAAAATAAATGAAATGGGTAATAGGACACCTATATATAGTACTCTTTCTTTCCAATCCATAAGTTAGACCTTAAAAAGGTCCAAAAACCAACTTCTCATTCTCTCACTTTGTAGACACTCTCCATTTTCACTATCTACCAAAGACTGCCTAGAATGAATGACTTAACAAAGATTTTTATGTGATTTTATAAGGTAATAAATTGATTTATATATTTAGGATAAGTATCTATAGACCACTCCAAATGACTCTCACATTTTCATTCTACTATGTACCTATAGAATACATAAATCTTTGTAAAAAACCATGTTTTAGGCTTGTCCATACAAGTAGGGTACAAACCAATCTGATGTGATGGAGCTGGAGAGAGTCCTAAAAAATTAAAAAAACCATTTCTAGGCCATTTTACTCTTTTTTCATACATATTATTTCCTATCTTCTCCATCGAGTCCTAAACAAGGGTTTAGGAGGGTTTTAGCATGTTGAGAGTGTTAGCAATTTTTCATAAAAAATAGATGTTAAAACTATGAAAAAATTGCATTGAAAGAATGTATAGGACCTCCTTAAACTCCCCCTAACTCCTTAGGTCTCAATGTAATGTATCTTTATAGGTGTGAGCAATATAAGTTGGCCTATCAAGCATGAGTGCATTCTAGATAGTTTTGAGGTGAAATAGGCCAAATTTGACCAACTTGTGTAGTCTCTTTAAAAACCAAAGGATTTTATGGACTTTATAACTTTAAATAAAGTTAATTAATTGGAATTAAGAGTTAATATTTACTTAGAATTGAAGTTGGACCCCATTAGGGTATAGGTCTAGTTCAAGCCTAATAAGCATGACTATACTCTAGTTACCCATAACCACCTCTTAGTAGTTTCTCAATATTTCAAGGTATCTTTCATGATTTTTCATGCTATAAAAAAATTTAAAACATTTTGATTCATCCCAAAACTCTACATCTCATCTCCTTACTATCTACTCACCAAACCTGTAGGGTAGTTTGTCTGGGAGTACCCTCTATTTGAGATAAAATAGAGGGAACTTCCCCTATTTGTCTAGCCAAGTTGAGGTTATAAGAGTATATAATAGGCATTGAAGATATTATATACAAAATTTTAGGGATATATCACCTCCATATAATCCTAAACATCATAAATCTCAAGATAGACTTATGGTGTTGATGATTGTATGTAGGAATGTAGAGTTGGGTTGATTGTGTGCGCCTGTAGGTTGATGCTTCTACTCTATTTAATTGCTCTGAGAATCACATGAGGTGGATATAATAATTATTAAGGTATTATAAAAAAATTTAAACACCACAACCTCTTCCAACTTATCAAATCTCACACCTTTCACTATCCTATACTAGGCCTAGTCTATAGACTTTAACAGACTGTATTGATTAGGTCACCTATAGGTGACAATCTAGGAAAGTTTCAAGAGGCCTTTATAGATGTTCAATAGAGCCTAAGTGTTTTAATACTATAGTTTTTTCCTATTGATATCATTTTACCACTTCTACCTAATTGAATATCTATGCAAATCTTCCAAGCTTGCAACTCTCATCTTCCAAGGTTAGTCTACAGTTAGACTATGTCACCTGTAGGTGGCCATCAAGGTATGACCATTATGTCTTAATATTGAAACATTATTTTAGGTCCCTAAATCCTCCTATACCTATATGAGTTCATTTTATGCCATTAATACCATATTTTCACTTAATTCTAGATGTCACTACAGATTACATTACTTTTAGTCATTTTAGCACAATATTCACTCAATTTTTTAGGTTAGATTCTACCTAAGTTAAAATCAACTCAAAAAAATTCATTATCAATAAATAAATCAAATTTCCATGTTAAAAACATTTCCCTTGGGTTTGGGATTCATGATGGAGACAACCAGACTTTTCTAGACCTCATGTCACTCTACTATGGAAGGATCAAATGTATGGGCAAAACATGGTTCATAAAAACTAAGGTAATGTGTCCCTTTTATAACTTTATCCAATTGTGAACATGTTTTTAGGTTTTTCTAAAACATAATTACTTCATATTTATCACCATGTCTCTCTAAATTCCTTAATACTTTATGAATCTCTATAACAAGATCAAACACTTCTATTCTAACTCTTTCTCAAACCTCTATGGAGACTTCCTATAGGCGTACATTCATATACAAGACTGTGAAGGCAATGTATATGACTATGTGTACCAAGATAGTTATCAAAACCAATTTTATTACCTTTAAATGGTTCAATCTCACTGATCACACTTTGGGAGTCCTCCTACCATATTGAAACCTCCTTGTTTCATCATCATGACTTGTCAATACTTGACTTCACCTAACTGTAGGTGACTCTACAAGGGAAACTGAATTTATATGTATGTATTGGTCTATTCACTCCACATAGAACAAAATCGAGACCAAAATTTTCAAATTAAAACTAACCACCATGAAATTTGAGAGTGGAAACAACATTCTACCTTTGTTCTAAAGCCACTATAGGAAGGATACCTCTGCAATAGGTGAAACTTAGTCTTCAACTTCAATGGTGTATCTCACTAGAAATATGGGATGTTATACTTATATCTTGACCTCCACATGTTAAAACCATGTTAAGAGTCATGTGATATGAATGATCATGTCCTCAATATCACGTTCACAACTAGAATTGCTCAAACCAATCTAAATAGATAAGGAAACTGAAGGGTTTGGGAATGAGTAGACAGAAAAGAGTCACTCACACTCTAAGAAATGGTTCATGAAGCTCAAAAAACCAAACCTAAAAATCATATCATGAATTTGAAGTATAAAAATATTAATTTCATACCTAAAGAGCATTTACCTTAACTCACTTCCTCCTGTCTATACCATGTAAAGATCGATTGACTATTTCTACCTGTCTAGGAAAGCAATGAAAGGATAAAACAATTTTATGCCATTTTTTAGATCTTAAAGGATAATTTATAATGTAAGTGAGTTTAGGGGACCCAAAGAGTTACTATATGTTGGAATAATGAATATTTAATCTTACCTAGGGATAATAGGGTAAGTTATTTATTACCTAGGGTTAATTTTATTTACCTAGGATAATTTGTTTTATTGTTGAGAATCTCTCAACAATATATTTGTCTGTAGTATTTGAAAACAAATAGTTTGTTTTCTCTATTTTGTAATCACAAAAAATAGTTTGTTGTCGTAAGACAAACTATTTGTATTATATATACTTTATAATCTAATAGATTTTAATGAGAGATTAGTGAGAGAAACATATTTTATTCTCTGGTATTATTTTGTAGGTTATTTGTTGTGGGTTCTTTCTCCTGGATTGATCCTGTGGATCCTGTGTATCTCCTGCTCATTATTTCATGGTATCAGAGCACAGAGTTCTAGTTGAAGATCCTCTTCCCTACAATTTTTTCATCTATTAACACAATAAAAAAACATTATTTTATTGATGTGTTACAGATATTTTTTATTCTCTCACATTCTGGTTCTTGTTTACAAGTTTTTTTTGGAATTTTTTGTACTTTGTGATCATTTATGATAGTACAGATTTCCAAAACTAGAATTTTTTTTGCATAGGGGCATAGAAAATTTAATCAGGAAACCTGTACAACTTTAATTTTTTCATTCCATGCTAGTTGTATAGCTCTTTCATACAAAAATTGGCTTAGTTCTTTTTGGCAGACTGCAGTACCTATACGGTTTTCTTATGTGGTAGATCATACGAACATTTTTTTTGAAATTTGACACCTATTCATGAAAGTTGACTGTGCTAGCTTTCATTCCATATCAATTAGTATGGATTTGGATCAGGCCATATAGTGTTTTGGGAGGTTACAACAGGGATTTAAAAATCTATTTTGTTCTGCAACATAGCCGTACGATTTTCTCCAGTTTAAACGCCTTATACTACATAAAATCAAAATATGAAAATTGTATGTGTTAGTAGACTTTCCAAGATTTCATTTCCAGCTGAGAAGTATGGATTTGGATCAGGCCGTACAGTCCTTTGAGCAGATCTTGTGGAGCCAATTCTGAATTTACTTGGAGGTTTTTTCCTTGGCTAGTATTTACGAAATTCTCATCAAAATTTTCCCTGATCACCACGCCTTACTAGAACAAGAAATTATTTCTAATAAATCAAAAGATTATTTTGCATTCATCTCAAATGTGTGAGTCATTTTGGCTTATTTTTTATTGAATTTCTTAATTTTTAGTGGTTTAAATGCAAGTCTCTAGCTTTAAATGTACAAAGTTGACTTTGCTAAAGTGGCTAGAGGTATTTTGTTAAAAATTGGTAGGGAGGAAGTCTTGGGGTCAAATCCCCCTACATTTTTTTTGCATAAATCCATTTTTTTGGTACTTTTGTATAAGCTAAGGCAAAAAAAATTCTGTCGGGAGACGTTAAATTGTAACGGGAGGAGTGTTTTGAGAAAAAATGAATGTCTAGGTTGTTCTTGTCAACGTCATCGTCTTCTTCGGGAATGGAATCCCGATTGTTTGAACCCCTAAACTCCATAAATTACCATGTTTGGAAGTTGAAAATTCAACAACTCCTTCAATCAAAGGGCTTATGGAGAATTTTTTCTGAAACAACACCTGTGACATTCACCACTGAAAAAGACAAATATGCATATGGTTGTAAGCAGAATGAGGCTCTTGGATTGATTTGCCTCAACGTCTCAGATAATCTTCAATTTCACATTGTAGATGCTAAAATACCAAAAGAGGTATGGGAAAAATTTAAAAACCTATTTGGCAAAGTTAACGAGTTTAAAATTTTGCAATTAGATGCAGAATTGAGTACTCTTTCTCCATCAGATTTTCCTTCAATAGATGAATTATTAGCAAAATTCAAATTTACTAGGTCATAGTTGAAAGCTGGTGACAAGGATAAAAGTGATAAGGAGTTCATTTTCATGATTTTTTCAAAGTTGAAAGGACCATATAGTGTTTTTTCCTCTACTTTTTATACAATGATGGATACATTAGGTGATGAATTCAAATGGCCTTCCTTTGAAGTTTTTTGTGAAAGATTGACTAGGGAGAAAACAAAATTAATGGCCCTAGATGCTCTACCTAGTCCTAGTCATGCTTTAGTTTCTAATTCTTCCAAAGGAAAACCTTCACCTAAGTCTAAACAAAATCAAGCACCTTTAAATAACTCTCCAAAGTCCACCACCCAGACACCTCATCATTTTAAATCTACTAAGACCAAAAAGTCCTTTAACCAAAAGAAGAAAACATTTGGTCCATGTAATTTTTATGGTGGTCCTAATCATGATGAAATTAGATGTTTTAATAAGATGGAAGCATTAGAGGTAGCGGTTAGACAACACAAAATTTCCATTCCGTCTCCATCTCCTTCTACTTCTCCTACAGGAAAAGGGAAAGCACTTTCAGCCAAGGCTATATCTTCATGTCATGATCAATGGATTTTTGACTCGGGTGATTCTCATCATCTCACACATTCTAAGGATCTATTGTCTTCTCTTACATATTGTAGTACATCACATATTATTATGGGTAACTCCTCACAGATTGAAGTTTTGGGATCAAGTAATGTTGAAAAACATGATGGATGTTTTAACAATGTATTGCTTGTACCCAAAATATCTTCTAATCTTCTCTCTGCATATCAAATATGTAATTTTGGTACTGGTAAAACTATGGAGTTTACTTCACATGATGTTGTAATAAGAGAATGTAATGACCCTAGTGAGATAGTTGCTACAAGTACAGCAGACCACACTGCAAGACTCTATACTTTTGATAAGTTTGAGTCTTTTATGTCTTCTAGTTCTTCACTTATAGCACATGGTAATAATATCATAAAATTGTGGCATGAGAGGTTAGGTAATTTGAGTTATGGATTTATGCAACAAATGAGTACAAAACATCTTGTAAAAGGCCTTCCTAAGGTCTCATGTATTGATGGGGTGTGTCCTGGTTGTCTAGTTGGTAAACAGCACCAGGATCCATTTCCAGTTGGTAAGGCCACACGTGCAAATGCACCCTCAGGGTTGGTTCATAGTGATTTGATGACTTTTCCAACTCATTATTTTTTAGGGACTAAATATGCATTCACATTCATTGATGATTTCACTCGTAAAACTTGGGTATATTTTCTCAAGTTGAAAAGTGAAGTTTTTGAGACTTTTAAGGCTTTCAAAGCCTTTGTTGAAAGACAATCTTCTCTTCCTCTTAAAAAGATATGCACTATCAATGGGGGGGAATATGAAATTAATGATTTCCATGATTTTTGTATTGAGCATGTGATACAGCACCAGTTCACTGTACCACACACTCCTCAACAAAATGGTGTAGCAGAGAGGAAAAATCAAACATTGAAAGAGATGGCTAATTGTATGATTCACTCTAAAATTTTGGGTCCACAATATTGGGCTAAAGCTATAAATTTTGAAAACTACATTCAAAACCGTATGCCTCACAAAGTTGGGCAAAATATGACACCTGAAGAAGCTTGGTCTAAGATCAAGCCTGATATTTCAGATTTTTGCATCTTTGGGAGTCAAGCATGGGCATTTGTTCCTGATGACAAATGCAAAGCATTGGAGAAGAAAATCCAACCACTCATTTTTGTTGGCTATTGTGAAGATGTAAAAGCCTACCGCCTTTTTGATCTTGTCACACATGATGTGTTGTTTCGACGGGATGTTCAAGTTGATGAGCTACTCACTCCATAGGAGTGTACATCTAGTTCTTCTTCTCCCCCTCCTTCTACCAAGGATAGTGAGGATTTGCTTTCTATTGTTGTTGATGATGATGTTGCACTTGTTCAGCCACCACAACCATCTTATTCACCACCTTTGCCCAAGTGGGCAAAGAGCACTCTACAGGTAGCTGGTTCTTTCATTGGTGATCCATCTGATTCTCATCACACTCACTCACAGACATCTGGTGTTGCTCTTTTGGGACAAGCTTGTACAGATGATCCAATGTTATTTTTTGAGGCCATTGGTATACCTGAGTGGGATGTTGCAATGTATGATGAGTATTCTTCATTGATGAAGAATGATACTTGGGATCTTGTCCCTCTTCCTAAGGGAAGAAAACTTGTAAAATGTAAATGGGTCTATAGGACCAAATATGTTGCAGATGGATCAGTGGATAAGTACAAAGCTAGATTAGTAGCCAAGGGTTTTTCACAGGTTGAAGGGGTTGATTACTCTGAGACCTTTGCCCCTGTAACTAAGATGGATTCCATTCGGCTTGTACTCTCTCTTACTGCTTCACATTCTTGGTCAGTTTTTCAGATGGATGTGAAGAGTGCCTTCTTGCATGGTGATCTCCATGATGAGATCTATATGGAACAGCCTCCAGTATTTGTGCAGGACTCATCATTAGTTTGCAGACTCCGTCGTTCTCTTTATGGCCTCAAACAAGCTCCTAGAGCTTGGTACAAGAAGATAGATAGTTTTATTTTGAGTTCTGGTTTTATTCGTTGTGAGACAAATCATAATGTATACATCCTGAAGCAAGGTGAGGAGCTTGTCATATTGGTTTTGTATGTTAATGATCTCATCCTCACTGGCAATTCAGATTCATTGATACATGACATTAAGGACAAGTTGGCAGATAGGTTTGATATGACAGATCTGGGAATTTTACATTATTTTCTTGGTCTTCAAGTTTTTTAGTCTTCTGAGGGCATCTCTATTGGACAGCAAAATTATGCAACATATATTCTTCATCAGTTTGGCATGGCTGATTGTAAGCTTGACCCCACTCCATATCAATCAGGTGTTGTGTTGTCTACCTCTTGTATAACTCCTCTTGTTGATCCAACTTTGTATAGGCAACTTGTATGTAGTCTTTTATACCTAACTCATACCCATCTCGACATCACATTTTCTGTGAACCTTGTCTCTTATTTCTCACATGAGCCTCATGAGAGTCATTAGCAAGCAACCAAGCATATTTTACGCTACATTAGGGTCACCACTCACTTTGGTATACATTACATAGCATAGAGTTCTACACAGCTTGTTGGATACATTGACTCTGATTGGGCTGGTAATGTTGACACTCGTAAGTCCACTTACGGATTTGCTTTCACACTTGGTTCAGGTCTAGTTGCTTGGGCATGCAAAAAGTAGACTGCTATTGTATTGTCTTCTATTGAGGTTGAGTATCGAGGTGCTGTCAAAGCTAGTCAGGAGACACTTTGGCTTTGATAGTTGCTTGGAGAGATTGGCTTCACACAACAGGGTCCTACTACTCTTTGGTGCGACAACCAAAGTGTGATTGTTATTTCTCGCAATCTTGTTGAGCATCAGCGAACAAAACACATTGAGATTCACATGCACTTCATTCAACATCTTATTTAGGATGGAGTTCTTTCTTTGGAGTTTTTGCCTATGACTGAGCAGATTATAGACATCTTTACTAAACCTTTGCCTTCTCCTCGTTATCTTTAGTTGCGAGTGATGCTTGGGGTGAAGGAAGTTGTCCTTGGGGGGATTTCCCATGAAGTCCTTCCTTCCTTTATTTTTCATATATTTTGATTGGTTTGTACATGGGTACCTTATCAGGCCTAGTAGCTGGGACCCATATTTATTTGTCATTCTCCCTATGTTTCACTTAAGGGAGGGTGTTGGAATAATGAATATTTAAGCTTACCTAGGGATAATAGGGTAAGTTATTTATTACCTAGGGTTAATTTTATTTACCTAGGATAATTTGTTTTATTGTTGAGAATATCTCAAAAATATATTTGTTCATAGTATTTGAAAACAAATAGTTTGTTTTCTCTATTTTGTAATCACAAAAAATAGTTTGTTGTCATAAAACAAACTATTTGTATTATATATACTTTACAATCTAATATATTGTAATGAGAGATTAGTGAGAGAAACATATTTTATTCTCTGGTATTATTTTGCAGGTTATTTGTTGTGGGTTCTTTCTCCTGGATTGATCCTATGGATCTTGTGTATCTCCTGCTCATTCATTCACTATATAAGTCTTCCCACATGCTAAAGATACTTTACAAGCCATACAATCAACTAAAAACTACCTCTTTTCAATGTTTTCTCGATTTCAATATAAAACCCTACAAATTTAAGTTATTAAATAGTTCATCTGACACTTACTAACACATGGGACATTGAATTACACTTGGACACACTTTTCCTCCTATATAAACTATAATAATCCCATAAATGAGCCCAAAAGTGGCCTTAAAATGACATAGGACTATTTAAGACAAATATGACAAAGCTAAAGCATAATGTTGACCCTATAAGACCATAGTACAGATTAAAAGACCCTAGTAGACCCCTATATCAAGTTTTCAACTATAGGAGATTGACCTAATTTGATTTTTGGTCAAATTAGTCAACATTCTTGCTAATTTCTAAGGGGTGGCAAGCTAGCTATGCCAAAGACTAGTAGCCTCCTATCCATTGGGCTATGGAGTCACCCATACACAAATATGGCATTGAATTGCCTTTAAAACCATACAAAATAATATAAAATAACACACTTATGTTCTCAAGAACACTTAGGAAAAACACACAACATAATCAAAGACACACACCTATCCTAGTATATACAAGACCTCAAACAATTTTAGGTGAAGGACAATCACCATGCTTCAACCAAGGTCAAAGATGGTACCTCTTGCATCTTTATTTGTCCATGAAATCAACCTATCATGTGAGACATGTTTGTCAAAAAACACTTACTCATGTTGATGGTCAAAATACTTACCATCCTTAGGTCTTTTGTTTGCAAGTTTGCTACTTGAAGCTTTCAAAGATTTTCCATACTACCCTTCAAGAAGTTTGTTTGAGCTTGTAACTTGATGGAATTCTATCATGTTCACATGGTACTTCTCAAACTGAGTGTTAGGAATCATGAAAGTTGCCTAAACTCCATATTATTCTTGAACATGATGCACTTAATGTTTAGGGATATCAAGCTTCTCTTAATTTTACTCTAACACATATGAAAAAGGTTCAACCTCAGGTTGAGGTGTTACCTGCTTCTTATAAAAAAAAAATTTCCTTGGTCTCACCAGGTTCCTTTATGACTACATATTCTTTCATAGTGGTTTTATATTCATATTTATGCTTGATATGACAATCTCCTTTGTGCTTAAGAGGCTCATCAATAACCTAATGATTTGGTTCATACTTCTTAGGAGGAGAAATATATCTTCCCAACTATTCAAACTCTTGACTTATGGCATGGATCCTTTACCATAGCTCATCTTCCTCTTCATGAATGTCATCTTTAAGGACTCCTCCATCAAGTGTAGGAATAAATGCATGGTTTTATTCATCATATGGATCTATCATTATTTATAAAATATGATCATCGTACATATTAATAAATTAATTTCCCTCAATATCTCAAGGAAAAGAATGCTCAATACCTACTCCAGATTTATCATATGCTCCCTCATGGATGATGTATGTTCCAAGATCAGTTTACCCAAAGTAAGTGTATGGATCATATTCATAGGTGTTTATACCATACTCATATATAAATATATCATATATACCCTCAAGTTTATAATATGTTCCATCATCCATAATAAAGTCCTTTTGATCACTGATGACACACTTCAGAATGGAACTTGCTTCTACATAGGGCTCAATGTGAAACTTAGATATTGGTTGAGTTATAATGGTTAGATTTACTCCATACCTTATATTTAAGTATAATAAATACCAATCAACTAAGATGTATCCTCCTATCTTAGATTTGAAATCCCTTGAGAGGAAGATAGCAAAGTGAGTAGGTAAGTCAACAATCATAATGTCTTGAAGGATAGGGAAGATAGGATAATAATACAAAAGGACTCTCAATCCTTTGACCAATCCTAATGAATTAGTAGGTGTCCCATCAAGTTAAATCACCCCTTTACTATATGGTTCATACTTTAGACCCAATTTATCAACAATAACCTTGGGAATCACTGAGGTACTAGCTCACTATCCACTATGTAGTTGTGAACAAGTTTGTCTCCCATAATGAGAGTGAGGTAGAAGGGTAGAGACTTATTATTTTTGGAAGAGGTATCAATAATGTGATTATGAGAATTGGTGAGGGCTAACATGAATTTGAGAAAACTTCTTTTTTTAAAATTCTTTTTGGCCAGGCATGTGAAGTACTTCCCAAAGGGAGATAGATGTCTTGGAAATTTTTAATGAACCCACAATATTTAAAGTGGAATTATTTACCTTTTCTTCAGTATTTGAAGGCAATGAAGCTATATAATATTGAGGCATTGTAACACTTTGAGTAGGCCTTTAAATTTTTTGATTTGAATTAGGTGTAGGAGTTGTAGGAACTATCATGATTGTATTCATACCTTACTTCCTAGTAGGAGGACTATTGAACTTGTTCCAACACCATGGGCATCTCCCAAGGCCTTCCTCTTTTCTCTAGTATTTTTTGCAACTAAATTACCTTGGTTGAGAATAAATGTATCTTTTACTAGGAAGTTTTCAAGATTCACCTTTTGGGGTGGCCATCCTTCATTTGATTAGATGAAAACTTCATATTATACTAATAGTTGAGGAGTAAATCATCCTTGAGCAACCAAATCTTGATCCCTACCTTCATTTTCATCTATGAGTTTTTCTTTCTACCACTCTTCTCCTTGCACCAAATTACTATGCATTGATACCATGGTTCTTATGTTGGAGGTAGAATCTAGATCGCATACATTGGCATACCTATTAGAGTTAGGTTTTCCTCGACCTCTCTCATGCCCATATTGTTGAGGCAAGAACCTATTTACTTGTTGAGGATAGGGGCAAGTGTTTTAATAAACACCATAATATAAATACGATTGCCTATTTTGAGCCTATAAGGCCTTATATCTTACCTTCTAATCAATAGCATCTTCTACCTCCTTAGGGGTAGTTTTAGACTTGGTATTTGCCTTAGGGACTTGAGAAACACTTGGAGTATCAACAAACATATTTGGAAATAGAGACATAGACACTTTTGGAGGCAAACTTACAACTTGTATTAGGCCATTATCAGCTCTAATTGCAAGGATATATGCTTCAGGTAAGGTGTAACCACATATGGACTATAGAATTATGGCTATGTCATTACCAATAGCCCTTAGATATGTAGGAAATACAAATATTGTAGGTGGTCTCATGGGAGTAATTGACCTATGGCAAGTTCTTTGGAATATCTCATTGAAGTCATGCATTATCTCTTTAGGGCCTATTTGAATCAAAATGAGATGATGAATGAGTGATGTGTGATCACTATTATCTTCAAACCTTGATTTCAATAGCTCTCCAAAATTATCCCAAGTGGTGATACATCCATCGGTCAAAGTCTTATAGTAGTCAAGTGTTTTTGTCTAAGGGACATGGCAAGGAGTCTAATGGTAATGTTGACTTTAGTAATATTATGGAAGCTACATAATTTTTAGATATCCCTAATATGCTCACTAGGAGTGACATGACCTTCACCATTGAATTTGGGAACACTTTTTGTAGCATTAGGGGCTATATCATCATATGTATTGAGATGGATAGGATTTTTAAAGTTAAAGGCTGAGAAGGCATGGTGCCTAGCCATTTTCTCCTCAATTTACTCTTCACTCTCTTGATCTTCTTGGCTTGTAAAGTCCTCTTGTTCTTCAAAGGTCAAGATAGGCTAAAGATGTTGAACTTCAAGAGGAATTTCTAGTTGAGGAAGTGGGTTTATGGGATTGAAAACTTTACTAAAATATCACCTAGTAAGGACCATGAAGTATGAACATAATAAATAATTAAAAAATGGTCTAAAACTAGATATTACCTTGAATGGAGTCACCAAATGCTGAGTAGAACACCATATGCAGCTATGATGTTGTCAATACCAACATTCACCTTGACAAGATATCTTTGAGACAATTATCCCACCAGGCATGACAAAACTATTGTCACCAAATCTTGAAATCTATAGGAATTTTTTCAAGCCTACTCTAAGATCTGGGTAACATTGGAATACCTCTAGGCTTGTGGGTTACCTATAATAGAGGTAGACCTCTAGGTTTAAAGGCTAGCTCATTAGATTGATCCTTAAGTGTTTATCACCTACACTAACTAATTACTTGAATTAAAATGGATATAAGTATACATTAAATTAATATAATCTAATGGGGTGATAAACCATAAATATATCCACAATATTACCATATAATTTCACTAAGATACATGACTCACAACACTAGTCTTAGAATCATGAATTGCTCTAACATTAGTATTTCAAACATGGAGGTGATATGCATGAAACTACTCAAGTTAAGTGAAAAAGAGATCATTTACAGACACTAAGGATACTTTTACACTTGAATATATACACATAAAATTGATAACACTTCGTGTGACCTTATAAAATGGAAATAACTTGCATCAAACATGGAAGGATTGAGAGAAAGTAAGGATAGATATCAATCACTTGAATTTTCAATATAAATCATTTCACATAATTATAAAATATATTTTTTGAAATAAAAACAAAATTTCATATCTTATTTCAAATTCAAATTACAATATCAAACCAACATGGCTTCCCCATACTAGGTGTGAAACTCCTTACAAAAAATAGCTTACATTTATAGAATGTGTGAGAAGAGAGAGAAAGAGTGGAGCTAAAGGGTCACGATGCCACATTTAAAATAATGAAAACCAATTAAATTTAAATATGATGAATATGATAATAGAGGTTTGGAATGTCTCATTGGATAAATGTCCATCTGAAGCATGGAACTCTCTAAAATTGGGATAAAGACCTTTTAGCTACCTTCTTGAAAATACCTTCATGGTTAGGCATATTTTAAGAACTTGAAATGGGAATAGGGAGATATTTCACATGTTCAAAATTTCATGGGGGTTATAAAAAATATTAAACAATCATCATATGTGTCCCTAACTCATAACCTTCTTCTAGACACTTATTCTCACCATCTACAGTCATTCATTCATCTTCTAGGCCTCCTTCACATTTGTCATCAAAGTGACCTTAATTTTATCAATAAAATCCATTTAAGGGGTGATATTAAACCTTTATATAGTCCCATTTCCTTCCAATCCATTATTTATACCTTAAAAAGGTTTAAAAACCAACGTCTCATTCTCTCACTTGGCAGTCACTCTCCATTCTCACTATCTGCCAAAGACTTCCTAGAATGAATGACTTAGTAGAGATGTTTATGTGATTGTATAAGGTAATAAATGGATTTAAGGATTTATAATAAGTATATTTATACCTCTCTAAATGTTTTTCACATTTTCATTCTGCTTTGTACCTATAAAACACATAAATCTTTGCAAAAAAGCCTATTTTAGACCTATCTAGACAAGTCAAGTACAAACCAATCCAATCTGATGGATCTTGAGATATTCCTCCATAATGGAAAAACCATTTATAGGAAATGTTACTCTATATTCATGAAAATTATTTCATATCTTCTCCATCGAGTCCTAAACAACGGTTTAGGAGGGTTTTAGCATGTTTGGAGTGTTAGAAATTGTTCATAAAAACTAGATTTGAAACTATGAAAAAATTCCACTAAAATAAATTATATGACCTCATTCAAATATCCCTAAATCCTTGGGTATCCATGTAATGTATCTATATAGGTGTGAGCAAGATAAGTTGGCCTATTGAGCTTGAGAGTATATTCTAGACAGGTTTAAGGTGAAATAGGCCAAATTTGACCAACTTGTGTATTCTCTCTACAAACCAAAGGTTTTTAATGACTTTATACCTTCACATAAAGGTCATAAAGTGGAATAAATAGTTCATAATTCCTTATAAGTGAAGGTGGGCCCAATTAGGGTATAAGTCTAGTCCATGCCTAATAAGCCTAACTGTACTCTAGTTACCCATAACCACCTCTTAGTGGATTTCCAAGACTGAAACATCTCATCCATGATTTTTAATGATAAAAAAATTTAAAACATTTTTAATCATCCCAAAAATCTACATCGCACCTCCTTACTATCTACTCACCAAACCTGTAGGTTAGTCTATCTAGGAGTGCTCTCTATCTGAGATAAAACTGAGGGCACTTCCCCTATTTGTCTATCTAAGTCGAGGCTATAGGAGGATATAATATATATTTAAGACCTTATATACAAATTTTTATGGCTATATAAACTCCCTATAATCCTCAACTTCATAAATCTCAAGACAGACTTATGGTGTTGATGATTGTATGTAGGAATGCAGAGTTGGGTTGATTGTGTGTGTTTGTAGGTTGATGCTCCTATTATGTTTCATTGTTATAAGCATCACATGAGGTGCATATAATAATTATGAAGGTATTATAAAAAAATTTAAACACCCCATACCTCTTCCAACTTCTTAAAGCTTACACCTTTCACTAGCCTGCATTAGACCTAATCTATAGACTTTAACAAACTATGTTGATTAGGTCACTTATAGGTGAAAATCAAGGAGAGTTTCAAGGGGAATATATATCTATTCAATATATCCTAATTTTTTCACTACTATCTTATAGTCCTAATATAATTAGACCACTTCCACCTAAGTGAATATCTATGCCAATCTTCCAAGCTGACAACTCTCATCTACTAAGGTTAGTCTACATGTAGACTATGTCACCTGTAGGTGACCATCAAGGTATGACCATTGTGTCTTAAAATAATTTAAACATTATTTGAGGTACCTATATCCTCCCATACTTTTAGGACTTAATTTGATGTCATTAAGACCATAGTTTCACTGAATGTTTTAGGTTAGAACCTACCTGAGTTAGAAACCACTCAAAAAAATTCTTTATTAATCAAGAAATAAAATTTACATGTTTAAAAAATTTATTTTTGGCTTTGGTTTCATAATGGATACAACCAAACTTTTATAAACCTCATGTCACTCTACTATGGAAGGATCAAATGTATGGGATTTTGTAACTTTCTCTATTGTGGATATGTTTTAAGTTCTATCTGCAATGTAATAACTTCATATTTATCACCATTTATATATAAATTCCTTATACTTGATGAATCTCTATAAAAATCTCAAAAACTTGTATTTCAACTCTTTCTTAGACCTCTATGGAGACTTCCTGTAGGTGCACATTTAGATACAAGACTGTGAAGGCAAGGTATATGTTTGTGTGTACCAATATAGTTCTCACAACTAATTTTTTTACCTTTTTTATGGTTCAATCTCACTACTCACACCTTAATATTCTTCTTACCATATTGAAACATCCTTGTTTCATTATCATGATGAGTCAATGCTTGGTTTCACCTAACTATAGGTTATTGTTGGAAGGGAAACTATCTATATGTGTATGTATTGGTCTTTTCACTCCACATAAAACAAAATTGAGACCAAAAATTTAAAATTAAAACTAACCATAATGAAATTTTAGTTTGGAAACAACATTATACCTTTATTCTAAAGCCACTATAGGAAAGATAGCTCTGCAGTAGGTGAAACTTGGTCTATAACTTCACTATTGTATCTCACTAGCAATATGGGATGTTATGCTTATCTCTTGACCTCCACATGTGAAAACCATGTTAATATTCATGTGATAATGATTATCATGTCCTCAAGATAATTTTCACAACTATAATTTCATAGACCAATCCAAATAGACAAGGAAACTGAAGGGTATGGAAATGAGTAGGCATAAAAGATTCACTATCACTCTAAGCAATGGTTCATGAAGCTCAGGAAACCAAATTTGAAAATATTTTCATGAATTTGGAGTAGAAAAATATTAATTTCATACCTGAATGTCATTTTCCTTAACTCACCTCCTCCTACTTATACCATGTAAAGACCAATTGATTATTTACATCTGTCTAAGAGAGTGATGGAAGGATATAATGGTTTTAAGCCATTTTTGAGATCTTCAAGGCTGAATAAGCATGGAAGTTAGTTTAGGTGACTTTAAGGTTCATTTTATAAGTCTTACCATGTGTAAAATATGTTGTAAAAGTTGTACAATCAACTAAAAAATGCCTTTTTTCAACTATTTTCTTGCTTTCAATGTAGAACCCTACAAATTTTAGTCATGAAAAAGTTCCTCTAACACCTACTAACACATGAGACATTGAAGTACAATTGGACACACTTATCTTCATATATAATTGTATTATTCCCATAAATGAGCCCAAAAGTGTCCTTAAAATGACATATGACTATTTAAGACAAATATGACAAAGCTAAAGCATAATATTGACCCTATAAGACCATAGTACAGATTAAAAGACCCTAGTAGACCCCTATATCAAGTTTTCAACTATAGGATATTGACCTAATTTGATTTCTGGTCAAATTAGTCAACACTATGATTATCATAAAGTCTAAAAAAATTATTTAAAAATATACAGGACATTAAAAAATATATTCAAGACATCATTGAGAATATTCAAATCCATGTAGATGGTCATAATATTAATTTGAATGAGTCATTTGTATAAAAAAATCAACACCTAAAAATATTTACCAATCCTTTTCCAACACATGCCACTTAACCCAAATACCAAGTAAATGTTCATATGGTAACTCAAAAAAACACCACAACATTCCAATGCTCATATACTGATGTATTTATAGGTGCATTCAATACAAAACATAAAGATCCTCCTCTAATTATATTATATGATCATGAAATCCAAAAGGATGATGGACCACTCTTCATTTGATCCATCATTAATACAAATTCAAGAATAAAATTTGGAATTATTATTTGAGCATAATTGTTTTCACAGTGAATTTGTTTACTAGTCTTGCATATGCTCACATAGATATAGTTAATACTACAACAATTATTAAGGGATATAATGGGATTACCTGGACACCAATTGAAGGTGTTACCTTAATAATCACAATGGGTCCTAAGACCATCTTATTTTGGTTTCATGTATTAATAGATAATGAGACATATGAAATGTTTCATAGAATACCATGGTTTAATTAGATGAAAACACTTTAATCAACATTAAATAGGTGTTTAAAATATGTTCATGACAATAAAGGGATTACTATCCAAGGCACCACCTATGACCATCCACCATATATTTTAATTAAAAACATACCAAAGAATTCATTCATCATAAAACCTTACATCAAAACACCAAAAGTTCAACTACCTACCCATTCATTTACCAAAAATAATATTATTATAACATCTTGTGCATGCATACGATAAAGAACCTATAAAAGATACAATTCCTAAAGCTATAATTCAAAGAAATAAAAGTGTTACTTCACACGAGGAGAGAAAATATAACACAAATAATTGCATTGATAATAATTATAATCAGATTTGTTATAATGATAACGATTACATTGATGATTCCTATATTGATGACGATCATGCTAATGATGATATTGTATTATCTTTCTCAAACTCATGGGTAGCTAAACATCTAGATATTTATCATGAGGATAGGATCTTATTCATTAATAAAAATTAAATAAAATATAATTGGTTATCCTTTCCCATTAATCCCATATGCCTACACACAGATAACCTATTTTTATTAATTTTACATATTTTTTTGTCTCTTTATTTGCTTGCTTGATTTTATTTTCTTGCTTTGATGTGGTTTGGTCTTATTCATTATTTATTATATGGATTTTTGGAATATTTTTCCTTATTTATCCTTTTTTCATGGTCATTAACCCCTTGGGTCTTCATTTTCTTCTTATTTCCATCAATTTCATTTGTTTATTATTTATTCTTGTTTGAATTTTGAAGTTACCTTCTTCTCGCCTACCTTCATGTTTTGGTTGTTCTATCATTTTTCTTCCTTATTTGTTTCCTCTCATTAGTTATAGTTTCTTCTTTCCTACCACATGATTTTGAGTTTATTATTTCCTCAGTTCCATGTGGATCCTTATTCTTGTATATATTTTTCATTCTTCTAGCTTATTATTTTGTTTGAATGTGCTAGTTTATGTGGTTGTAACCCTTATCTTTGATTATTGTCTTTTATCTAAAAATCATGTTTAAACTTCCCCATGATAACAAAACATTATATATTGAGGCTCCATTCCCTATCGTAAACAAAATTTTAGGGGAATTTTTTGGTTAGTAGGGATCCCTCCCTTCTTTCTTCTTCTCTCTCTTTTTTCCATTGGATTTTGTCTTGTTGGACTAATTATTTTGACTATCTCATTTTATATCATATTTATTTTCATTTATCTTTGAGTGTTACATGGTCATGCAACTTAACCTATTATGATTATTTTCATATTAAAAGAGGTTATATTTTTTAGGCACATGCTACTTATGGTATTATTGAGTTAGATGCAAGATCTACAAGTTTAACAATATTATATGGACTCACAGTTGATTCAAGGAATCATTTATGATCACTTTGGGGGCATCCTAGAGAATAGTTCCTAATGATGTTTTAGGTTTCATATTTCATAATTTTATTCATATTTTTGAGCTTTAATGTGACTATATACCATTATCTATCATGTCTCTTACATGATTAGTACTTCTACTTATGTTCATGTTCTTATCATACTTAGTATTTATTTAACATTTCTTTATGCTTATATATACGAGTGTTTTTATTTGATTTGTATGTTTATTATCTAGTGTGTATCCCTTATTTTCCCTTTGTCTTATGAGTTTTTTCATGTGTTTACTTGGCATGCCTCTCTCTTTTTCCTTATGTAACTTAAATGGGAATGAAGGGATAAATTAATGGTTTCATTAACTCCCCAACTTATACTTAAATCATCAGATGGAGACACACAATTAGGAATAATACTCAAACTTAGAAATCCAAGCACATTATTAAAGAGCATTAAGATATTACAAAGGTTGTTAGGTCTAGTGATCCAAGGATATGATTTATATTTATTAATTATTATACAGGGATTGCATTTCTTATTTGAGATACCCTTTTTAGTAAATATATTAATTTTATGTCATTATTAATTAATATTAATATGTTGGTTCAAGTAATTCAACCCTTAAGTAGTTGAATTTGGTATATTAGAAAATATTATTAAATTTTTGTGTAATAAAACAATGTAATATGAACATCATATTAAATAAGCTTATTTTGATCAATAAAATATTGTAGATTTATTATATACCTATGTTGAAATTTATATCTATGGTATCAGATCTCAATATAAATGGATCCATGAGGAAGAGACATAAATCCATGGAAGAGTAATGAAAGAGACAAAGTTTTTTCTTTCTCTATTTTTTTATAATAATTTTTATTTTCAAAATTTTAAGTAATTTTATTGTAAATTTTATTGGGAGAACTTTTCAAATGTCATTCAGAGCAAACAACTTGAAAATATTTGATAGATAAATTTTTTGTTACCTAAAAATGGAATTTTTTGTTAGCAAGTATATTTTTTATCATTATTTATAGCATGTGAATATTTTAAGTGTGATATTTTTATGTGGTGGCATGAAACTAGTGTGAGAATTTTCATTTTACTAAAATTGTGTTAAATGGTGTTGCAATCTTCTAGGGGTATCATTATTCCCTAAGGGAGTGTTTTCTAAGTGTTGGAGCATGAAAGATGTCCTTGGGGCTTTGCAATTTGAAAATATGGCATAATGATATTTTATAAAGGTTACAAAATTACTAGAAGCATTGTATTTTTCCTATAAAATTGTGTTATAACCTATGGAAATAATGTTCCTAAAGTTTTCTTTATATATATAAAGCATGCATTTTGATTGTTTCTCAAATGGCATGATATTTGATGTGATTTCACACTTTAAGAATTTATGCTTTGGATTACTAACCATGAAATCTATGCAAAAATGTTTTAAAAGTGTTTAACATTTATATTTATACATGGAAACAATAATAAATGCTGAAAATTTAATTAAATAGAATGTTTAAGGCGTGACATTAGTTGGAGAATATGCGAAAATAAATCATGTTTACTAGAAAAGGCACACAATTATAAGGTATTGACAATAAAGAGATCATTTGGTCAAAAAACTATACTTGCATTTTTGTTGAAGGTTAAAAACAAGTTACGTATTGATTCAAATAATGACAAGGATAAGTTGGTATTGCACCTCCTATAAGGAATTTTCATATTATGTGGTTAAAGGTTCAAATATTACATAAGGTTTTACTTTTTATACTAAAGTCTTGCATTTGATATATTTTCATGTAAAATGTAAACATTGAAGTAAATGATATAAGTGTGGCTTGAGTATTATTATCTATATTTGCATGTAAAATGCAAACATTGATGTAGATGATATAAGTGTGGTTTTAGTATTGTCATCGATGAGAAATGAGAAAGACTTGGCAAACGAGATATTTTTAAAGTTGTTGAGATCATAAGAGGTTAAGTGTTTCATTCCCACATAGTGTGAAGATAATTATTTTAAAAAGAAACCTTTTTTTTAGTGTTATATCCTATACCCATGTTATTTTTTTTCATTTTATCTTTTTTATCAAAGAGGTGGGAATATAACCACATGATTTGTAGTTTTTTACCCATTTCAAGTCCATCAGAATAGTCATCTTTTGTGTAGAGTATCCCTTTTAGAGTTTCTTGGAAAAATGTATTAAAAAGTGGAGAAATAAGATATTTAAATGTAAATATGGTGCATTTTTATTCTATTCAATACCTAGTTTACATGTTGCATTTAAAAATGAGAAGTTTGTTTGTGTGAAAATATATGTAATCCCAAATCTTTAAATTGTTGGTATTAACTAATTTTACGGTCTTGATGGAGTTTAAAATGTAGTATCTTGTGGTCTATAAATCCATCGAAATCAATCAAGGTGTTAGATATATAGACCCACCCATCTTGAGTATTCTACTAAATCAATTATATGGAAAGTGAAAATTTTGGTTTTTCTATGTTTTTTTGAGTTTCCTATTTGTTAGTATTTTTATCAATTATTTTGAATTTTTCGAGCAATGTAGATCAAGTTGGTGATTTAGGACTGCTTGAATTTCTCGCCTCCCAACTATTAGAGGTAAGATTGTTTAGATTATTATCTGAAGTGAATATAATGATTGGTATGAGTTGTAAACACCAATAATGTTTATAAAATAGTAATGGTTGTTGGGACATAAATGGAAAATGTCCCATACATGAGGTATAAGAGAATCATTGAGATAAAGTTTGATGTAATTAAGTATTCCCAAGATGATGTTAATACTATAGTTAATTTATATACAATCAAAGGGATGAGTATTCTTAGGATTATGTTTATCAATATGTAAAGTGGTTCAAGAGATTGTAGGGATTGTAGTAGGTATAGGGTACTGGAGGTTAGATTACAAGGTTTGGAGTGGACATGTCAACATAGGTTTATTAGTGTAGGGTACAATTTATAGGTTTTATTAGTTTCATAAGAGGTAATAGTTTTTAACTCCCACATACATATTTTATTCCCTTTAGATCGAGGAGAATTAATTGGATCTTGTGATCCAAGGTTGTAGTTAATTTAATAAATGTTTCTATTTCATTCATGGCATGCATTTCCTAGTGAGACACCCCCTTCCTTTTTAAATTTAATATGTGACTCAATATTATTAGTTAGTTATGTTAATGAGTGTTAGGTAGAGACATTATTTGAGTCCATTGAGTCCTATACTATGATAAAAGCTAATACAATATTTAATTAATGAGAAGATGATATGTAAACATTTGCATTTTATGTAATATCTTCTTGAATCAATATCAATGTATCTATTTTAACCTATTTAATTTCCTCATAAAGGTTTGATACATACACTCTTTCTTTCCTACTAAACTATGAAATAAATAAGACAATTTAATATTAGTCTCACCTGGACTATTTACACTCTTTGTTATGAACATACATCAATTAGAAATCTTGACAAGTCTTCTACTCTCTCCATCATGTAATCTCTACACCTCTTGGAATATGAACTAACTCAACTTAACTCTTCCATAAATAACCCTAGGACATTGTAAATAGATATGAATCTGATATGTCTAAAACTGACATCTTGCAAGGCCTCTTTTAGTTCCCTTTCTCTTTTAAAATGGTCCACAAGTAAAACAATGATTTTTTTACGACTTGAGTTTTTCCTTCACTGTAATAAAAATTATCTATTAATATAGACTAGTGGTTATATAATCATCAATTAATATAGAAAATGGAAATTTTGAAACCATCTCCTACTTTAAGTGATGGTTCATCTACCATAAATGGGTCTAATTTACCTATGGGAGATGAAAACTACCTCTTTTAATGTTATTGATGTTTTTGAGTTTTGATGATTTTCCTTGGATTGGTTTTGAGAATATTCAATGCATGTAATGATTTTAGCATTGTTGATATGTCACACCCATATGCAAAAACACACAACCTAAATCCATTTTTTTATGTAATATTTCTTGTTGTCTCAAATGTTATTTCATCAGAAAACCTAGGTAAATGAAATGATCCATGAGCTCCTACTCATGAATTTTTCATGAGATTTTATTGTTTTTTCATACTTGTAAACCTTAGATGTGCACATCCAAGTTACATCCTCAACTAATTTTTTCTTCCTATTTACTAGATAATAATTATACCCCCCATCTCTCATCCTCTTGGTGATTCTAGAATATATCAACATCTTAATGTATTCCCTTTCCTTATAATGAAAGTGTCTTCTCCAATAAACAATTGAAAATTATAAAGATAAATGCTATTTACTTTTTTAACACTATAATAAAGGTAAAAATCCATTACATTATAGACAGGTCATATTTCATCCCCATCCAAAAGCTTTATCTCATAGGTATTTTTTGAAAATCTTTTAAAAATTCTACAAGGCTCAATATTCTTCCACTTAATCTTGTTCAACGTTTCTTTTAGGAACCTTTGTTTATGCAAATGAGCCAAAACTAAGCCATATACTTATAAATATTACTCTCTTATCTTAAAATTTTCATGGTAATTATACTTCATGATATTCTTATCCAACTTCTACTTCACTTCCCTATGCACCTCATACATAAATGTTACATAGTCTTTCTCTTATTACTTCTTCTACTCATATTAAATGTCTCTCTTAGTTCACTATTTCCTTTAGGAATACAACCATATAAAACTTAATCAAGTTATATTTATTGTAATTTGATTGATTGATTTATTGTAGGAAAACTAAAATTATGCCAAAGTCATATCCCACTATTTAGGTTTGTCTTCTATTAAACACTTAGTAAATTGCCGATGCTTCTATTCACTACCTTGATTTTACCATATGTTTGTGTATGATAGGCTGAACAAAAATTCACTCTCTTACCCAAATTTATCCACAAAGTTATCAAATAATGTCCAACAAATTTTTTATCTATATCCAAAATTATTTTCTTTAGAAAAGCATGCAATCATAATATTTTATTTTAAAAAATGATGTTTGTGTCATCACTTCTCTTATTAAATGTAACATACTGTGATATACTATAAAATATTTAAATAATAAATGAAATTATAATAGTTACCTCTTTGTATTCTTGAAAACTCATTAATGAAGTCCATGCTTATGTTTTTTATGGCCTCTCTGATATTGGTAAAGGTTAATACAAACCTACATTCTAAATTTTTGCCTTGGTGTGTTGGAATAATCTACATGCTTGTACAGAAATAATTCACATCTACATTAATTCTTAGATAATATTAACAATCACTTAAGTATGTCAATGTTTTATTAACACCAAAATAAGCAACTAGTACTTTACTATACTTTTCTCTTATCAAGTTCTCCCTCATTGACCTTTTAGTTATACATATTTGTTTTCCTCTGAAAACAAACCATCCTAAAAAAAATGTTCTATACATTGAGTTTTATCCATGCTAGTTGTATTATTACATTTTTCCCATGCATCTTGAAAATCCAATTCTTCACCCAAATTTATCTTTGAGTCAAACCGAACTATATCCACTCTTATTTCAATCAACACAAAGCACCTTGTATTCAATATGTTTTTAACTCTCTTTTACTTTCCACTTCTATGAATCAACAAAATTAAAAAACTTTTAATAAATTAAACCCACTTCATTGTTAGGATTGTGGAGCTAAAAGCTTCACTGATGCAAACAGGAGAGGAGGTTGCTGAAGGTTGCTGAGTTGCAGAAGAAGTTGGGGTCGGTCTAATCAGTCGACGTCGGCGGGATAGCACAGAGAAGCAACCGACGTCGGTCATATATCGGCCGACGTCGGTCACCTCCAGGCGAACAGGGACCGGCGTCGGTCGCCTGTGTAGTTCGACTGCGAGTCAATTACGGGCAGTGAACTAACGAACCAAGAGTTTGCATGATGAGTGCTAATTTTAGACTCATAGCTGCGGATCTAATTATTGTAATTAGATGTCTAATCATTGTTTGGATGAGATCTATATAATAGACTCATGGTTGTATTGGAAAAGTGTGCTAGGGAGTAAGAGAGCATAATTATAAGCTCCTTCTGTGTGTGAGGTAGAGCTATGGTGCGTTCCTCCTAGTGCCACAGTACCAGGGGTGTTGGTGCTGGATTGGAGAGCCAGCTGGGTTCTTCAAGAGTGTAGGATCTTGGTCACAGGTGCATGGCCTATATAGGAGATCTACATGGTAAGTAAGATCGTTGATCTGTAGGTGTATGTGTGTGCAAGGTCGAGGTTCACAGGTGATTAGAACCATTTCTTGATTTGCAGGTGTGCAAGGTCATACAGACAGCAACACAACAGGGAGCAGTATCAGGCAGGATCTACTTGGAGTACAGGTGTGTACTCGGATAGAGCAAGAGGAAGGCAAGGGAGTTCCTTCCATAAGTATGGTCTGTTGAATTGCAGGTTGTTGCAGATTCATGGGAGATCTACTTGAAGTACCTTGAGTACTTGTGGAGCATGTGGAGTGCTTGTGGAGTGCGTGGAGCACTTGTGGTGTGCGTGGAGCACGGGAGGTGAACACCAACTCTGTATTTGAGTTGAGTGTTGGGACCTGTGAGAGGGAGAGCTTTGGGGAGAAGAATTACTGTTCACTTGAGGTGTGGGAAACCTCTGTAAGGTGGTGGAGAAGAAGTGGCATCTTCTTTATTGTATTCTTTTCTGTATAAAGTGTTAATACAATTTGGTATTGTCTCTCATATGCTGTGTTATTCTGAATTCTAGTTACTTGGTGAATCTGGTTAATTTCCGCATATTAAGTTGCTTGGTATTAGTAATCAAATTGTGTGCTTCCGGTGTACATCCTCCCAACAAGTGGTATCAGAGCCTTGGTTGTAGGTTCTTGAGCTTGATACCAACAGGTGGTATCTGAGCTGAGGTTGGAGGAAGCAGGTTTTGTGTTTGGTTACAGGGCACTCTCAGGGGTTTCTGATCGAGTGGGAGTAGAGCAACTGCAGATCAAAGTAAGCTAAGAATGGAGGAGTTGAAAAGCACAGATGGTCACTCACGGTCCTATGGAAAGAAAGAGCAGGTAAAAGATTATTGTTGGTTGGTAACAGAACAGCATGAAGAAACTGAAGATACAGATGTAGCAGGTGTTGTTGCACAGGATGTGTTTGCAGGTTTCTTGGATAAAGTTGAATCTTGGATAAAAGATTCGGTTGCCTCTTTCCATGCAGTTCCAGGTAGAGGAGCTGGTAAGCCTTGCCAAAGAATTGGCAAAGGGGAAGTGAAGCTGAAATTGCAGGCGGCCAACACACAGGTGTTGATGAAGGTCATGCAGGTCCCAGGTTTGGAGATATGGCTAATTTCTTCAGAAAGATTGGGTGATGAGAGATGCACAAGAACTCTCACAGCGGATGCACTTGAATTAGCTGGTGGTAAGAAAATAGGTATCCTTTATCTACTTGTTTATATTACTGATTCTTCTTTTGTTGCGGAGACGTGGCTTCGTAGGCTTGGTCACATGAGCAGGAAGGAGATGCATGTTCTTAAGCGGAAGACAGATATATTTGACAGGCTTAAGAACTGGAAAGCCTTGGTGTTTATGGAGGAGATGGCGGACAGAACCCAGTGGATGTGGCCGGATACTTCTGAGCAGGGCAATTTGGACATGGGTTTTGATTCAAAGAAGCTCGCGGGTAAAAAGTCATCACTCACAGGCGAACACAGGTACCGATGTCGGTCAGGAGGAACCGGCGTCGAACAGACAGGTGCCGAGGTCGGTCATGTGCAGACCGACGCCGGCGATGTCGGGCAGGGTAAGACCGATGTCGGTCATGGGACCGACGTCGGCAGTATGTAAGACCGATGTCGGTTAGGAGGACCGATGTCGGCATCAGGGACACCAGCGCAGGCAGGTTGGTAGTCAGGTACAGACGCATGAAACCGACGTCGGTCGGATGCAGACTGTGGGGTGACCGAGGTCGGTCACTGTAAATGGATTTTGGGTGGACAGCACGCTGTCAAGGAGTCTCAAACACCCATACGGAGGACTGAAGGCGTAAGTAGGCCCTCAAATTCGTTGTTCCTCTTCTTTATACATGTTGCTGATTGTAGAGCAGGAAGGACCCAAGAAACAGGTGTGAGCTTGGCATGGATGAGGATGTGATTCCTTGGAGGAGAACCAGACAGGTGTGTCTTGGTAGAGTTTCCAGCAGGTATGAAAGCACAGAGACGAATGGATACCTTAGTAGAAGAATAGAGAGAACGGATACGTGAGACGGAAGATCAGGTATATGGTCTTGTGGAGCTGCAGGACAGTGGTACAAGTTTTGATAGGTGGAGGACGAAGCATGGCTTCAGTCAATGTCAGGGTAACTACTGTGGTTTTGTCTTACCAGGGGGATGATGAGTCGCGACATCATTCTGTAGCTGTATGTGGATAGTATGCTAGCTAGCAGGGGTGTACATACAGGGTTTTGCTGAGCTAAGGGTAAGATTAGTTCAGTGGCATGTCATGAGGAGTTTGGAGCAGCAGAATTCTTTGACATGGGAGGCATGGAGATCACAGGGTGATTTTGTCTCGAGTGGGAGCTGATGTGAATCAGGTGTTGGCGAGGTTCGGGATGCAGAACCGGAGCACACTAAGGGCTGGACAGGTACAGTGTCCGAAATCACATGAGGTCTGGTATAGACCTGAGTATTCCCATGCAGTGGGAGCTATCAGAGAGTTAGGAGCCAATTCGTGGAAGTGGATTCTCAGGTTTTCTGAGAGGGACCGGCAGCAGGTGTTGCTATGCAGGGTCAGGACTTCACTACAGGGGTTGTAGGTTCGGATGTGGCAGGTTACTCGGATGACAGGTGGTACACCACGGGATGTGTGGTGGGTTGTCTTCAGGTGGGAGCTTGAAGAGGGATACAAACCAGGAAACAGATTAGATGGAGTACAAGTACAGGTACAGTGCAGCTGTTTATCTCCAAGTGGGAGATTGTTAGGATTGTGGAGCTAAAAGCTTCACTGATGCAAACAGGAGAGGAGGTTGCTGAAGGTTGCTGAGTTGCAGAAGAAGTTGGGGTTGGTCTGATCAGCCGACGTCGGCGGGATAGCACAGAGAAGCAACCGACGTCGGTCATATATCGGCCGACGTCGGTCACCTCCAGGCGAACAGGGACCGGCGTCGGTCGCCTGTGTAGTTCGACTGCGAGTCAATTACGGGCAGTGAACTAACGAACCAAGAGTTTGCATGATGAGTGCTAATTTTAGACTCATAGCTGCGGATCTAATTATTGTAATTAGATGTCTAATCATTGTTTGGATGAGATCTATATAATAGACTCATGGTTGTATTGGAAAAGTGTGCTAGGGAGTAAGAGAGCATAATTATAAGCTCCTTCTGTGTGTGAGGTAGAGCTATGGTGCGTTCCTCCTAGTGCCACAGTACCAGGGGTGTTGGTGCTGGATTGGAGAGCCAGCTGGGTTCTTCAAGAGTGTAGGATCTTGGTCACAGGTGCATGGCCTATATAGGAGATCTACATGGTAAGTAAGATCGTTGATCTGCAGGTGTATGTGTGTGCAAGGTCGAGGTTCACAGGTGATTAGAACCATTTCTTGATTTGCAGGTGTGCAAGGTCATACAGACAGCAACACAACAGGGAGCAGTATCAAGCAGGATCTACTTGGAGTACAGGTGTGTACTCGGATAGAGCAAGAGGAAGGCAAGGGAGTTCCTTCCATAAGTATGGTCTGTTGAATTGCAGGTTGTTGCAGATTCATGGGAGATCTACTTGAAGTACCTTGAGTACTTGTGGAGCACGTGGAATGCTTGTGGAGTGCGTGGAGCACTTGTGGTGTGCGTGGAGCACGGGAGGTGAACACCAACTCTGTATTTGAGTTGAGTGTTGGGACCTGTGAGAGGGAGAGCTTTGGGGAGAAGAATTACTGTTCACTTGAGGTGTGGGAAACCTCTGTAAGGTGGTGGAGAAGAAGTGGCATCTTCTTTATTGTATTCTTTTCTGTATAAAGTGTTAATACAATTTGGTATTGTCTCTCATATGCTGTGTTATTCTGAATTCTAGTTACTTGGTGAATCTGGTTAATTTCCGCATATTAAGTTTCTTGGTATTAGTAATCAAATTGTGTGCTTCCGGTGTACATCCTCCCAACATTCATATATTTTATATTCAACATATTTGGGTTGTTTATGAACAATAGTGTTTGATGATCCATGTAAAAAATTAACTCCTTAAATAATAAATAATGCCTACACTTATTGAAATATTCTATCATATCATACAAATCTTAATTATAAATAAAGCACTTCCTCTTTTCTTGATTTAAATTATCACTAAAATAATACCCTTATTGACTCAAAACTATATCTACCAGTATCCCATTAATATTAAAATCAACCTAAAACCCTTTGTTAAAAGCCATAAATGATAACAATAGTTGTTTTGTCTATTATCTATTTTTTAATTATATAAACAAAGGAAGGTCCTCAGCCATATATATAAAAATATAACATGAAAGACCAAGGCAAAACTATAAACATATAACAACCAAAAAATAAGACTAGAGCTTAAACCAAAGATTAAAGCACAATCACCATAAAAAAATTAAAGTATAAGCTCGTACTAGTGGGTACCAGCCAACATAAAAAACTAGCAAAAAAACAGAACATAGATTATCGTAATGTGAACAATTTAACAAAGGATACCATCAAGTAAAAGTGATTGAGGGTGACAGGCCCAATATATTATTACGCATAGATTTGGTGTTACTAAATGGAATGTAAACAATAAGGATTCATTTGACACGAGTTGCTTTAGAACTTGTCCATTTCAAAATGGACACATCAAATATTTTTAAATTACCTATGATATTGAGGTAGGTGGGAACCACCTCTATGAGTAGAGAATAAGTAAATAAATCTTTAGCATATTTTATAATAAAATTAAACAACAGCCTTGGAGAAAAACACACATCAGCAATCATAGGAGACATAATATCTTTCTTGGCATCCAACACATCATAGGAGACATAATATATTTATTGGAATCCAACCCACATCAGCAATCATAGGAGACATAGGATTAGAATTATCCTTAACATCTAATAATTTTGGTAGTTTATCCAATATTAACTCAAGATTTTTAAGTTTTTCATCAAAGCCAACAAAAAGGTCCGTAGTCTCACTTACTAAGGAGATTAGAAACATTTCAGAAGTGTGTTTGTGATGACTCTAAATTTCATGTTATATGAGTTATGAGGTGAAGTTATCATAGTTACAAATTATAAAATTCATCTAAAAATTATATTGCAAAACTCTTCAACATTCGATCTTCTTTTTTTGATAGTCATAACCACATCCCCCAGAACATCGTGAATGTAATAGTGAGCCAAAAGAAAAGTTGAGTTGAAAAAGATTATATAGCATATTATAATTAACTAACCCAACAAATTCCTTAACCTCCATTCCCCAATGATTATTTATTTTCTTATTCTCAATCCCTAGTTTTTTCACCTTTCCCTTTACTATAAACCTCCCCTTTTTCCATCTCCACAAAGATAAAGATAATACATAAATGCAAGAGTAAGAAAAGGTGAAGGGAATTAAACTTGAAAAGAAGAAATTAAAGTAAAAATACTTCTCATCCATATTCACATTTTGAAAATATTGACTTAATTAAGGAATGATTGTCTTCATATGTGTGAGATACTAACATTGTCATCTCATTACTCAGAGAAGTAATAATCTCATCTTTCAGCTAATTTTTTTCATAAATATAAAACATGAATATGATGAAAATCATAATTACATGGAATGGAAATTATCCTTTTGTAAAATGGTATTAAATCTCTCTTATCTCAATAAGATCTCTAATATGACTATGTTTTCATTTGATAAGTTGCTGGCACCATAGTTAGGAAAATGGTATGTTAGATAATTGACCTCTCTATAACAATGTTTGAAAAATAAAAAATTGAAGCAACCCTAAAAGTCATGAACTTTGTCAATAATATTTTTAATTTTCCATCTTATTCAACTTGTATTATTTAACCTCATTGATGATAAGGAGAGAGTATATGAATTCAATGTCATTAACATTTATGTCAATCACCACCTTGATAGCCTTAATAAGACCCAATCCTCTACTAAAAGTTACCATATGTTCCAAAAATTAATTTAAACTATTTTCATTATACACACCTAATTTTGGTACAAAACCTTTTTTGTTGTTTTATCCTTGTTTTATCAAAATTAGTTGACTTGCATATATTTGGTTATTTTTAAACACATTTAAACCCACATTGAACTCTATCAATCCATGTTTCATCTAATTAAACTCATAATAATCTCTTGTCAACTTTCAATTCTTGGTCATCCATATTATGAGTAACCTCATCTCATTCTGAGTATTTATTTTATTTGAGTTGGATTTGGTATCCTATCAATTTTATCCCATGTGGAATTGATGACCATCCAATTCCGTCCCCTATGTTTTGTGTCGATCCATCCACCTTGGATAAATGTTATGCACATTTAATTTTGATTATTTTTTACTTCCATGGTATCCCAGCATGCATCTTCTCATATATATATTTGTACACATACATGCATGTGCACACACACATAGAGAGTCATGCCTGGTTATTTAGGGAAAGAAGTTCAAGGTTTGGAAAAGTATAATGGAAACTCCACCATTAATTTTTGAACCACACTTTAATCAAATATATTACTAAATTTTCATGAAATCTACACATTGATCCAAGATTGATCTGTCACCATCTTCAAGTCTTTTTCCATCATCATCTTTTACCAAAAGGGGGTTTTAAGAAAACATTCACGTAGTTGCATTGGATTTACTAGGTAGAGAATATGGAGTCTTTATCTTAATTAAACTTAACCCACATACACAAGAGAACTACATTGAATTTGATTTTAAAAATGTAAGGATATGTGTAATTGTAATTACTCAAGGCATAACCTAAGTCAGCTAAACTTGCATACAATTTTTTCATTTTTATTTTTTATGGATACATGAAGGAATAAAATATAATTAAGTATATTCTACCCATAAATTCCATATAAAAATCATAAAACCCTACTCAACATATGACAACATACCAACCAATAAAATTGTAGAACTTAAAATTGAGCTTAGGTTGGATTCAAAAGAAAGGTACAAATTAGTGGCAACAAGTGGTGCAAATTTGATGGCCTTTCAAATCTGACCCTTATAAAATTTATGCCACACTCATTCTAAACCACTATAGTTATAAAATTAAATTTCAACCAAAGTAACAAAGTCACTTGTAGATCCCATATCTAATTTCATAACATCAAAACATAAATCAGATGTGTCGGATTCCAGACTTCTTTCTCTTTTGACTTTTCTTGCTTATTTTAGTTATTTACTTGTTTTATTTGTTATTTTTTATAAAATGACTTAAATTTGATTAATTTAGTTTATTATTAATTATTATATCTTATTTATGCCCTTTTTGTCATTTATATTAGTGTTAATCACTTTTGACTAACTATTACATTAAAACCTATCACCTTTCATTTTTTCAATAATGGGTGCACATATTTTGCTACAGTTTCTAATGAAATTTTTATAGAAACAAGTTGAACCATGAAATATTCTTGATAAAAACATATTTCTAGGTCCATCCTTAACCCATTATGTGAGATTAAAGATCTCAAATATATCATCTTTTCCTTCATAGATTTGCACTTCTTCAAGCTGACTACTAACTTATATTATTTAAACCTTTGCAACATTTGATTCAAATGTAGTAAATTCTCCTATTTTAATATATTAAAAATCAAAATTTCATTTAAATATAAAATGTCATATTTACCCAACTAAGACTTCAACACTTCACTCATGACTCTCATGGATTTGTTCAGTATATTTGACAATATGAATGGCATAACTAGACATTCATATAGGCTATATTCTATATTGAAATTAGTCTTTCACTCATCACCTTATCTAATTATAAGTTGTAAATATCCACTCTTAAAATCAATCTTATTTAAGTATCTTGATCCACTAAAAAAATGTATCAAGCCATCCATCCATTGAAATTAAAACTTATACTTTATTGTGATCTTGTTAATGACCCTTGAATTTATACACAAACACTAATAACAACATTTTTTATGTGTTAACACTATTTTTAATTCACATGATCTCAAACTTTCTCATACCAAACCCTTCTCTAATAGCTATTATACTTGTATCTTTACCTATATTCTTCATAGGTGTGAACCCAAATGATACCTTTTTGGAAAAATGGATATAATAACTAAATTCATATGATGAATAATTCTCCACATATGTGAAAATACATTTTTCCAAAATATTTACAAAGGATTTTTTCATATTCATTCAAAAAAGAATTGGATGTCAAGTGTAATTTAAAATAACTAATTTATTTTCTCAACTAAATGGGTTTGGAAATGAAATAGAAACATGCCTTCTCCTTTTTTAGATTCTTCAAAATTATTTTATATAAAAATATCAACACTTTAGGTCTATTTTCGTTCTCCTCCTATTATTTCATAATGATTTTAGACATTCAAAATATATATGCCCATAATTTTTGTACTCAAATAATTTACCCATGAATCCTCTCCCTCTTCCTCTAATAAAGTATCTTATTCTTATTGAAGAATACCTTATTCTTATTTGTGTTTGATTTTTATTTTGATAAGTGTTAGCTTATCCTTCATGAGCATTTATTCCTCCTTTGGTGTTTTATTATACCCTTACTCTACCTCTTGATTTGTTTTGTTATATTCTTGACAAATTCTCTCACCTTTAATGCATATTGATAGGCTTCTTCTACTGAATTTAACTTGAACATTCTAAACTCATAACATACCAATTTTGTTTCCATAACTTGAGATCTTCTCTTGATAATATTCAACATGAGAGCTCTAATGGTGAGCTTTTAAAACTCTTAATTTTAATCCTTTATAATTATTTATCTTTGCTTGAAATTTTGTGGTTTATTAAACAATATTAGTTGATAATATGAGGTAAGAAAATACCTTTCATATTTGCAACCATCCTATCCCAAGTATTTATATTTTATTTACCTCTTATATCCATTTCTAGTTGCACATAATCCTACCAAAATAAATCATATCTCTTCGTCTTGGTGCAATAAAACTTCACTTTATTGGGGTATTATATTGAATCATAGTAAAATTACTTTTCTATCTCTATGATTTAATAAGTAATATCCTCAAGGTATAAAATTATTCCATAGCTAAGGGTGCCAAACTTACACTTGATTCCTATCTCAAAAATTTCCTTTTGAAATATGTATTTGGTTCATCAACCTAAACTTGTTAAGTTACTCCTTGATCATCACTCAGATCTACGATAGTATTTACTCTACATTATGTAGTTTTCATTACATCCAAACTCACTTGGATACATCTCAACATATTTGATCCAAAACTTAGAAGTTTTGATTGACAGATATTTCAAGAACACAAAAATAACATAGTAACAATGAATTCTCTGAGAAGAGATGTTTTATTACTCAAGATCACAATACAACTATATGCTTATCTCTGGGAAGATATGTCTCATTTCCATTTTAGGTTACATATTCATTTATACACATTTTTAAAGTATTAAAATGATGTGTAAGGTCACCAATCTCAAGGGAGATTAAATGGTTCGACTTCCATGATTTAAAACAATACAAAATTTGAGGTATTACTATTTTTAGAAACTTACTAGTTTTAGACTGCACTACTAAAATTAAAATTTGGGACACTTCCATTAGGTTTTTGGGATTTAAAAACCATCAAAAAATATCAATTCCATCTCACCAAATTCTCCTCATTCTTAGCTTTCCAACAGTTCAAATGACGAGTCGATTGGAGCTACAGTGCAAAAGTTATGGCTCCTAGAAGTTTTGTCATCAATTGGAGTAGAACCGTCACCCAAATTATCGCCTGAATTGTTGCCCAAATCAATCTTTCTCAAATTTAAAACTCTAGATTCCATTCCTCCTTTACTAATAGGTTCTCCTCTATGTGTCATTAATACTCTTAATTATCAACAATGATAATAATGCATGACTTTCATAACTTGTAATCTAGTGAACTAGACCCTCACACACTCAACCCCAAAAAACAAACCTTGATATGATACCAATTGATGCAAAAATGAATGAGGGGTATAAATTATTGGCTTCCCTACTCTCAAACCTAGAATTACTCTCACCAAATTTATACACATAAATAGGAACAATACTCATACTTGGAAACCCAAACACCCTCTTTATTGAATAAGCATTTAAATATCACATAGGTTTCTATACATACACTCGCATTATTTATAACTAAAATATGTAGTGAAGAATAAAATCCAACCTTAGTCTCACCTTGATTAGTTACACTTTATTTTAGAGATACATTTCCTATCAAGTTATCTAATTATTCTAATATTTTACTCCTGTTTACTCCACTTCTATTGGAAATTAAACTAACTTAGCTTCTCTTCCCTAAATAACCCTCTGCCTTTGAAAATGGATATAAAATCTCATATACTTGACATAAACATCCTATAGGGCCTATTTGAGTTTCTGTCTTTGAAAATGGTCATTATATAGGAAAATTAAGTTATGGGTAGTTACATAAGTTTTTAATTCATTGTGGGAAAAACTACCAACTAATATATACCAACAATTATGTAATCTTTAATTAATGAAAATTGGTGGTTTCAAAATCATTGCTTGAATTTAGTGGTAATTTTATCATTTTCCTAAACTAAGTCCAATTTACCTTTTAGAGATGAATAAAACCTACCTCCTCTAATGTTTTTGATTTTTTGGATTCTTGATGATGTTCCTTGTACTAGTTATGATCATCTTCAATGTGAATAATGATGTAAACATTATCAATGAGTTTCACACACATGAAAAAAGACTCACAACCCTAATATTTATTTTTGATTGATGCAAGATTTTTTAATAAATTTAATTCTCCCACAACATTATGAGTGATGTATGTTAATTCAATTTGTTTTATACTTAATGTCGCATGTTTGTATTGGTTTGATTTAAGTGCCATTGATTACTTTGATTATCCTAATTAATCTAAGTATGGAATGTTTGTTTTTTGCTTCATGTGTCTGTATTCCTTATATGTATAATATACATGGATATATGATTGGTGAAATAATCTATGTCATGCATAGTGTTCCTTGATTGACTATATTTTTTTTTCTTATATTTCCATGGTTTTTACCATGCATCTATTGGAGAAAGGCTCCATATGTATTCTAAACTTTGATTTTTTTTACACTACTTATATTTGGGCATAATATTTCTTATGTTTCATTGATTATATATTTCTAATTATAGGCATGATACTCCTATTCTTGTGTTACCTGTATCTTATCCATATTAGGTCATACTATTGTTTTTCCTACTTTGATTATATATTTCCCACATAAATAAAACCTCTTATTGATTATGCTTATATTTATCAAACCTTCTCCATATAAGGGCAAAACATTACTACCTTTACCTACATTTCTTATTTTCAGACACATATGAGTCATGTTACCTATTACATATTTATTTTCATGATCATATTTTTCTTATATGACTTAGATCTAGACACACTTAAGTTAAAATCCTTTATTACATATGCACTTTCATGATGATATTTTTCAATGATTATATCAAATAAATTTATATATACATTATTTAATGATAACATATTATTATGATTATACATAAGAGATTTTATTATTGCTATTTTACATATGGTATTTATAATCCATTTCTTTTGAGATATGCGATTCATAAGTTCATCCCACATCTTAAAAGGGGACATATGATCCACTTATTTTAAACTTTGGTTACATGATGATATAAAAAAATTCTATAGAGTTATAATTCATAATTTATCTTGCTCCCACATTTGGAATAGGTGTTGGATATCTATAAGGCATAATTAATTTGGTCTCAACAACAAGAAACATAATCTGAGATATATATATATATATATATATATATATATATATATATATATATATATATATATATATATATATATATATATATATATATATATATAATTACATAGACAACTTCATAGCTCCTACATGCCCATGTGTGTTTGTTCCTATTTTTTACTTCTCTCATTGAGTTTATAATTTATTTTATGATTAATTTATACACATAATGATTCAATTTAAATTATTTCCCTTATGTTTTTAGGTATCCAAGTTTCTTATTCTAGACACATGAGCATCAATGCTTATCCTGGGATCTTCATGGATCATCACAATTACAGTTAGGATGCTCTTACCAAATTCTAAGGAGTAGAGGGTTTATTTTATTTTGGAAGTCATAGGAGATTAACTCTATGATGATTTAGCATGTCTCTTCCTTTTTTTTTTTAATTTTGCACCATTATCTTTTCATATATTATCTTTGATAACTCTTATAGGGTTCAACTATCAAATTTTATTAAATCCCTCTTAGGTAAAATTCTTTATTTCATTTTGATGTGTGTACCCACACATCAAAGTGGGTAATTATTTATACACTTAATTTTGGTCAAGGGTTAGTTTTATAAGTCAATTTGCATTGATTTAAGGTATTTGTGTATGTATCGATTATATGTTCATATTTGGATCTTATTGGTGTGTTATACCTATTTTTAAGGTGATATTTTCTCCCTCTTCTTTATTTTTTTATTTATACTCTTTGTTATGTATAGTTTCCTTGGTATTTCTTGTTGTTTTATGGGTCCTTCCAAGAGTAAAATACTAAGCTCCTAGTTGAACAAAAATTAAATAGTACACTCATAATCTGACTAGGAGCATACTAATACACTCATAGTCCCATGTTTTAACTAGTCTATTTGAACCTTCACCATATTTATCCATTTTTTTCATTTTTTTAAAAAAAATCTCACACTTTTTTGTGTTTATTTGTGCATAGACAGGGTCCATATTTGAATTGGATAAGTTTACATAAAAATAAGTAAATTAGTGCATATAAACAAGTCTTTGGAAAGAAAAATTACAATTGAAATAATATTGAGGGAGTGATAAGAGTTCAAGAAGAGGTAAATAAGATAATAAAAGGTATAGCATTTTATTTAAAAGGAAACAATTCCTTTTGAGGGATCATATTGCATAATTTTCACTTGTTCATGTATTGAATTTATTCCTATAAAGATTAGGACTTCTACCACCTAATTTATTATTGAAAAACATAAAATGTTAGTTTTAAAATTTTACAAGGATGAGGATTTGACTTAGGAAGTACCCCCAATTGACTAATCTTACAAGGTTTTGTGATTTGATAGGGTTTCAAGAAAGGATAAGGATTTATAGTTGATACATAGTGAATACCTACAAGATTTTTAGGAAAAAGGATAAAGATTTATAGCTTACAAGGATTTAATAAGGTTCATCATGACATGCTCAAAGGATGTCCACTACTTTTTCCTTCCTTATACAAATACACATTATTATATCAGGCCTTGTGTATAAGAGATATACAAAGATCCATGAGTATGGACCATTTTTTCTCACCAAGAGGCATATTTCTTTCAAAGAGAATTTTTTTGGGAGTAGACCTACATCCACATAGTTATATATGTATAAAAAATAAGGAGTGTTAATGGATATAGTAAAAATATGTTTATCCATCAAAGAATCATCTATTAGATGACAATGTTCTGAATATGCTAGACATGACAAAAATTAAACAACCTAGTATATCTATAATAGTGATGTCAAACTCATGTAAAATTAATAGCCATCTAATTGTGAAACAAATAATTATTGGTTTATTCATCAAATACATGATTTAAACATGGTCAGTGTGGATAAAAAAATCATAACTTATAATGTAATGTCTATATTAATCGTTGACATATTCAATTGTCTCTATCATAATGTAGTTAATCTTTACACCTTGAAGGTTTTTTATGATAAATTAAATGGAATAGTTTAAGGATCCTTCATTTTATCTGAGGACAACTCCAAACATATTGTTGAAAGCATTTGTATGCATGTGGAAGAGTAACTTCCAATCTATTCCATGCAGCACTGGAGTTGATACTAGTATGTTCTTATAAGATTGAAATGTGTGTTCACATATAATTATCCATACAAGTTCAACATATTAAGAAATTATGATAAAAAAAGATTTTGTTATTTTTCTAAAATATTTAACAAACATATGGTAGTATCTTGCATGTCCTATAAAACTATGAACATCCTTTTGTTTTCATGGAGTTGGTAGATTTTTTATTACTTTTATCTTGGAAGGATCAACCTCCTTTCCTACGAGTGAGATATGGTATCCTATTACAATTCCTTCAGTCATCATCATATAAGACTTTTCATGACTTAGAGATAGTTGATTATTTTGGCATTGTTGAAGGACTTTCTCAAGATTTTAGATGGATTCATCATATGTGTCTCCATAAATAGTGTATTCATCCATGTATACTTTAACACAATCATGGGATAGATTATAAAAAATGATCAAAATAACCCTTATAAAGGTATTCAAAGCATTACATAATCCAAATAGTAGTAAAAATTATGTATAGGTACCCAAAGAACATGTGAATAAATTTTTTTATTGGTCCTCAAGAGCTATTCTAATCTATTATATCCATTAAATCCATAAAGAAAGGAGGAACGTGTCTTTCTTACCAATGTGTCAAGTACTTGGTTAATGAAAGGGAGAGGAAAGTGGTATTTCTTTGTGGATACATTGAGTTATCTATAGCCTATACATATATAAAATTTCCCTCCTTTTTAAATCATAATAACAAATGGAAATACCCAATAACTATCATATATTAGATAGATAAATCTAGTGTCTAAGATTTTTTGTATATCTATTTTTAGTCTTTGAAAGTAAGATTAATTCACCTTTGTGGTTGGTGGATGAGTTTTTATTCCTCCTTGATATATATGTGGTGGGTGCATAGATCAGGGTGTATTCCCCTCATATCATGATAATCCCATATAAATGTAGTTCTATGTTTCTGAAACATGGTGACAAGTTGAGTATCTTGCTCAGAGTTTAGCTTGTTATTGATGTTGAGTAAACATCCAGGTATAATTTATACTTGTTTGTGTAAGGATCCCATAGATTATATGCTTCCAAATAAAGGACTAAGGCTAAAATAATGTGGTATTAAATGATGAAAAAAATTAATGTATCTCTTACTAGTGGTGGTTTCTCTGTTGGAAAGACATTGGAGAGGGGACATGGTAGGCAATATACAAAGTTGTCTTCATATGGACTGATCTGATAGGTGTTTTGTAAAAGATTTGAAATGATTATGTCATAATATTTTTATTTCAAGTATGGGTTGAATTTAGTCATGATCAAATTTTGTAATGATACTTTTGCATTGTCCTCATCTTCTACCCATCTATATTATTCTTCACATCAGGGTTGGCCCAGTGGGTAGAGAACTAATTTATTGGTAGTGATATCATTGGAAATTAACATGTTCCCTCATCTACAACCAATGAATTCATCAATTTTTCTCACCATGGCATTCTAAAGATGAGTGGATATCCTCCTAAGTTGGGTTTGTTCTGAAAGATGATAAAATCAATTGGGTATTCTCGCGAGTCTACTTAAATGATCAGATCTTATATAACTCCTTCCAATTTAGCTATGGAAATATCTGCCATTTTTTTAATGGTGGGATTTAAATGAAGACCTTTTGATGTAGGATCATCTCAAAACATCCCCATGCTAGACATGGTTAAGCTGGGATTAGTCTTCACTAGGCATGTAAGCTCTAGTCATGTTTGAATTCAAATCTAAATTATTTTATTTTCCCTCCAAAATGTTATCTAAGGAGGAGTAATTGTAATTATCAAATTTCAAAAGAGTGTAAAAGGTAAAGGAAAGGTAAAATTTATTTAGAATCCCACATTTGAGGCTTGTGGATAAAATCAAGGGAATGGTTAAAGATCTTTCAACCATAGAATGTTTGTTAGAATATCTTCTTAACTTAGAATATTAGTTTTAAGAAAATTTTGTTTGTTGCATTGAGCCCAAGTTGGCATAGGAGAATATTTAAAAGAGTAATATATGGAATGTAATAAGGGAGAGGTACATAGAGATGGGAGACAGTGAGGGAGGACCTCACTCAAGAATGTAAGAGTGCAGAAGAAAGAGAGAGAGAATCTCTCATGCAAGGAGAAAGAGAGATGTAAAAGAAGAGAGGGATAATCAGGAGAAAAATATAATGTAAGAGTAAGGAGATAAGGATAATATCTAATTAAATGAGAGAGAAATAATGATCAGAAGGATGTAAGAAAGCAAGAGAAAGTGGAGATTGCATGTGAAGGAAAGGAGAAGACATAAGGTGACTAATAAGGCTAGGTGGAGCCATTGATCATTGAGTATGGGATGTTGAAATCTATGTATTTTAAGTATTTTATTTATAATAATAAATGTTTTTTTATTTAGATTATTTATGTTAGGTAAAAGAATGATTTTATTAGTAGAATTCTGGTGCATACAATATGCAGACCTGTGTATTTGTCTTTTCAATAGCATGAATAAGTAATGATCATCTTATGATATAAGACATGTATGAGGAACATTTGGATGTAGGTTGAGAATAAATTTAAAATTATATTATGTGACCAAAATATATATAATAACTTTTAATGTTTTAAGTATTATAAATAGGGTATAGACAAGGCAGTTTAGCACAAACACAGTCCATTATTGTTAAGTAAATCAATGTGAAGAGGGATGCATGAAATTGTAAGAACATGGAAATAGATATATGGGGTAATTAATAACCCTAAGGAAGATAAATTAAGGTTTTAAAACCCACTAAATGCTTGTAAATTACCAAAACCCTACTCTCATGCCTGTAGATGACAGTGTACAGGCAAAGATAAAAAAATTGCATGTTTTGTATAGAATATTGATTGATAAGATCATCCTTCGGTATGACCATATGAATGAGGAAGTCATTAAGATATTTAATTGGGTTTACATCACCTTGAAATTCTATTGACCATCAAAATTGAGAAGAAAACCATAACACCCTGTTGACTATTAGTGAAACACAGTGAAAGTAATTTGAACAAAATCTTGTATAAGGTGAAAAAAATATCTTAAGGATTAAATAATGGTTAAAAAGGATGGAGGAAAACTAGACAAAACTTAAACACCTAATTATATTCCTTGAAACATCCTAAAACACTCCCAGTTTCATTATTTGTACTCTTGACCCTGTATAGGCTTTAGAAAGCCCTAAACTACGGTTTGGGCTCTATAATGAGTTTCAACCCTTGAAAATTCTGTAAAGTTTTTAATCTGACCCTTGATGATGTTTACCAACTATTGAAGGTGGTTTAAAACTTGGGGAGTATGGATAAGTATGGAAAAAGGACAACAAGAGTGAGATCTAGGTGTATGCAAGCTAAAAAAATAGTAGACCTATTTTAAAAAGGGGTTTTTATCCAAAGGAGGGGCATAATAAATGTTTTATTCAAGTATAAAGAGGTAATGGGTATCTATAAATGTTCTTTTTTTTATCATAAAGTCTATACTTTGCTCAATAAAAGGAGGTTTGCACAAAAAGAGCACTAATTGGAGTAGGGCTTAAAGAAGGAAGTGCTAATCTATTCAAAGTAACCTCAGGTGATTATCATATATGTTATATAATGTCTTAATGTGTATCCATAAATGTTTTTACATTCATGATTGGGCTAACCTGAAGAGAGTATTTCAAGATATATACAATAAAATGTATTTTGAGATATATAATCAATAAAAAAATATTTAAAAATATTTAATCGTATCCATTTTATTTTCTCCCCCTTTTTATCAAAATATTTTCTAGTAAACATATTTTTTTAATAAAATATTTTCAATATACTTTATGTTTTCTGACAGTATTTTTAAGTTAAGTGCAAACATTTTATCTATATGGAAAATAAACATATTTCTTCTCTGGAGAAAGCAAAACACATATATTCTTAGCATAATATAGTTTATAATATAAGGGAATAGTTATGTAATTATTCAAAAGTCCTAAATGTGTGAATTTTAATTTCACAAATCTTATCTCCGAACATTAACTTATTAATATATTTTCAATGTAGTTAATTTTTTCTTTTCCAATAAGATGTGTACAATTATTTAAAATATAACATCTTTCTAGTTTCAACAGCACAAATAGATTTATGTTTATAATAATGCACTAGTAGATGATCTAGGAAACAAACATTAAAATATTTAACATAGAGGCTTAGTCCCATTTAAAATATCAACCCATTTAAGGAATCTAATGTTTTTTATTGATTTTTTTTTTAAAGCTATCTTCCAGTCAACTTAAGAATATAGTATGGATAAAACTTAATTTTAATGGATCATCAAAAGAAAATACAAGACTTTCAGAAGGAGGAGGTGTGATTCAAGATCATTATGGGCATTTCATTTTAGCTTATGAAGGTAGTATGGGCTTTCAGACAAATCATTTCTATGAGGCTCTTGTAGCTTTATGGGGTATGCAGGTGGATAATAAGTTGGGGTACAAGTGCTTATGTATTGAGGGAGATTCTCTCAATATTATTAATTTCCTTAACAATAAATCAATGGTAGATTGGTCTATTGATCATATTATTAGTGAAATTTTCCATATTAGCAGAAGTTTTGAAAAAATAATTTTTCAACATACTTACAGGGAGGGGAATATGTTGGCAGATCTTTTTACCAATAGAGGGGTAGATTATAAATATTTCAAGATTTGGGGAACATTTTATATTATGTCTAATAATGTTAATGACATTCTTAAAAATGAAAAATATGACACTACCAAGATATAACCAAGGTTTTCAAAAGGGTTTGGCTTGCCTTCACAAGACTTGGTATGTATGCTTTTATGTTTTTAATATGACTATTGGTAATGAATGGGCTAATCATTATAACAAGTGGAATGATCATTACAAATTCATTATTAAGTGTGTCAATGCATGATTATGAATGAGTGTTTGGTGTTTAGGCCTAATAACACTTTTCTATTTGGTAAATAAAAATATGTAGTGAAGAACAAAAGTATTGTTGAGAATGGGAAAGGTGTGACGAACATAGGGGAGACCTAAATAGGATTGAACCAATGAATGTTGATGTAGTGAGGAAAAATATTGAGGTTTGAAATATTTTACTAATAGGGGGTCAAGCTTCTTTTATGGAAAAAAATTATGGATATGACCTACATCTTTCCATTCAATTCATAAAGAATTGGAAGAATAGGTTTGTCAGGATCAAGAGGAGATAATTGATAAAGTGATGGGTCTTCACATTGAGGATTATAAGTATATTAAACTGAATACTAGGTAGAATTAGGAGAAATTAAAGTTCTTGGTGGGTAATGAGACCTTGACTGCTTTTTAGGGAGGTTTCAAGCAGGAGGATTTCCCAGTTCTATTTGATGAGGTCATTGAACAAATCATAAGGCACATCACAATTGATGGTAGATACAAAGTTATGCATTACTATCACCTACACTTTATAAACTATATGAGGCATCATATTCTGATAAGCATTCCATTTTATATTTTGCATTCTCTTGAGCATCCTGTGAAAAAGGTTCAGTTAGGCAAGAAAATGTAATCATTGCATCATGATGTGATTTTATTGATTTATAAAAAAATTAATGCACAATATCCTTGCCCACAAACTCAAGTTGGGAGAAATCAAAAAGGGAGGGATAAGGGTTCTATGTAGGGGAAAAAAGATAATTATCATGGTTTTGAGTAGGTTTTCCCTAAGAGGAATTTAAGAAATAGGAGAAAACCTATTCCTCTTAATAATTTAGGGAATGATGGGGATTAAATGCATGTAATGGGGATAATATTATTGATCTTGATGATATAAATAATAATCTTGACAATAATGAATTTGACACCACAGAGGTAGTTAATTTGGAAAGGTATAATGTGGATGTTCAATTTGATCAATAGATTAATGGGGAAAGAGAGAACAAGATTGATATGGTTCAAGTGGTTAATCAAGGTTTTGGTATTAATAATGTTAATACTTTCGAGAGGTGAAAGCAGATTTAGAAGAACATAGAAGTGATGCTTCACAGTACTCATACAAATAGGGATGATTTGGTTCAGATAGTGAATCAATATTTTGGCATACATAGGTTTGATAGGTTTGATGAGAAGAAAAAGAATATTTAAGAGACTACAGTATACATTTTACATAGAACTCGGGTAAGGATGTATTTTAATTTTTTTAAGGACATTGAAAATCATCAAGATAAATTTGAAAGTTTAGAGGATGAGGTTAACTTGCATAAGGCATTCTTGAGATAGTTTATGAAAGATCATTCTAAACTTAAATAAGAAGTGAGTAATCTCAAAAAGTAGGATGGTTTATATTGTACAAGGGAATGTGAGATTGATATGTATTCACACATTGATACTTTGAAGGAAATAATTATTAGTTTGGAAAATGAGAATAAAGATCTCAAGCAAAAGCTAAATTTGTTGGTAGGTTTTAGCAAATTCACTATTCATAATGCTATGAAAAGTATGCAGGGTATGGAGAGATTGTTCAATGATGCTAGTGCTCAAGGAAATGATAGTATCCCTAATAAAAATATTAAGGGTGAAGTTTCTACTTCTGCTCAGGAGGGACTGGTCAATGGACTGGAAATCAATTTTCAAAGTATGATCAATGAATGGACAAATACTTATGATGAGTGTAAAAATAATCATTGGTTGTAATCTTATGTTGTGAGCAGTAATGCATGTTTTGTTTATCTATTGTTTTTGGTGTTTGAACTCATTCTTTGTTACTTTGGATGTGGTTTGGTGGTTGGTATCTTGTCACTTAGGTGAATTTAAGTAATGGGTTGAGTCATTTTCAAAACTCACTTTTACCTTTAATATAACTTAGGAATATAGTAATAGAGTGAATCAAGCCATGTAATTTTAATTAAATAATAAACTACTCATATGCAAAGAGTGACTCAAACCATAATCTTTTTATTAAAATAATAAATTCATATACACAAGGTGACTCAAGCCATTTTATTTTTCTTAAAAGAAGAATAAGTACATATATAATTAGCAATTTAGGAACCTAATCCCTCTTTTAGAATAGAAATAATCCATTAACAACAATCATTAAGTACATAATCCAATTCTTAAAAGAAATCACTTTTCTTATTTAACACACAACTACCCACTTTAGATACTAAAATATGTTGTTAGAACTTGGTAATATCATTTTTTACCTACCTTCACCCTACATGATTGGTGCATGTATGACTCTAATTCACCATTCTCTCACATCCACATTCTATCTATTGGTCTAATCCTTCTAAGTTGTTTTTAGTCGCCTATAGGAATTCCCCTAGTTTATGCCAAACTACTAAACTATCATTCTTAAACATCTCTAGATCACCATATCAGTGTTCTTGTCTCTTAGATAGTAACATTAGACTCATAACATACCATATGATGGTTTCATCCTATGCCAAATAATGGTCATATTTAAAATTACAATAATTTTTATGGGTTGGCTCATCCCTCTAGTATGTTGACAATATGAGAAATTACCCCAAGAGTCTCATATAAATACAAAATAAGTATAATCTTATTATCCATATAGTACACTTATCTAACATAAATACACACTACTAGACATTCTAAAGGATTGCTCTATTCTTCCCAATTTACCAATTAGTCACAAGGAGTAAGTGTTACTCAAGTCCAAAGCACATCAAATCCAAGCCAAAGTTTTCATTTTCCAAATGTTGAAAATTAGATCAATAATTTCATACATTAAAAGAGCACTAATTTCATGTATACACCTAATTAGGATGTATAAATCTAATTTGAATTCCCTCTTCAGAGTATTGGATATGTAGGTAGCACTCAACCATTCAATGAGGAGTGGTTGAGATCATCTCAACTCAAATTTATTCCCTTTTACAAGACTAATTCTATCATTATAATCAGACCTAAGGTTTTAATTCAAGGAGACATATTTCTATGAGTCATACACATAATCATACATTGGGATCACACATAAACTAAAATAAAAGAAAGCACACTTGTCAGTATTAATATAAAGAAGTAAAATTTATAGAGATAGAACTGTCAAACTCAAAACACAAGGTTGACAATACTGACCTAAGGCTAACCATACCATCTGGGCACATATTGAGGTCCAAATACTTAAATGAGTGACCTGTATTTTAGTTTTCCATCCTTCCTAATATCTTCCTATAGTCTTAGTCCTACATGGATTAATTGACTACTAACTATCTTATCCCTTTGTTTTACTTACCATATTAAGTGTAATTTTCAAATAAATTTCAATCTTCTCCATTTAGATTTGTACTTAATTGTAATAAATAATAATCTAAATTATTACATTAATTTTAAAATTTTTAGGGTTAAAATGAATCCAAAATTGGGTAAAACATATTAGTGAACCAATGTATTACTTGAACATTTTCAAACCCTAGGTTTTCCTCAAGGTTTCATCCTTCTATTTAAGGTTTTAGATATTTTTTCTTACAATTTCAATTCTACTTTTTGATTTCCTCATATAAAAGACAATACTTATTTCCACATTCATCCCTAGCCTTCTTCATACTTGCATGATTCCATCCTATGCCATCCAATAAGGATAGTTATGTTGTCACTGTAAGGTGAAGTGGTAGAGTAAGTGGTGCATATATAGAGCATAATCATATTTCTTTATATTCATCTAAAATGGTAAAAATAAATACAATGGATGTTCATTTTTATTTTTTCTTCTTCTTCTATTATTGTAGTTAATAATGAATATGTAAAAATAGATGATTATGTTGAAATTCTTGATTTAGAACATGATGAGAAAGATGATCATGAATACCAATATATAATAAATCCTAATGAGCTTAATGGGGTAGATATTAACCTAGTTAAATCCTTGTCCCATTTTCAAAATTGAATTAGTAAGAAATTAATAATTGGTTAGGATTTTAAAATTAATCCCAACATCTAAGGCTACACACAAAGATAAGGCTTGCAAACATTAGGCCCAAAAAAAATAACCGTTTACTATTGTCAATCAAAATTTTTGAGGTACCAATCCCACCTCAATTGTTCATATCACTAATATAGATACTATTCATATTCCTACACCTACAATTACATGTGTGATGTCCACCTAATGTGTGGGGGAAACACAAGGTTTCTATAAAATTTTCATGTTTATTCCTACATAGTCAACCTATGTCAATTCTACAATGAATATGCATATTACATTATCAACCTCACCTATTGCACATATCTAGAGTATAATGTTTCATCTCTACAATCTAAGGTGTTGTAATTAGAGCAAAGTGCTTCTATTCTAGTCATACAAAAAATTCATACCTATATTCATAATTCATTACTCCTAAAGATTTCAGACCTTACCCATAGGTTTTCTATGTCCTAAGCTTCCATTATATGATGGTAAAGGTGATCTAAAGAAACACATTCAATATTTTCACAAAACAAGATTGGATTATACATCCAATGATATATCATTGACCAAGTTATTCCTAAAAATCCTTAAATACTATGCTTTGAGACATTTCTATGACTTTCATCTCCAATATGTCAGATCATTAAATGTTTCAAAAGATGAATTTGCATCCCACTTATCTATCAACATTGATGATAAATTATCCTATACACAAATTTACAAGCTCAATCAAGGATCCAAAAATTCAATCAGTGACTATGTACTTTGATATAAGACCATACTAGCTAATATGACCGATCCTATGGCATAAAATGAGTTACAAAACATCTTAGAGTAAATTTTGATTGCCCCACTCCATGATTCCATATTATTCAAGAAATTTAAATCCTTTGATGAGGTATTCCATATAGTGAGAGATCAATAAATCAATCTCATAACTATGAAAAAACCCAAGTATGAACATAAAGTAACATCTAATTCAACAACAAAGTTTCAAAGAAAACCAGGCTACAAGGTTATATATAATAAGGCAAAGACAATGTTTGATGTAATATCTTTCCTTATGAATTATTTTCTCTTATCCGCTCCATAAAAGAGACATTTTTCATGATTACCTCAACCTCACATAATATTACATAAATTACTCAAATGAAATCTCATATCTCTCCTTCCACCATAACAAGTTGATATGACTATGTCTAATCCTAAATGATATGAAATTAATGCAGGATACAATAATCATCAAGTTTTGGGTCATTATATAAATAGATGATTCAAGATAAGGCACAAAATACAAGGTCTTATTGATGAAAACATTATTGAGCTTAGTACATCTATAGATGATTCTAGATCATGACCAAATTGAGATTCAAAATTGAAAATATTTAATGATCCATTTCCCAAGAATAATGCAAAAATAAATAAAGATAATTTTGAATTAAACTACACATACAACACACATATACCTCTCATGGCATATGGTTACCCATTAAATATTATTATTGGCACACTTATAGGAAAATCAACTCATCGAATTATGATTAAATTTGATGACAATAAGGTTTTCAAGGATATTTTTTTTATCTCCATGAACTATCCATTGGAGCTTATATTAATATATACCCTATACACAATGTCATATTAGACAATGGTTCGAGAAAAAACATTAGTAAAATTACACTTCTCAATGCTCTTAGATACACACAAAAGTATTTGTGAATTACATCAAGATTATTTAACATATTCAATGGATGGATACATGACACTCTCTTGTACATAATTATAACTCATCAAGTGGGCTCAGTAATAGTGGCTACTTGATTCCTATTTTTATTGAGTAATGGCATCTTTAACATTTTTTTAGGATGCCCTTTGATATAAAATCTCCACATGGTACCATATTAGTGCATCTATGTATCAAGTATATACACTATAACAAGGTAGTCATGATTTCAAGTATTTGATATGAGTACCTTCTTTAGCTAGTGGTATCTCTTCATCCACCCCTACCACCATTGTAATTAGTTATTACACATATGAAAGATCATTATAAAATTACAATTTTTACACCTATGCAAGATCATTATACAGAGATGATTGTTACACCTAATTATAATATTTCTAAACACCCAGTTCAAAGGAGAGTAGTTGAATCTCCCAGACATCCATTTATTTAGTATATGTCATCTCAAAGAGTCATACATGACTCATAGAGGCATTTTTATAATATAACACACCAAGCTAATTTTTTTGATAGTTTAGCAGGTTCCACAACAAACATATACATTGATATATTCTCCTACTATATAGTGGATTCCAAAAATTCCTAAGCTTCCTAGAGTTATCCATCATACATAGGATCCTATAAGTGATGATGATTATTAAATTACAACACATGATTCCTTATAATATTCCAATACACTTACCTATGGCACATTTTACTCATGAAATGTGACACTTGCACTATAATATACAAGCACCTTTTATACGTGTAAATAAATATAATTAAAAAAAAATAAAACCAAATTATTCAAAAGATTCAAAAATAAAAATCAAGACCTAAACATGACATGATTACTAGTTTTATCAATACATATTTTATTTATTACATGTTTGGTAGATGATAATTATTTTTCACACAAACATTCAATTCTTAGTATATGAGTGTGATACAGAATATATAGACCATCGGTGGATGCATAGATGTTAGATTTACCTATACCAAGATCCATGCCAATGTGGGGGATATATTATTCCATGGGTCATATTATCATGTGATATACCTTTATATGACCTTTTACAATGTTATGCTATATATATTTATTACACATCTTTCTAGTTACTCATTTCTTACACAATGTTATGTGGATATGATAATTTTACTATGTTGTGATGTTTACATATAATGATAGTGTAGACTTATGTAACTTTTTAGATGCTTCATTGTTTTTTTTTCTCTTTCATGATAGGATATTCATTACTTGTCTATTTTATCTAGCCCTTAGTCTTATGTGTGTGATATTTATTTCTAACATTATCATCTCCTTTGTATGTTACTCGTGGCCTTATTTTTTTGATATGTTCATTTTCCTTATAATCAACCCTTGGTCTTTTTTATTGTGGCATCTTTGTGTCCCTTAAATCTATCCCTTGGCCTTGTATTTTTTGAGATCTTCATGTCACTTGTATCTGGCTCTTGGTATTATGCATGACATTTAGTGTTATTATGCATATTTTATTGTGTGAATTATAGATATAATATTTCTTGTTGAGATTATTGGTATTTTTGAGTTTATAAGTGTTGTTATCCATAACATGAATCTCCCATTTATGTATGGTGCCATGATTCACATCATGCATCTCTCTTATTATGTAGTCATATTCAGTACATTTATCATTGATGGTTACTATTATGTGCCTAAGTTACATATCTAACTTGACATAACACTTATATGCTTTACATTCCATATATTTCATGCATGCTTTGATGATATATAAATTACTATGATGACATATTCTCCACATGTTTACTTTATTCTACATGATTATATCTTTATAAATACATGATACAGTTAACTATTTATTTTGAGATAATTTTCTTATAGGCTACAATCCTTCACCCCAACATGGGGAATATTAGTGGGTTTTCCATAGAGACTTAAGCTTTGATGAGAACATTATTCATATTTTGAAAAAAATTACATGATTTAGATATTTTAGAGTGGTCCATATATTATTTGATTTATATATGGGACAAATACTTAAATTTTATGGAATTATATGCCATACATATGCACTCACTTTACAAATTCATGATTTATAGAGTATAAATTCATATACACTTGGATGCATAGGTATAAAATTTTAGAGGAACAAGCAATTAGAGGTTTTCACATATAGACACGTATGAGATACATGTTCTCAACTTTGGCATATATATATATATATATATATATATATATATATATATATATATATATATATATAATCTAATTATGGGAGTATGAATGTTATTCATGCACTTATGATTTATTAAAAATATCAGTTGCAAATTATTCATGACGCATGAAGTAGGTTCATGCACACATACACTATTATCTACTTTTCAAACATATTTGATGATACGTATAAGAGAGCATCCTTAATTATATGAATCCATATGTAACAGTGGATTCATGTTTAAATGAGTAATGAGATTATGGTTTAAAACCCTTAATCACCTAAGAATTATGTAAAAAATTACTTATTTGAATTAGACCAGTTAAGGTTTAGTGACACTTAGTATCCTTGGCAATACTTCCTATTAATGAGGGTTAGGGTATTTATATTCCCATCCCATGGGCTTGCATTAGTTACACAAAATTTGGACTCGATCTCCCCCAATTATCCAAATGGTTCAACGAAGATAATAACTCTCCAATGATTAAATAAGGAAGCATCATCTCCAAAAATTTATGAGGTAACGAGTTTTCACTTGCATATAATTTTTCTCCTTCCTTGCTCTTAAATTTTCAATTTGTAGTTATAGTTTAGATTTTAGATTTCATTCTATGGACATTGACTATTACATGTTAATTTCAAGTTTCTTGGAGCATGATACACATTTGGATCATCCCCAAAATATAAAATGTTTTGCATATGCTCAAGTATATATTTATCCTTTTACGCTTGTATTTATATTTCATTTTAGTACTATAATAAAATGGAAGAATTTTTAGATACTACAATTCAATGTTAGACACTTATAATTGTCAATTTTAACCTACCTTCAACCTATATGACTTGTGAGTATATATATGACTCTAATTCTACATTAACTCACATCCATGTGATATCTAAGGGTCCAATCCTTCTAAGTTACAATCATTCACCTAGAATAGTTCCCCCAGGCTATTCTAAAGTAGTAAACTCTAATACTCATACATCTATAGATCATTAGATCAATGTTCTTATCTTTTGGATAGTAACATCAGAATTAGAACATATCATCTAATCATACCATTTGAATCTAATTATTTTATCCCATGCCAAGCAATGGTCACATTTCAAATTCAAATCATTCCTAGATTTTAGCCCATCCATCTAGCATACTGATGGCATGAGAAAGTACCCAAATAATCTCATATAAATACAAAATAATTCTAAGTTTTCTATCTAACACTTCTCTAGCATATAATTATACACTATTGCACATTTGAATGGACTACCCCATTCTTCCCAATTTACCAATTAGTTTCAAGGAGAAAATCTTAGCCAAGTTTGACACAAATCAAATCCAAGCCAAAGTTTTCATTTTCCAAGTGGTGAAAGCTAGATCATAGGTTGCATACATTTAAGGATTGCTAACTTCACACATACACCTAACAAGGAAAACTACATGTAGTTTAAATTCCCTCTTAAAAGTATTAGATAGCTAGGCACCACTCAACAATTTAATAGGGAATGGTTGGGGTCATCTCAACCCACCTATATTCCTCTTTTGTAGGCCTAATTATATCATTAAAAGTGGACCTAGGGTTTCACATGAAGGAGATATATTTATGTGATTGCACACATAATTAGACCATATAAATGCTCACAGAGCTAAAATACAAGCAGACACACTTGCTCATATCAAAATATCAAATAAAAATATGAAGAGACAAAACCATTAAACTTAGAACACATCATCTCAAGGCACCAACCTAAGATGGAGATGTCATATGGGAACACATGTAAGTCAATATCCTTATATAAGTATCATACAAGCTAATTTCCATCCTTCCTACTACCCACCTATAGTCTCAATCCTCCACAAGGTAGTAAATTGCTAAGTATATTATCCATTTGTTGTAATTTCAATATTTATCAAGTGTAATTATAGAATAAATTTAAATATTATACATTCAAATTCGTATTTAATTTTTATACATTATATTCTAAATTATTACATTAGTTTCTATCATTTTTAGTGTTAGCATTAATCCAAGTACACCCACATACATTTCTTTCAATTTGTAATAAAAAACATAGTTAATTAACCATTTATTTCAATAAGCAATACATACATAATTATCAATCCAAGGACCCAATCCCTCCTTTAGAAGAGAAATAAGCCTTTATCAATAATCAAAAGATATATAATCTAATTCCTACAAGGAATATACTTTCCTTATTTAATACACATCAACCACTTAATTATTTTTTTTAATAATTCAACAAGCAAAAAAAAATTATCATTCCAAAAAAATCATAATTCATGTTTTACTTTCCTTAGATAATTTTAAGCTTCTACTTATGCATCAAACCTATAATTCTACAAATAAAAATGATAGATGATCACCTCTCAACCATATGATGTCATCAGGAATCTATAGCCTTCATCAACCTCTAATCCCAATAAGTTTCCAAAAATACTAGCACAAAGACATTTATGTTGCATGCATATGCAAGAAATGTGGCAAGTTAAGGCTCTAATTTGGGGGAAAAAACCCAAAATAAATCAACTAAGCATGTATTCAAAAGGTAAAATTAAGTACCTTGGGAAAAAGGGTAATAAGAGGGAAAGAGTATAATATAAGCTAGTAACACTTTTTCTTAACATGTAATTCATAATAATTTCCTTCAAAAAAAACCCAAAATAAATCAACTAAGCTTGTATTCAAAATGTAAAATTAAGTACCTTAATGAAAAGGGTAATAAGATGAAAAGAATATATATAATCTGGTAACACTTCTGCATAACATGTAATTCAAAAGCATTGCCTTTGTATACTTATATTATTAGCAAAATTTAAAGGAAGGGGAGAGACAAAATAGCCTCCATAACCCAAAACTTCAACTTCCAAACTTAAAAGAATTAAAAAAAATTCAACCTAGGCCCCAATTTTCATTCAAGTCCATTTTCATTTTTACTCAAGTAAAACCCTATACTAAGGTAATTTACACATATAACTTAACAATTTCTCACATTTTGAACAAGGACAAGGTACATAATCTATGTGAACTCCTACAAGGACAATATTTCACTTCATTCATTTGTTCTTATTTTTATTTCAATAATTATACTTTACAATCTCTCAAATGTTTTTACAATCATAATGAGGATATGCATTTATAAATTTCTACAAAAAGTAAGTAGGTTTTTGAATTTTATAGCGATTCATAGAGGGACATGTATCCATTATAGGCTTGCAGGTCCACTACTCCCTATAATAGCATTGAAGAGCTCAACATTAGTTATGAGAACTTATTTAAATGTCCATAATGTTATTTCATCTAATGCATCTCATTTATGCATAGTTAGAATGTAGGAAAGTGATTTTTAAAATTAGAATTTCTAATTTCCAATGAAATTTAAAAATCCATGTTTTTTTGGAATGGGTTCTATCAAGGTTCTTTTTTATTTTAGATTAATTAATTCTAAGAATGTGCATCTAGGTTTTATGTTATATTCATTCTAAATGTCCAATAAGTTAATGGGGAATGTTTTCTTAAGTCATAATGAGGTCTATACACACATAAGTTGGATATAAACATTCACACTAGGTACAAGGTCCTTACATCATGTCTAGGGTAGTGCAATCTTTGGGTCAATAATCAACTTATTTTCCCCCTTTCTAATTTCAAGCACTTATCACCTACATACTAATTACACCCATCAAAACATTCACATGATATATAAACTAATAACAATACAATATCCAAATCTCATGGCATAACCACATTATTTTATGATTCATATTAGAGTCACATAATTAATTGTATACCTATCCACCTATGTCCATATTCATAATATAAAATCATATAACCAACTCTTGTTTATACTTTTCATGTGTAGATAATGATAACACATGTTACATACATGATTATAATAAGCTGGTATCCAATCATACAAAATACAATGACATCCAATCATGTTAGTAATAGAATAAAATAATAAAACAACACTATAAGTCTGCTAAGTATGTTATAATCCAAAACTCATCAAAATATTTATATATAAATGACACATATATATTTAGATTCAATTATGTCAATTATGTCCATGATCCTCATAAACATGGAAATGCAATTACATAAGCTTATCATGGCTCTTCAACATAAAGAATACAATTATTATGTTCACTATATGTGTGTGTGAGAGAATATTACATAAAATAAGCTCAAAATATTCAAAATGAGCAATACAAAATGGATATTGAAATTAGATTACATTCCCAATTCAATGTGTTTTAGATTGATAGTGTTCATAAAAATAAAAATTAATATATGAATGTTATGCATAGTTTTGCTTCTTTAGTTCCTATTGATATTAATGGTTATTATGTAATATTGACTATCAAGTGATTAGAACCACCTACCACTGATCTATAAAATGTGAAATCTTGAGATATGTTCATAATATAAATAGGCATGGAAAAGTTAGAATGGTATCTATACATAATTAATTATTTACTAGATAAAATAATTCCTCCATATTTTTTAATAAATGATAGAAATAATTTACATAAATATACAATCAAATATGTCATCTTTGTAATGTACTTTTTATAATATATTTTGACATATAATGACTTAAATGTCTTGGATATGAAGAAGCTTTAATAGCAATAAGTGGTCCATGACAATGAATGTGGAGGACATTTTATTGGAAAGGAAATGTCATGCAAGTTTGTTTTCTTAGAATGGGTTATTATTTGAATAAAATAGAACATAATTTACTTAAATATGTATAATAAATGTGAAAAAATATAATGGCATAGTAATATTACATATACTCCATCTCAATATTTAGGCCATAGTGTCACTTTGGTCATTATTCATATGGGGATTATATTTGTTTAATCATCTTTAGAACTTCATAACTACATTAACCCAACCAAAAAAAAAAAAAAAGGGTGAAATGGATGTCATTAGAAGCTACAAGCAAGATATTTGTAATTTCCTTTTGTTAAATATTATTTCAAGATGTGTCTTACTATCTTTGATTGTTGCTAATTTTCAAGAATAAGACAACCAAAAAGCTTGGTGTTAAGTACAAGATCAAGCATATATTATCTACTCCTTACTACCATAAAGAAATGGTCAAGTTGAAGCTTTTAATAAGGCTATTACTAATATTGTATTAAAAATATTGAATTAAAATGGTAGTGATTAACATAGTTAGACACATATAGATTCATGGGTATTTATAAAATGTGTTAAAAATTTTATAGGGTAAAATACTTATTCATTATTGTATGGGATATAATAATTATCCTTCCAAGAACTTGATATTCCAGGTTTGAGAGTATCACTAAAATGAATTGTTGATGATGATAGTTATAGAGAGAATAGATTGCATCAATTAGAAATATTAGATGAAAAGATAATTAATGATATTGAGCACTTGAGAGACTATCATAACTGCCTTAAGAAGATTTAAAGCAAGAAAATTAGATACACAAAATTTAATATCAGTGATAAATTCTTGGAAGAAAACCATAAAATACCAATGCAAGAAAATAACAAAAGGGAAAATTCTAGTTTAATTAACTTGGCCCATTTGTAATCATAGTTTTTTTTGTGGTGGCATATCACCTTGCTAAGGTAGAATTAAAATATTTGAATAATCTAATTAACATTATGAACTTGTGACACTTCTATTTATGAGCCTCATCATTATGATCATGTTACTAAATATGTGTGTTTTTATCTTCACTTTCTCTTTTTTATATTATGAATGGTCATTTATTTGCATCATATTTCTTCAATTATTCGTACATTTTTATTTTTTCCATTTGGCTATGGTTGTTAATTTTACTTGGTTTGGTGATTATCGATCATTTATTGTCTTTTTCTATCTTTTACTCCTATAAATCTATTTATTTTTTCTCATAATACTTCTTTCATGTTTCTTTTTCCCTTCTAAATTTGGGTCCTTATGCTATATTTTTTCTCAGTTTAATCCTTGTTTTGTCATGTGTCATGACATGTCATATAATTAGTATATTTACATGATCCTATAATTAACTTTTCCATGTTCTTTCCTACTTTTACATGAATGTATATATTGGAGATAATAACCCATACTTGTGCTTTTAATTTATTTATCTTATAATAATGATAGGACAATACTTATATCTTAGGCCTACATGGGGCATCTTGTATTAATCTCACACTAATTATGTTTTGTGCTTATATCAAGCATATTACTCTTCATGCCATACAACTTATATTTATTTATATGTGGGGCATATTATTTCATGCTTATATTAATTATATCATAGGTTTAGATGGAGAAATTTTAAATATCATATATGATTCCAAGATTACATATTTTTATGTTAGACATCATTGAAGATGAAAGTAATTCCTTTATTTTGAGATATGTGAATGAAAATTTCATTTTTAAATATCAAAAGGGTGGTATATATTCCACTCATTATATTCAACCAAACTAAAAAAAAAAATTGTCTTACAAAAAGGTATTTAGATTTCACATACTTTCATAATAACATGTGTGCATGTAATCCATAAAGATAGATAAAATCAATTTAATCCATCATCCAATATGAATAAACTCAATTTTAGTCAACACCAAGGCTTCAAGTGAAATATTTATTTATAGTGGTGAAACCATTTATGAAAAATAATAGGTGGCTACACAATCACCATGATAGTTGCATAGTTTATATTATCTATAGAGTAGCAATTATAGAACCACCACAACAATTTCAAAATGTTCATCCTATATTAGCTAGATATTTTTCATGAGTGAATTTGTTTGGGTAAAGGAATTACTGGGATATTTTCATTTAGTTTAACATGACTTATCCTATTCACATGCCTAAAGAGAATAAGAATTACAACAAGCTATCACGTTGGCATATCACACAAGAAATGATTTCACATGCTCACCTAAAGCACACAATTTAAGACCAGTTCTCATCAATTTTATCACACGATGGTGTCTGCATTAGGATCTTTATACTAGGGTGCTTGAATAGGAACTTAGTTTTAACTGAATACATCATATTAAATCTAATTCTAATAATCCACTCATTCCATACTTAATCTATTTATCACAATAAAATAGATAGGTACAAATCAAGAAAAAGAGTAGTAATACCATTAGTTCCATAAAAATTTTACAAGAGATATTTTAGAAGCACAAGTATTCCATCTTATTACATATCAGTGATCACCATACATAGGTTAAAATGCACATTAGTATCACAACTAAGCTCAAGATTATAATTCTAATATCACAATTATCCATCTCTTTTTAAAGTAAAACTAGGGGGTTTATATAGGGTTTTACCTCAATCATTTAGTTACAACATTACTATGTAAGTGATGATTTACCAATGACCATTAACAATAATTATTTGTGGGAATTAATTACAATTAAATCTTTTCGATTCAATCTTAACGTACCCTATATACTAGCTATATGTTGCATATTCAATGTCGTGCTCCTATCTTCTCATGGCCGGTGCTAGATCCATGTTTGACTATTCTCCTTTGATGCTCATGTGAACCATTTCCTAATCATTTTTGCCTTCTATACCCTTTTATAAGTCATACACTAATTGTATGAGTCTTGCATCCTCAATTATTTCATGTTTTCTTCACCCTTATTCCTCGTGACTTGCTTCTTCCTACACTAAGGCCTTTTGCGTCGCATCCTTCCCATGCTTTGGCTTACTTATGTGCCTATATATTCCAAAAGTACTTACAAAAAATTAATATAAAATTTGGGATCCAAAATCACCCCACACTAAGTCATTAGTCATTGTTAGACTATGTACCATACTCAGGACCCTTAGATACCAAAAATTTGGGTCTTGTTTACTCAACCTAGCACTTGAATTCCTCTTAATGGTTTAAGGCAGTTTATAGATTGGAGGTAATTTATTCAATCTCACCCTTTAGTAATTTTGTATCTTTAATTTGTTCCATAAATTCACCTTCTTAAGTTGTCAAAATCTTAAGTGAAGTAGTGACATCCTTGAGGATGTCCTTAAGTGACTTGATTTCTATCAAAACCTATCCTTAGAACATCATAAAACTAGTATTGAGCTCTTAGAAGTGAACACTAATATTATTTTATAGTACCTCCACATCCTAGAATGCTTTGGTGCACTGTGTTATATCCTTTATTATTAACACATTCTTAATTAGTTGTTGGTGTTGGTATTCTTCTGAATAAATCCTATCTTCCAAAACTTTAGAAGATCACACCAAATTGACAAAAACCCCATCAGTTATGGGAACTATGGCACCCACCCAAACCAAAAATATCATACATACTTTGATGGATTCCATAAATTACTTCATATCCCAAGTTTGCTCACATTGTGGATTTACCTCATCTTTGCATTTTTGTAATAAAAGAGTCACCAAGGTCTATAGTTTATCAATAGCTTCTCCTATAAGTGGGGTCCCATCAGTAAATGCCTACTCATATTGCAAAATTGATTAGCAGAGTTTTAGAGTCTTCATTTGAGATGTCATTGCTACTTCTTTTTGGTGCTTGATCTCTTCTAATTCCTATTCAAAATATAATATTTTGGCACATTCATTTTGGTACAGGGAAATGACCTCTTGGTGATTTTAATGTAGCTAGCCAACATCATAGCTATGTAGAATATTTTGCCTAGTCAGCATGGGAGCCAAATTAATGAGGGTTACACCTACTTGAGATGGTGAACATTGCTAGGTATTCACCCAAAATGCCTCAATAAGATCCACCCCCTTTAAAACCAAATTAATTCTAGATAATGAGAGATTAAAGTAGTATTCCTCATTAAAAATATCCATGTAAAAATAGAGTTTGTGCCAAGTCTGATTGGAAGTCTTCCTCAGGGAAATACTACTACATATATAATTCTTCTTCAAATACATTTTATTGGAGATAAACACAAATGGGGAAGATATCAACCTCATTTATTTGTTACTACTCAAATTCCTTATCATTCCCCTTTTCTTTGTTCATATCATTCTCAAGTATCTCAATGTATAGATCAATTTGTTGTTGGCCACTTAGGCCAGCATCTTGGTCACTATCACCTAGAGTTGTGCCTCAGTCTGCCCCCTCTTAGCTAGTGGGACTCTCTATGTCCATTTTTACATCATCAAGGTTAGGCTTTTATTTTTTCTCTAAGGTTTCCTCCTTTGGCTTAGGGGTGTCTTCCTTAGGTTCCTTCTCAAGGGATGCTTTATGAGTCACTACCCTTTATTTAGATACCCTAACACTTGGTGCAGAATGCTCTTATCCCAAAGGAATAATGATTTTTTGGGTGGTATCAAGGCCCTCACTTTCCTATCCTGCAAGCATCCCTTGGTATTTTGGAGGTGATGGGGTTTTCCTTTGCTACTTAGGTTTCTCTTCTAACGTGATTTTAGTGGCATTAGGCCTTGTCCTCTTCTCTTATCTTTGTTACCTTATTTGTGATATTATTTATAATGGGAGGGTAAATGTATCTCTAGGGGACTCATGGCTTCCTGAATCCTTATTCTTAAGCTTTAGCATGTAATATAACACATGAATGTGACCCCCTATGAGAATCTAGTGTGTATTGATATCAATGTTATCTAATTCATTCTTCTCCCTATATGACTTCTTCCTTGGGTAGACATATAATTGGCAAAGAGTATGAGTTTCATCATCAATTTTATCAACATCAATATGCACCTCGTGCATGTCATAAATGTGATTCATAGAATTCTTGAAATATTTGGTAATGAAAGTATATGGTAACTTTAGGCACCCTGACAAGTTATCCATGGGATCTATCCAAATACGTGCAAGTGAATAATGTTACATAAAAAAAATTAGGATTGAGTTTCCATCTATGTGGTAAACTCCTTGGGGACACACCATTCATTTCTAAATGCTTCATTCATCCCTTCGAACCATCCTTTCATTTTTAGCTTGTGGGAGGGGGAGATGGTGCCTAGATAAGAGAACTATTGGAACTGTTTAGCAAGATATTTGTTCTTATGTGGGTAAACCCACTTTAGTTCCTTATCAGTGTATTTTATAACAAGAATCTAATTAAACACTGGTAAAATAAGAATCGTTCCCCAAGGAAATTTATGATTTGGTAGGCAATAGGGCCTTCTCAATATCTTCCACAATCTTTTTGATGAAGTACTGGGTGTAATTATACTTTTTCCTTTGGGCCATCTGAGTTGACACATAGAGGTGTGAAATGTTAACCTATTTCCATTTGTCCCCACCCCCGATTTTAGTCATTACCAAGTGTGTAAATACTTGAATGGTTGGATCCTAAAGGCTAAAAATGTACATGGCATGTCCCTCCTTTTTATACTTTAGCACTACCAATGCCTTCTCAACTACCTCATGGTCCTCTAGATATAACTTAAGGTCTACACTAGAACATTTTAACCCCATTACCCTACTAATATTTTGGGTATTAATTCATATCCTATACCCTAGAAAGTACAAATAATCCTCCTAGAAGTATGAGACTATAATATTACCACCTCTATGGACTTCCTAAAATAAGTCAGGTTGAAAAGTTGAAACACTCCAACATCATTTAGTAGAGTGAAGACTGTGAGTTCATAAGTGATCTAATTGTTGATGTTTTGGCACTCAACCATATAGTTATGTTGTAAGTCTCCCTCATTTTTAGGTTGATGGTGATTCTATTTGAACACTTAGAAAGAAGAAACCTTAGACTTCCAATTTACACCGTGTAAAACTAACTCAGGGTATTGTGTTTATTCAATTAAAATAAAGGGTGGAGGTGGTGTTGTAGACTTATTTTTACCATCATGCACTATCTCTATTTCCTTTTTGATATATGTCTATATTGCTCATTATGATAAGTTTTCTACTTGCCCACTAGATTCACTAGGGACATCCTCCCAGATCAAAATAAGATGTCCTCCTACACCATCATACTCTTCCTCTTTGTGAATTAGTGGTAAAGGCTCACTTCTATGGACCTTCTACTTTGGTTAAATCATCCTCTAAGGAGCCCAAATTTTGAGTCATAGCTACCTAAATCTCTTTAATGAATACATGTTTCCTACCTTGAAATTTATAGACCTTCAGGCTTGAGCTTCTTCTAATGACAGATGTTGATACCTACAACCTACAATTCTATCCAAAGTGCTTCCATAGTCACAATTCCACTCTTTTTATTTTCTTGTGATCATCACCTCACTTTTTAGGTTCAAATTTATCACTATAATTTGATGAACACTCCTTCTAGTGGATTAAAAATGCTTCGTTTGAGATCTACAAATTCAAAAAAAATCAATAGTAAAGTGTCAAAATGAGGACCTTCTAACCTTATATAGCCTTGAGTACTTATATACATCTACTCTCATTATTTCATCCATCACTTTGCTCATTATTGTTTCAAATGATATGCCACACCATTCATTTTTCACACTTACCATTATGATTAACACTTTGTCAATTTAATACACATGTCATATCCTCATGATTTTCTCATAGTGCATGCCACAAGTAAAAATATTTAAACTTTTATTTTCAAAGGTGAGAACTTATTTTTCCATACTAATCCATTTGTAGTGTCTTTTCCCTTGCCATTCTTTTTCCATACTTCCATGGATCACCTCTTGTGTGATCTACTTTTTCCTTATGTGCTTCCACTGCACACCCCTTCTGTGTATTGATTTTCACCTGCACACATATTTTGTGTGTGATTCCTTACAACTTATACTTTACACACTTTATATTTACTTGTATTTATCTTTGAAACTTACCATGCACTAAAATATGTTTGTGGTCCTCCACGGGCATGACCTAATGAAATAGTGATAAAATGATAGCACTAAAATAAAAGAGATCCAAGTGATGAAATAAACTTAAACAAAAGGTGTGAAAATAATGTGATGTTTTATTGGATAACAAACCAAAATCCTAAACTAATCTAGTGGCACATGCCTTATTGACAAAATTTGAAATATTATACATAATGATAAGGCCGTAGCCATCTACCATTGAAATAACCTAAAAGAAATTGGCCATATAATCATCTTAACTTACATGCACCCATGGGATGAATTATATGAATGAAAAATGAACCATCCTAATGTATTCAAAGTTTACCAGAGTGGTGCAAGAACTTGGAATCATATACCAAGATGTGCATATCAAGAGAAAAATATTTGTTTTTGAGATGCTATCATGCTAGGCTTTCTACTTCTGTTTTTCAACTCCTTGACTCCAATGTGAAATAAAGTGGGTTTAATATAGATATAATAAAATTTCAAGACATGATTTTATAGATTATATATCATCTAGTCACAAAATGTGTGCAATACGTAAAGAAAGAATAAAGAACTCCACCGATAGAATTACTTCAATGCCAAAGTCAAGATGAAAAGGAGTGCTCTTGTTTAATCTCTTGTATGTGGTATGATATTCCCTTAAGACTACATAAACTCAATCATCCTAGTCAGTGCGACTAATATTACAAATCTTAATTAATGCATGACTTAAGATTTTATTAAAAGCTTCATCAATGTTGTTAACTTGAGGGTGGTATGGATTGGTCTTATGGTGTGTAATCATGAATTTGACTAAGAAGATGCATATCATGTCATTAAGAAAGTGAGTGCCATGATCACTTATTAAACTTAAAGGACATCCAAGCATGGTGATGATATTTCCCAAAGGAACCTAGCAGCAGTTGTAGTAGTGCAATCATGTGTTGGTGCTACTTCAGCCAAATGTGTGAAATAGTTAGTGGTAGTAATGATGTAGCAAGCACCAGTTCATCTTGAAGCAAGGTTAATGGAACCAAAAAAATTAGTAACCCATTTTTAGAAAGGTTCATGAGTAAGGATTGGATGAAGAGGCATAACATCCTTATGGTTTGGTTTGTTTATGCAATGATAAATATCACATCGTCATGCATAAGCTTTGGCATCTTTGAATAAGGTGGGACACCACAAGCCAAATAAGATAACCTTTCATGCCATTGAATCATGTATATAATTTCCTTGGTTGAATCCATGAATCTCGTAAAGGAATTCAACATGCTCGTGATAAGATTTGGCATCTTTGAATATAGGTCTCCATCAATAAGATGGAAAGGTGCAATATATATATATATATATATACATATATATATATATATATATATATATATATATATATATATATATATATCCAATTTTTTTCTATTGGGCACTAAGATGGTATAACACAAAACTTATTACAATAAAATAAGCTATTTCTTCTAATTATTTATGAACACATGTAACTTTAAATAGTTATAAATCAAGTAAGTCATCTTTAATTATTTGCACTGGTTTGCTAGATTCAGTACGTGATAGATGGTCAGGACCAAAATTAACCTTGCCCAATTTTACTACCACATCTAAATGGAATTCTTGGAATAAAAAAATCCATTAGTAGATTCATCCATGTAACATAGGTTTATTCACAAGTTACTTGAATTCCTCTTGATCTATAAAGAAGGTGAATGGATTGGCTAACAACTACTAACAAAATTTTTGGAGTGCATACACCATGGATAAGGCCTCCCATTCTGTGGTAGAGTAATTCCTATATATTAGTGTTATCTTGCAACTAAAAAAAAATATAGGATGGTCCAAAATCCCTTCTCTAGGTTATGTAAGGATAACACCCACTACCATGTTAAAAGCATCGATGTGTAAATTAAATGGTGTCATCTAGTCTAGTAAGTGGAGGATGGGTGTAGTTACTAATTTACCCTTCAAGGTCTTAAATTCATGTTGATGTCTTTTGGTCTAGATAAATAGGCCATTTTATTTGATAAATTATTTTAATGGGTCTGTTATGTTAACATAACTACAAATAAACTTACAATAATAGCCTGTGTGACCAAGGAAGACACGAACCTTGCATTTAATGGTTAAATCTAAGAGTTAAGCAATAATCACAATCTTGGCTAGATCCATAAGTAATCTATCCCAATAAATGATGTTCCCTAATATAATCCTAAAAGGTGTGGCAAATATGCACTTTTTAGGTTCAAGGAAATCTAAAGTTACCGATAACACTTGAGTATGAGGCATAAATTGGCATAGTGGTTTATCACTAAGCCATAAACTATGAAATCATCAATATGTACCTAAATTAGTGTGTGGATGAAATATTTAAAGGATTCTCACAATCTGAGAGAAAACTATTGGTACATTATTTAAGCCAAATGGCATAACATTGTATATAAAGGAAACCCATTCAATAGAAAAAATGGGTTGTGCCTTATCTTCCTCAATAATTTGTACCTGATGACAGCCTAAAAATCCATCAGTGAATGTATAGATTTCATATCTAGTTACACCTTCCAAAATCTCCTCTATGAAAGGTGTTGGGAGTGGGTCCATGACACCCACAACATTTAACTATCTATAATTCATAAAAATGTAGATTCATCCATCCTTCTTGATGTTAATTACCATGGGGTTAACCCATTTAGATTCATCAATGGCTATGATAACCTTGATGCATAACATAACATCAATTTCTTCTTTAACACATGTGCATAGATTAGGATTCATTCGATATGGTCACTTCTTGACTAGGTGAGTGGCTTCAACCAACTTGATGTGCATTTTTCCTAATGACAGATGAACTCATTTCATCTTTGTGTAGTTTCATGGGAAAATAAATATGTGCTCCTATGGAAGCTCAAATATTGTAGCTAATTCTACTTTAGAGCAATAATTTCCTATCGTGGCCATCTTAGGTGCATATTCTATGCCAATATTGTACTAAACCTTTTAGAGAGGCACATAATATGGTTTTTGTTCATATTGAATATTATTTCTCACCTCACATGTCTTATATTACATAGGGGTGTGTAAGTGGTCAAATGGCAGTTCTAGTGGAATTGGTGTTAATACCCTCATCAACTTGACATACAACCTTGTGTTTATCCTTATTTATATGTTCTCTATGGTCATATTCAGATTATGATTTAGGTTCTAATTGAGTCCTGATAAGAGTATAAAGTTCTTGGAAGATGGTCAAATCATCCTCAATTTCACCATGCATGGTTTGTATTCTATTTTCATTTAGTGCCTAATTTCCCACTACTTGATAGATTACTTGTAAGGATAAAATTAGATCCGATCAGGGTGAATAAAATGTAAAGGTGGTGAGTAGACCATGTTTTATGCATTCCCAAGTATTTGTATCTATGCACATTTATTTATGAATTTACCACGCTCTATCCCAAGCAAAAAAAGTGCCATAAAATTCATTTACCCATAATAATTCTAGTAAAAATGTCTCATCAACATTCCAAAGATCCTCACAAGTGGCTATATGGTCATATGGGGACTCAACACCACTATAACTGAGTGTGGCATGAACTTGATTTTCATGGTGAAATTGATGATGTATCATGGTGTGTACCTATTCCCATGTCAAAAAATTGTATTGATTAGTATCCTACCAATGAGAAGTTATGCCTTGAAGTATAGTGGGGAGTGCATGCACACATTCATCTTCAAAAATGTATTAACCCTCTAATTGTTGTAAGTACTCCCAAACCTCAATTTGGCCATGAAACCTAGGTGTTTGATCCAAATATAAAGTTGATACATTCATTAGGCATCCAATAATCAGTCGAATAGACTTATAGCACTTAGTCAACTTGTGTGGAGCATTTATTTATCAACCAATGATAACACAATGCTATACCATTAGGTCATATTCCCCATGTGCCTAATGTTTGTAAGTACTATTGGTAGTATTAGAAATAAATTGCACATCTCCCCATTGAAGAATACCATTATGATTAGGATATATATGTTCATTTCCTTGCATCATGATGTTATAAATGTGGTTGAGGTCCTCATCGGCATCAACTATTTATATAAAAGGGGGGCCTTGATCATTAGTGAGAGGAATGACTATGCACTAGGTGTCATTCTCAAAGCTAATGTATCACTTATTAAAATGCAAGTTATCATTATTATCATATCACCATGGTCGACCCAATAGAGCTGGAAAAATATCAGCTTCAGCCAATTCAATTACTTAAAAATCACCATTAAAATGGACACCCACAATGTTAATGGTGGCATCCTTGAGAACTCTTATAGGCACTACTCAAGTCTTATTGGACATAAACAATACATATGGGGAGGGTTGCAAAGTGAGGCTCCCCATCTTCCTCCAAGCATATTTCATGAGATAATTAACTTCAATGTTGGTATCCACTAGTATATCTTGGATCATCCACCCATCAATAGATGCATTCACAATGATTTCCTTGTCACATTTGGAATTTGATTAGATATAGGCTTCTTCTCATCATGCATGGTTCAAATGATGATCTGCAGAGTCTTAGTTGTTTGTTGTTGTAACTAGTTATTCAAGATGTTAATGATGTTTTCACTAAGGATTAGTTTGCATAGGTCTCAAAATTCATCCTACCTAGAGTCTATTCAAATAGTTTATATTTGCATCTCAACATGCATGGTTACATACTTATCTTTCAAAAACTCAATTTCACCTTGTAATTCACATACCAAAGTGTAACTGGTTGATTCACCCCTCTTCCAAACACACCATCTTTCTTGGTAAGTTGCTCTTGTTTAGACACTATAACACCTATTTTGGGGTTAATTATAATTTTAAAAATGTGCAAGGAATTGCATGGCTTACTTGTGGTAGGATTGACAATCCATTATATTTAAAATATTTGAATGAACATAATCATATTTGCACTCCTTTTCCTTATCTTTTGTTTTGACCAACACGCCCCCTTTTTGTAAGAAATGGGAGACCCCTCTTTTAAAACACATAACCATAGTTCTTGGACCTGTTATCTCATTCTAGTTGGATCCACCTGCACCAAGTCTCTAAAATCCCAAGTGGCCCTAGTTTTTCTCCCCAAGAAAGTGGTATGGATAATTACCAATTGATTTGATTTACAGGCCTTAGAGGTATATGGAAGAGTTAAAGGCAAATCTCATCAATACTCCATGGTTAGGACAGACTTTCTTTCTTTGAAGGTTTAACATGTTAAATTTGTAGGCTTACCCTTACTCAGATATTCCTAGAGTCATAGTCATGTTCCTATTGTATCAAATCTTGGATTCCTATATGGAATTTCAAAGCCTAGATGGAAGCCAAATGAGCAGTTAATTGGTAGTTATTTATTTATATTTTGCTTAGTCATTTTTATAGAAAGTAACACAGAGTAAACTTAGTCTACAACTTTGAACCTCCTCAATAACTTTGAAACTAATACCATACATACTTAAAAAACCATAAGAAAAACAAGTATCAACTTACCAAAACACAAAGTTCATCAAAAACTTTTTGTCAGTACATATTCCTTTACTAAAAATTCATTCACAGTCAAGTTCATTGCATTCATACAAGAAATACAGGGCCTATGCTCTTTGTTTTTTCAAACAAGAAATTTCTATTTATTTCCTTTGGGTTAAATAAAATTTCCCCTTTAAATCCAACCACATCACTTTTGACTGCTAACAAAGACATTTACAAGCCTTTTATGTTATGTAACTATCCTAACTAACTTTCTAACTCCCTCATGTACATTGGGAAAGTCTAACTACCTAACAACTAACCTACTCATCAAGATGACTAACCATGTGATTCATATGTGTGTTTAAATACTATTTACCACCTTATTATATCCTAACCACACAAACTACAACATTTAGACTTATTTAGACAAGGTTGAAGTCTCCTAAACTTCACATGAAGGTTTGAAAATTCAAATCAAGGATTTTGGCAGGAAAATGCCAACGTGACCCTAATTCAAATTTAACATAGTTTAACACCTATAAATGACTCTTTCAACCATAAAATGAATATATTGACTCACTCATGACTCAAAACATGTGAAAAAGACCAAAATTTATGAAAGTAGTGATGCTCATATACCATACTACCGAGGAACAAGAGAAAACTTTCCAAGAAAGTTATAACTGATCTAGCATTCATGTTATTGATAACACCTTTATTTCAATTTAATGTCCTCCTAGATATTAATGTTTATTTTAAGCATGTATACCTTATTTATGCTTGATGAAACTTGTTATGGATCCACCTTTGATGATCTCTCTCTTGCCATGGATCTCCAAACTCATCATGGGCAACTTCTGCTTGTTCTCTCTCCTCCAAAGACTACACATGAATCAAACAAGTCAAACAAAACCATTCATTTATTTTTATCTTGGGTTTCACTTGGTTTCTCTTCCAATTCTATTTTTTATTTGGGTTCCAACTCTTCTTCATCTTGATTCAATATTTCCTTCAATTCAAACTCAGCTACCACAATGGAATCCTCATCTCCTATTTGACTCAAATCATATGAATCTTGCATTATGTGTTGCCACATATGCTTCTCCTCTATTGTATACTCATCTATATCACTTTTATATTATATTGGTGCTAATAAATACACCTCTACCTACTGTAACTCAAACTTTTCAATCACTTCAACATGTGCTTTTTATTTATACTCTCATGTTGCCACCTCATATGTTTCTTCCTGCATGACAAGTACTTCATTTGGTGCTATTATTCCTTCTTTTCCTTCCACTAGAACATTAATTAGCTTCAATTTAATATCATACAACTCATCTTCATTATTTTTCATATCAACATACTCATTAAAAATAACATTAAAATGAATACCTTGTGGTTATTTGCTTTCCTCAAAGCTTTCTTGACTAAAACATGCTTGCTTCTTTCTTTTCATGAGGCATGGTGTTATTGTAAACTCTCTCTCCCCTTCCTATTAATCCAATGGTTCACCTTTTTAAAGGTAGCATAGAATTATGTCAACATACTTATTTATTCAATCAACATGTTCCTCAACCTTAACATGTTGCTCGTGCTTCCAATGTTCTTCATCTTCATTCAAATCTTCACCTATATTCACACATTTAAAAAAATCATTAGTCATAATATTTTGAGGCTTAATTTCCCCCTTAATTCTTATACGTTGCCTTGATATCATCTTTATATTTTGTCTTCTCTTCTTCTCTATCAATTTATTGAGAGTCCATCTCACTTTCCTCTTAATTCATACATCAAATCTTGGTCTCATCTCCTCTAATATTTGCTCTAGCCTTGCCAACACCATCTTCATCTCATCAATCTCTTGTTCTTTCTATAGTTATCTTTGTTTCAATTCCATCTATTCCTCACTCTTTAACTCTTCACACTTTATCTACGTCTCTCATAACCTTTCTTCTTATTCTTTAAAATCCTACCTACTTCTCTCTCTCTCTCTCTCTCTCTCTCTCTCTCTCTCTCTCTCTCTCTCTCTCTCTCTCTCTCTCTCTCTCTCTCTCTCTCTCTCTCTCTCTCTCTCTCTCTCTCTCTCTCTCTCTCTCTCTCTCTCTCTCTCTCTCTCTCTCTCTCTCTTGGAGCTCTCACTAGCTCTTCTCTCTCTAAGCCTCTTGGCTTATCTTTCCTGTAGTATTCATTATCAATCTCACAATAACATCTCAAAGTAACCTTTCCAAAACATATCAAATGATCTTCAATACCTACTCAATCATAAACTTCATGCACATGTAACCAACACTATCAAAACTCAAAACATACCTCATCTAGAACGTAGCATGCTCTAATACCAAATGATGCAAAGGTCATCATCAATTTTTTTTTTCATGGATAAAATCACATCCACATTTACTCATCTCTCATATTTTCTTTCCTTGGATCTTTATCTCTGTGACCCTACTCTTGAACATCTAGTATCTTCATCTATGTTCGAATCATTTCACCCTTGGATATTCATGATCATATCTCAAATTCATTCCATCAAATCATTCACACATGTCTCTGTCTAATCAACATTCACAATGGTCTTGTTTCAATATACTCAATCCTTGATGAAAACTCCCTAGTAATTGGATCCTTATAAGTTTCAGACCTCTTTAGATGTGTTATCACTCTTACCACAATATTCTCACTCTATCAAGACAAATTTGACACCTTTATCCCACCCTCATAATTTATAAAATAATTCTTGACAACTTACTCTATTGTTTGCTTTGTCATAGTGTCTCCTAGTAGCCTTTTTTAAGGCTTATTTACATAGTACAGATAGGTACACTAGAATTTTAGAAAACTGATCACCTTTTAATCACCCTCTATCCTCTTCTTAACTTTCACAAATTTTCTTGGCTTCATTAAATTTCTTGACCACTTTTCTAAACCCTTATTGGTATCTGTTTAGCCTATTAGGTCTCTTTAACCCCTATCCTACACTCGATTCCTCTAATTCATACCTATACATATAGTATCAACTTGAAACCTCTAAAATATTTTAAATTAAATGTAACCCCATCTTTTCACAAGATTTCAATGTTTTTCATTGGTTAAATCTCTCACAAATCAAGGTTTAGTCATGAAACCTTGATACAAGGTTTAACAGACTGTGAATAGCCTAAGAAAGGTCAAAATGGGGTTTAAAACTTCCTAAAATTTTTATGAAAACTATGAAGGTTAATTTAGGTCTATGCTCACATATTACAACTTTTTCAATTAATGGTTTCCCATTCCCCTACATCTATTCAACATTTGTCATAAGGTTTTGTTTGATTGTATCTGAAAACATAGTTATTTACAATCTAGAGTACATTATTTATGAATTCAACATATATTCAAACACTTTGATTCATTTCAATCACCTTAAGAGGTTTGAATATATGTTTATAAATAGGTGTATTTGAGTTTCACTTAGTTCTCACACAATCCTTCCCATACAAAAAGCATGCTCACGCCTCCTTATTACTTCATGTATGTAACACAGGGTCTATGTTGATCTACTCAGAATCTCTTCAAAAACAAAATACAATGTGTAAAGGCTCCGAAGGAATTTTTATATCATGTTACCAATTTTATACATATTCCAAATGTCCACCAATAGAATCTTCTCTTGAACTCACACTTTCTCTTAGTTTTCAAAACATAAAAAGTAACATAGGGTACACTTAGTCTGTAATTTTGAACATTTTCAAGAAATTTGAAACTAATACAATACATAATTAAAACTCCATAGGAAAAAAAAGTATCAACTTACCAAAACACAAATTTCATTAGAATTTTTTTGTCATTACATCTTCCTTTACTAACAATTCATTCACAGTCAAGTTCATTGCATTCATACAAGAAATACATGGCATGTGCTCGTTATTTTCCCAAACAATAAACTTCTCCTTATTTACTTGAGGTTCAAAAACATTTACCCTTTTAATCCTATCGGAGTTGTTTCCATAATTCATATAATGCAAATGCAATGGAGACGTGATCACACGAGATGAAGCAAGTGCACACCACATTGATGCTAAAGCAATTTGAAATTATACAAGAAGATAAATTGCACAAGACAAAATAAGAGAAAATCTAATATCTGATTAACATGAGATGGCCAAAGTGAAGAATACATATAGGAGAGCACGTAAGTAACTCCTCCATAAAAGGTAGCCAAAGCACCCCAAGAATAGAATATAACTCCTCCATGAAAGGTGGTGACAAGGTGCTAAGAATAGAGAAGTAACTCCCATCAAGGGAGTTACTTATGGCATTCTTATGACACCTATGACACATCTATGACACACATCTCCACATAAGCTAGCCTATCCCACAAATGTAGAAAAACTCCATGTATGCACAAATATAATTTCCCTAATTAAATAATAGGGGAAAATAAAAACCTACACTAATACCCCCCCATAAGCGCAGCTTAGGTGGGCAGTGTGGAAATATAAAATGGGTCCCAGCAACTAGGCCTAATAAGGTACCCATGTACAAATGCAGTTTCCCATAAGATAAAGAAAAGGATAAAACCCATAGGAAAAAACTCTCCCCCAAAAGAGAGACATAAAAGAAATGAAGAGGCTAGAAGGCCCCCCTGAATATGATGCTACTGCAGATGTATACCGCACCCCAAGAAGAGCTCATAGATGAATGAACTTGCTCTCAGTGAAAGGTTTGGTGAAGATGTCTACAACCTACTCTAAAGACTGGCAAAATATCAAGTCAATAACCTGACTATGAATAAGCTCCCAAATGAAATGCATGTGAATCTATATGTGCTTGGTCTACTGTGTTGAACTAGATTCTTGCAAATTTGAATGGTACTCTGGTTGTCACAATAAATGATGGTGGGCTACCTGATAGGAATGCCAAACTCAGAAAGAATCTCCTGAAGCCAAATAGCCTCAGTAGCTACATTAACAACTCCCCTATACTCTGCCTCTGTGGATGATATAGCAATAGCATTCTGCTTCTTGCTAGACCAACTGATAGGACCAGAACCTAGAGAAAAACTGTAACCAAAAGTGGACTTGCAAGTCTGTGAATTGCTAGCCCAGTCTGAATCTATATATCCAACCAAGTCAACCTTTATGCCAAATTTGTAATGAATCCCATATCTATGTAAACCCTGTATGTAATGCAAGATCCTCTTAGTTGCTTTCCAATACAGCTCATGAGGTTCTTGCATAAATTTGGAGACAAGTCCCATTGTATATGATATGTCAGGTTTGGTGTGAGTCAAGTAGATGACACTATCAATAAGTTATCAATACCGAGTGGCATCAACCAATGGTGAAGAATAGTCAACGTCAAGCTTGAATCTTGATAGAAAGGGAGTCAGAGATGGCTTGCAATCAGCCATGTGAAATCGAGACAATAAATCAAGAGCATACTTAGGTTGTCCAAGAGAAATCTCTGAATCTGACTGTGAGATCTCAATGCCAAGGAAGTAGTGCAACAAACCCAAATCTATCATGTCAAATCTATCCTGGAGAGATGCCTTCACCGCTATAATAGCTGATGAAGAACTCTTGGTGATCAAAAGGTCATCAACATATAGAACTAAAAATAAGAGCGAATCATCCTGCTGCAAGAAGTAGACATTGGGGTCAGAATGGCACCTAGTGAAACTTATTGTGAGAAGGAAGGAATCCATCTTCGCATACCAAGCCCGAGGGGCCTGTTTGAGGCCATAGATAGATTTCCTAAGTCTGCATACTAAGGAAGAATCTTGAACAAATCTTGGTAGCTGCTCCATGTAGATCTCCTCCTCTAGGAATCCATGAAGAAAGACACTCTTCACATCCATTCGGTGCACATCCCAACCATATGCTGCAACAATAGCCAAGGTGAGTCAAATAGAAGTCATCTTTGCAACGGGTGCAAAGGTCTCTGAGTAGTCAGCCTACCACCTGTGAGAAACCCTTGGTGACCAATCGCACCTTGTACTTATCAACCGACCCATCTACTACAAACTTGGTCCGATATATCCACCTACATCGAACCATTTTTATTTTCTTAGGAAGTGAAGTCAAGTCCCAAGTGTGATTTTTTATTAAGGAAGAATATTCTTCCTCCATAGCATTATCCACTCAGGTACCCCTGATGCCTCTTGAAAAGTGTGTGGATCTGAAACTGAAGCAAAGAAGGCATGTGGATCTCTCTAAAAATCCCCCTAGTACGTCTGTCATCTGTGGGATCTCCTGCCCAAGTGCCAGCACTCTCAAGTGTCTGTCTAGCCCAAAGTGGCCTGGAAGTGGGCAAGTCAGGTGCTAACTCCTCATCCTCTAATTGATTAGAGGTGGATGACCCTGTATCACTGTCCTCACTGTCTGAACTTGAAGAAGAAGAAGATGTCTCTAGCTCAAGAACCTGCTATGGTTGATCTGAATCTGATGAGGAATCATCATGAAGAAGTAGATCTAATGAGGGAGAAGAAGTGCCAAGTGTTGAGTCTCTAGGACTCTCCTAAAAATGGACACTTCTCTCGATGAACAACTTATGTGTGACTGGATCTAGAAGGTGACACCCCTTAATACCATCCAGATATCCTACAAAGATGCAAGGCTTGGACTGACGTTCCATAGCTTTGCGTTTCTTCTTCATAATGTGGGCCATGGTTGGGGATCCGAAAACCCTAAGGTTCTCAACATCAGGTTTCCTTTTATCCCAAGCTTCAAAGTGTGTTATCCCTTTCAAAGCTTTGTGAGGAACCCTGTTTTGAATGTAACAAGCACAATTGATGGCTTTGGCCTAATACTGTGGTGCTAAGGATTTTGAGTGAATCATATAGCTACCCATCTCTTTCAAGAACCTATTTTTGCATTCTACAACCCCATTCTGTGAAGGACTGTAAGTGACTGTGTGCTACAAATCAATCCCCTCTGTGGTGCAAAATTGCTCAAACATGTTGCTGACATACTCCCCTCCATTATCAATTTGAAGAACCTTGATGGATTTCTCACTCTATTTCTCAACAAGAGCCTTGAAGTCTAGAAAATTTTAAAATACTTCAGACTTTTGTTTGAGAAAATATATCCAAGTGTACCTAGAGAAATCATCAATGAAAGTGAGGATGTACTTGGCCCTTGTGAAAGATGGTTTGGGAAAGGGTCCCGATACATCACTATGGACTAACTCCAAAGGTTGTGAAGCCCTCCAAGTTTTGCCTTTGTCAAATTTTGCTTCAGGATGCTTCCCAAGGGAGCACCCCTCACAAAGTCCTTTTGAGAATTGGACACGAGGCAAGCCAATGACCATGTCATTTTTGCAAAGTTGTTCAAGGTAGCGGTAGTTAAGGTGGCCAAACCGCTCATGCCACAATTTGCTAACTTCATTTGAATGAGTCAGCAATGTTGTTGGAGAAGAATCTAGTGCAAAATGTGGGAAGGTGTATAACCTAGCTTGGTGATCTACCCTACCCACTACCACTGTAGTATCACTATGCAATTCCCTGATAGCCACTAAATCTGGTGAAAACTCAACTTTCATGCCCCGACCAATGTGAGTGATTTGGTACACTAATAGGAGATTGGTTGAAAGAGAAGAAACACTTAGAGAACATTAGTGAATGCTCCTCCTTCCATTTCAACTGACCCTCTCCCTGCAACGAAAACTGATGTGTCATCACCCAAACTAATTGAAGTCATGCTAAAAGGCTCTAAAGATGAAAACTCAACTAGGGAAGACCCCATGTGGTGAGAAACACCTGAGTCAATGACCCATGAATATGTAGAAGTTGTTGTAGCTCCAAGAGCTTTGCCCTTTTCTTTCTCCTTACCCTTGCCTTTTGCCTTGGTAGAATCTTGGGTAGATGAATTCTGCTTGATGGACTCAGGAACACCTATGTTGTGCTTCTCTAGAAGATGAGTTAGGTGATCTATTTGTTTCTTCATGCATTTGTGTTCATCATGCCCTGTATTTTTACAATAGGCACACTTAACCTTCTCCTTCTTAGGTTTAGCATTGGAAGAGGAAGACTCGGTGTTGTTTTTGGCAGGATTGTTGTTTTCTTTCTTCTTCTCTTGGTCCTTGTTCTTTTTCTTCTTCTCCTTTGTTGAAGTCTTATCTTTACCATTTCCAGCTATCAAAGCTTGGGGTTGAGTAGACTTCATTTTGCCCATTTGAATTAGCTTATCTTGCTCCCTAGTCAAGTCGGCAATAAATGAATCCAAAGAAGGCATTTTCCATCTAGTGCCAAGGGCACTTTTTGTGGCATAGAAAGTGGAGACAAAGACTGAATAGCTTGGACCTAACTTTGCAAGAATAGAAAGGATGAGTTGATCATCTTTCTTCTCTATCCCGCATTCTTTCAATTACAATCTAAGGGCTTTAAACTTAGTGAAGAAGTCCTATAGGGTGTCAAAGTTGCTAGGACTTAGACTTATGAGTTCATTTTCGAGCTCATGACCTCTCATCTCATAAAGCTTCCCAAATAGGTTTTCTAGGATGTCCCATATTTCTTTGGGAGTCTTGGAGTTTTCTAAATAGAAGAGAAGTTCTGGAGACACGGACAAGCTCAGTAATCCATAGGCTTCATCACTACGGTTGTACCACTTGACCTTTTCAGCATCAGTGCTAGGTTTTACTTCAGTACCCATGGTGATCCTATACAACCCTTTGCTTCTAAGAATGATTGACATTTTAACCTTCCATTCATGATAGTTGAAGGGTGTTAGGGGTTTAATTTGAAAATAATCTATTTTAAGCTGAATTTAGGTGAAGTTGTGTTGATTGCAAGTTGTGAAATTATGCAAAAAGGAAAATGAAAGCAAAGATTTACAAGTTGTGAAAAGCAATCACACCCCCCCAGAAATGTTGAGCACCCCCCAAATATGCAAGTGCATGCTCAAAATACATCAAGCTCAATTGATAATGCATCTTAGAGAAATCAACGCAAGACTTAAAGCAAACAGGATGTCGGACTCAGCCGAAAATGCGTCCCAGGAGACCCAAATTTTAGGCACTTTATAAACTAGTGATTTTTTGACAAATAACAAGCCTATGCTATGGAGAATTGAATTACAAACACTTTTTCAAAAAATGGCACCCAAAATCGAGCTACCGTTTGCAAGATATTAAAGATTCAATTTCCCATAAACTAATGTTTTTGCAAAAAAATAGCACTAAAACATTAAAAAAATACCTGTTTTAAGAGATAAAGTGGCCTTCCAACCACTCATTGGATTCGGCACGGAGCGAGGAATTCAAAGGAGGTCTTTGTTAGAGGGAATTCAGGCCTCACCCTTCGTCTTCGTAGGTCGAAGATACAAGTTTGAAAAAAACTTTAAACTATTTTTTTTTAATGCTAATTTCCAATTTAACTTTAATTCAAAAAATCAAATTACTGATTTATGAATATCATAATAATTATTGGACAAAAGCAGAATTACCAATTAAACAGCAAGAGATAGAGAGGGCCCACCACATGGGCATTGGAAACCAAAAAAGCTCTGAACTCAGCAAGGACAACAACAGAATTCCCAGTTTGTGAAGTCTGTGAAGGAGATCCCCTACAATATTTCGGTGTTGGAGATCACCAAGCTCATCCTGCCCTCTGATCTAACCACACCGGTTCCCTCTGCCACCAATATTAATATCACAGACGTGCTCAACAAGGCCGGCTGCAAGATATTTGTGCAGCAGATCACTGCCACCAGCGTTCTTAAAACCTACGAAGATGCCATTGCCAGTGCCACTGGCCGTGGCCTCACTCTGTTCACACCAACAGATGAAGCCTTTAGCGGGTCGGTCATGGCTAAGCTAAAAAAGCTCTCCAGCGCTCAGCAGGTTTCCATGCTGAAATATCATGCAGTGCCAGAATACAATCCCTTGGGAATGCTTAAGACTGCCAGTGAGCCCATCGATACTCTTGCTTAGTCTAGTTGTGAGTGTGATGGCATCACTGGCCGAAGAAACTAACAAGGCATACTTAGAAGCTTCGTTAGCAAATTTAACTCAGAAGTAATTTTTTTTTAACACGTTTCCGTATGGATTTGCATGAGTTTTCAAGAAACTCTACCAAAGCTCTCAAATGCAACGGAGTTAAACCAAAAAAAACTGCTAAGAAAGCAAAGTAAGAATTTTAGAATAAACTAATAGCATACCCAGACACACGATTATTGGAGTGGCTCTGATGCCATATCGGAGTTGTTGCCAGAATCCGAATAATGTGAATGCAATGGAGACATGATCACACGAGATGAAGCAAGTGCACACCACATAGATGCTAAAGCAATTTGAAATTATACAAGAAGATAAATTGCACAAGACAAAATAGGAGAAAACCCAATATTTGATTAACATGAGATGGCCAAAGTGAAGAATACATATAGGAGAGCACGTAAGTAACTCCTCCACAAAAGGTGGCCAATGCACCCCAAGAATAGATTGTAACTCCTCCATGAAAGGTGGTGACAAGGTGCTAAGAATAGAGAAGTAACTCCCATCAAGGGAGTTACTTATGACATTCTTATGACACCTATGACACATCTATGACACACATCTCCACATAAGCTAGCCTATCCCACAAATGTAAGAAAACTCCATGTATAGACAAATATAATTTCTCTAATTAAATAATAGGGAAAAATAAAAACCTGCACTAATAAATCCAACCCCATCACTTTTGACTACTAACAAAGACATTTACAAGCCTTTTATGTTAAGTAACTATCCTAACTAACTTTCTAACTCCCTCATGTACATTGGGAGAGTCTAACTACCTAACCACTAACCTAATCATCAAGATGACTAACCATGTGAGTCATATGTTTTTTGAAACACTCTTGACCACTTATTATATCCTAACCATACAAACTATAGTGTTGATACTTATTTAGACAAGGTTGAAGTCTCCTAAACTTCACATGAAGGTTTGAAAATTCAAATCAAGGATTTTGGTGGGAAAATGCCAATGTGACCCTAATTCAAATTTGAAACAGTTATAACACCTATAAATGACTCTTTCAACCCTAAAATGACTAGATTTAATCACTCATGAATCAAAAAATGTGAAAAAAGACCGAAATTTACAAAGGTAGTGATGTTCCTACTTCATAAAGCTGATAGGAAGTTGTAGCTGGCTCACTTTAATCTATGTTATCTTCCAATTATTTCCAATGGTGGTCACAATTAATTAATGATTTTCATTTATCACTAAAAAAAATGACTTGGATATATTTTATAAATAAATTATCATAAGCCTTCGAAACTTTTCAAAAGTTCTTATCAATGGTTAAAAATGAAGCCCAATCCCACATTGGGACACTCGGGACTAAAATGGTGGTGAACTCATGTCAAAGGTGTTTAAAACCTCTCTTAATAATAATGGAATATATAATCATATAATAGTCCCTTACACTCCCCAACAAAATGGATTAGTTGATCAAATGAATAAAACTATAATAAACATGGTTTGATAAATGTTTTACTTCAAAGGGGTAAATTTGCATTTATGAGAAGCAACTCAAACATCAATTTAGCTTATCAACAAGTCACCATAAATAACCTTAAAAATTAATAATTCATATGAATTATTTTGTGGTCATCTCCCTTTAGTGTGACATCTTTGGATTTTTCTATTCACATGATATGCATTGATTCCCAAGGAGAAAACTATCAAATTGGAACATATGAGTTTTAAATGCATGCTTTCGGGACATTTAGAGTCTTCAAATTATTACAAGTTATTTGATGAAAAAATTAATAAATTTTTAATTGCAATAGATATTGTCTTTTTTAAACTTAAAAGGACACAACAAGCATCTATTGACAATTGAATCAACTTGAGAAATATGTCAAATTTTATGTTTTCAAGGAGGCTAATATGGAGGTTCAAAATAGTGAAGGGGTAACACATAATTTCAAAAAAATTGAATATCTATTGACTCCTATAATTTAAAATGGCACTCCCCCCACATAATAAAGTTAAACTTTATTAGAGAATGGTCTGATGTTATAAAATGTAATAGCTTCAAATCAAGAAAATGAAGTACTTTTGATTCAACAAGCTACTCATAAAATATACCAAAATGAGTTGAACAAACATTGAAATATGTTAGACCTAATGAGGTTGTAAAAATAGGAACTAAAAGTGCACACATAACTTCACAAAAATTATACAAGTTCTTAGATGAAATTCAAGATAAGATAGAAAATTTTAACTCGGAGGACCCTTTAGAAGAAATTAGCATTGATTATGACTTTGAACCCACTTCCTTTAAATAAGTTAAAGAACTTGATGCATTGATAAATGTAATGAAAGTTGATTTTGATGTGTTGGTCAAAAATCGAACTTGAAAATTGGTTGATCCTTGAATCAACTTTAAATCTATTTCATGAAAGTGGGTTTTTCAAAATAAGTACAAAGAAGATGGATCACTCAAAAATCACAAAGAAAGGTTTGTCACAAATAACTTTACTCAAACATAAGGAAATGAATACAATGAAACCTTTGTACAAATAACAAAATGGACTACCATTAGAACCATGTTGGATTTCATAGCTCAAAATGGATGGAAATTAAACCAAATGAACATCAAAACTGAATTTTTGAATGGTGATATCAAAGAGACAATGTACATGGTGTAACCTAAAGATTTTAGAGTAAATGACCAAGAGCACAAAAAGTGAAATCCAAAAAAATCATTGCATGGTCTGAAACAAGCCCCTAGAGCATGGTATGACAAAATCATTGAACATATTTGAACATGAACTTCAAATGTTTTGAATTTGAATATGCAACTCTTTTTCAAAACAGTTATATTTCTAGTGGTGTATGTGGATGATTTGGTCACCATAAGAACAATGAAAGATACAATGAAAAATTCAAATTAAAGTGGATGAAAGGATTTGAAATGATGAATCTAGATTATTTTCATTACTATTTGGGTATTTAATTGATTAAAAAATGAAATTATATCTTCATCACTCAACATAAATATATTGGTGAAATTCTGATTAAATTCAAAATGATAGATTGTAAGCCTCTCAATATGCTCATGGAACAAAATATGAAATTGATATCATAGATTTAGTAGATGCTACTAAATATAGATATCTCATTATAATTGTGATCTCTATGACCATAACTGGACCAAATGTTTATTTCATTGTTGGTGTTATTTATTGATTAATGCAACAACCTAGAGAAAGTCATTAGGTAGAATAAAAATGAGTCCTTCGATATCTAAAAGTAACATATAATTTTGGGCTCAAATACTTCAAGGAAGGAGATTTCAAACTATTTAGATATTCAAATTTTGACTATGCTAGTGGTTTTGAATATTCACTTGCACACACAATATTTGTGGAGAATTTCAACCCACTCTTCTTTCAATAGACACGATGTTCAAAAAATTTGAAGTCCAATAGAAAAATATCCATCCATTTCACCATATATTTAGTCTACATAATGAAAATACATTTTTCACCAAGATTTCTCAGCCTCTTATTCCAAAGCATTTTATTCTCCACTCGAAGCAATGCTCAAATTCCTATTTCAACCTTGGCCTAAAAAAAATAGTGAGGATACATGCATTGTTTACCACACTCACATCAAGCCTAAATAAAATATACATACACTTGCCTCTTTCCAATACCATGGCTATGCACACCATATTACACCCATATTCATTAAATGAGACCTAAATTCTAACATCATTAATTTTTATCATAGAGATTAGATTTATTGCAAGGCTAGGAATTAAAAAACACCAAGGAGAGTCTTTATCCTCCTATCGTTAAAATTAAGTTTCACTCTTTCTCAACCTCTAATCTTGCAGGTCATATTTTCTCCTAAAAATACATCACTGCCATCATATTCTTCAAATTTATAAACTACTCCTTCACATAAGTCATATGATGGGAGGCTCTTGAATGAATCAATCATGCATCAATACAAACATGTGAACTTTATATTGTGAGATTTACATCTTTATCTAAATCACTAGAGACATTTTCACCAAAGGATTATGAAACATTTGGTAGTTTTCTATTTTTCACCTTTCTCGCTTTATAGTCTTAGATCTGCCTCTAGAATTCAAGCACTTATCCCCAATCTTCCACTTGCCTCTTTCTTACAATAAAAATCACATAGGCAAGATTCCCTTTGACCAATAAATTTCATACAATTGTGCCTCATCTCCTATTATAAAAAATCTACAACTACATCTTCCAATTTTCACTCTAATTTAGTATTAGCGGTATCCATTAGTAAAATGTCCCATGATTATGTCAAAGAGAACAACAATGTGATACAACTTTTTCATCGTCCATTTTGACATCCAAGGATGAAAAATGACTTAAATACAATGTTGAAGGCATTCAAGTGTTATGCAACTGATTCACCATCATTCATTCACAATGAGTAAAACTTATTTTATAATAATACTCTATTTACCAATAACTTGTCTTAGTAAAAAAATCCCAACTTATCCCAAAAATATTTTCATTATTTTCAACTGAGACATTCAATAGTGCTAAATCGGATGAACATAACCTGATATAGCTTTCAAATTTCCTATCAAGATTCTCCCATTATTCTAGTTTCTTTCCCATGGGTGTTACGTCTACTAAAAAAAACCACTAATCTCTAGCTACCAAGAGATCTTCCATCTTGAGTTTCCATAACTCAAAATGTTGACCATTGAATTTCTTAATCTTTATCCTTAGGATTTTGGTTATTTTCTTTGTGCAAGATTCTTCCTCATAGAAATTCCATTCAAGGAAATGTTTTACCACCAGTTATCCTAATTTCTATAAAGCTTACAACCAAGATCTGATACCATATGTTGAATATAAGTCTTATACATGATAAAGTAATATAGATAAGAGTTATGTATTTTGAATCTTAAACACATAAGGATAATGACAAACACACAAATATACAAGATTTTACTTAGGAAAACCCTTTCAAATTAAAAAATTAAGTGCAATAATCTTATTTATTATAATATAAAATGAGAATGTCTTATACTATTATAACAAGTTTTAGGGTGTGATATCATATATAAGACACTTTAATGTATATTATAATGCACACATTTGACCATGTGTATTTTTCCTTCATGGAAATACTTCATTTACCCTATACACATGATTATATATGAGTTATTCACATGTTTTAGAGGAATTCAAACATCATCATATTATTGAAAAGGACCATGCCTATATATGAAAACTCACTTTATAACACTAGTGTAGTAGGATAATATTCAGTCACCAACTAGTGAGCTAAGTGATCATTGTGTAATGTTCCTTCTTAGCTTTGTGTCAAAGCACCACTAAGACATTTCTCAAACTTATTTAGTTTGATAGATACAATCATACAAATGTATAGTAACATCTTAACTTAACCTCCATTACTTGACATATTATGTATCTCTTTGCATCACCTTACTATAACTCAACCACTATGCTCCACTTTGAAACCTTAAACACTACAGTGAAATTGTATAGATAAACCTTCATAGCTCTGCATCATTCCCACGTGCAAAAAACCTTACACAAGTTGTCATAGGTAATATTCATGCGAACCTACATAAATAATATTTGCACAACACCAACCTTGCACATAATTACCATTAGGTAGATCCATTCAACAATTAGATATTTCCCAACAATTTAAGCAAATAAAAATCATCCATAAACAATTTTTGAAGGAATTTAGCACTTGTAAATAATTCATTTTATTGTTCACTCAAGTCTATTAAACATTTACAGTGCATTTACATGAATCAATCAATTAATAGACCATTCATTGAAGAAAAAGTTCATGTTAGAGACACATTGCATTGCACTGTTTTGCTTGACTAATAAATTATTAAAATTATTGGAGTGTTATTTTTTATATTGTATATTGTTGAGGGGCTTGACAAATATTAAGATTGCTCAACTATTCCCAGGTATAATAGAGACCTCAAAACGTATATTATTCTTTATAGTTTTCAAATTTCACTATCCAATTAGGAAAAGAAGGAAATTTTCATTATCTTAGTGATTTAAGTAAAGGCATAGGAAAAAAATTAGGTCTTTAGAGCCTCGAATCATATGAACACAGTTTTCAAAAATAAAATTTTATTGTCTTAAATTTCCCACAAATGGAATTGATAGTCTGAACATTATCGAGTTTGGAACTTGATAACTTATATATAATTCTCTAATCATCACAAATTATTTTCCATTATTTAATTCTAACGATTGTACCCTATCTCTTAATATTCAATATACTTTAAACTAAACTTTACATTTATTTTTATTTCTATAACATAAAAAATAACTAAATTTAATTTAAAATTTTAAATATGTTTGTGGCTTAGTTAAATGTATATAAATATTTATATTGCAATTAAATTGAAATCCATTTGAGATAATATCTAAATGTGAAATCACTTTCAAAAAAATTAAGATCATATGATCGTACATATCTTTCTATATGTTAGCCATATAAAGTGGGTTTTATGTAGAGGTTTTTTTTTTTGGTTATTTATAGAATTATATTAAACTTTTATCTAAGACATCTTGATAAGGAATATAAATTTGATTGAGTTTGAGAGTTAACCATTTCATTAAATTTTCATTTTTTTTAAATTTTAAAAAAATATTTAAATTAATATAATTATATTATTAGTATAAATTAAAAATAATATTTTATTATTAAAAATTATATTTTTATTAATCAAAATTTAATATGAAATCAAATTAATAACCTTAAATTTAAATAAATAATTTGTATTATAATTTTATATATATATCAATATTCAAAATAATATGAATTTTTTTACCCATTAAAAATATATGTATTGACAAAAAAAATTTTACTAATATAATAATTAAAATTAAAATATAATATGTAATTAATTAAAATTAAACCTATAATATGTAATTAAAAAAATGACAGTGTTGTTTTTAATTCTCTCTATCATAATGTTTATGTATTGTAATTGAGTTTGATAGTGAATCATTATATTAATTACTAATATTTTCAAAAATATATATCTCTTTTAAATAATTTAATTATATGTATCTATATATTTTTAATTTATAAAAAGAGGTTGGAGGGAGTCTCATCCCTTCATTAATATTATAAAAACATAAAAACAATATCTTGACAACACTATACAAGAAGTCTTGAGTTAATCTAAGGGGAATAGCCACACAAAAACAAAACCTCTAAAAAGCTTTCAAATGATGCTCAACAAAAATTTACTACTATCCAAAACAAATCTTTTGCAGTATAAAATAAAAAACCATTAAAAATCAAAGGAGAGTGATTCAAATTCTCCCACATAGTGTTCTAAAAAGACTAAATTCTTAGCGTAAATAATTCAACAAGAAATACAAAAAATTAATTCAAATCCCTTAAAAAAATACTAAACACTGGATTTAAAATACTAATAATCATAGCAAAAATTCATATGCAACCAAGGGTCAACAACTTCTACAACCATTACTTATAATCTTTTGAAGCACTGCTAAAAACTACCATGACAAATAAACATTAATATCAAGCCCTCTTGATTGAGACCTTAACACCATTTTATAAGAAGCCTTCCCTTTCGAAGAAGATTTCCTATTTTTAACAAAGATCCAATCATTAGATCTAGCCAAGGAAGAAGAGTTACCATTAAAGGAAAGATCCTAAAGAATATCATGGTCAAGCAAAAAAAGAGGACTATTTTCCATAAGTGAGGAGATCTGGGGAGTCCACTTGCCAATTTTAGGAGTAGGACCAAGAACACCAAAAGATAAATCCCCAAGACAACTTTGATCCACCTCCATCAAAGAACCATAGTAAGGAGAGGAAGAGTAGGACTTCTTAAAAGTACCATTGTAGTTTTTCAAATCGTGAGAGGTAGAAGTTGCCTTAGATTGATCCATTGAGTCAACAAAAATGTGTTGATGAACAATCTACCCCTTTCGACCATTTAGGTTTCCTACACATATTTCTAAAGAGAAAACCTTATTTGTTGGAAATAACTTTTAAAATGACCCATAACAAAGCAAGATCTAAATCTAAATGCCACCCACTCATAATCCAATTGTTGAACCCAACTACAATCACTATCTTTAACCTAATTTATTTTGGTAACACTATGAATGAAAACACTTTAACATAAATTTGAGCAAATGTAGATTAGGAATGGTACCTATTCTTAAGGGGATAAAAAGGCATTTCCCAAAGTATTTATAATAGTATTAAGGAAAGAAAAACCCTAAAAGTATAGGGGAAGGTTGAGCAATCTAACCCAAATCAAAGTTATCAACAAGTTATGGTTTAAGAGATTACAGGGAACAAAGGCTTCAAGCAAATAATAGCTAATCCCTATGACCACTACCTGAATTCAAAATAACTTCTTTATTCTCCTCTGAGCAACATATAACAATAAATTATACTTTAGCATAAGGGTAAATAATAAGATCATTAGACAAAAATACTTTCCACTGATTAAAAATCTAGAATGGAGATCACTTAGGGATGGCCAAAACTTATGAAACCTACAAATAATCTCTAGCTCATAATAATGATCTTTTAACTTAAGCACCTATTCCAACACAAAATTAAGGGTCAAATAAAACACCTTAAAGGGAGGAGGAGAGGAAGGAGAAAGGATAATAGATATTCTTAGTCTAAGATGGAGTAGGATACGGGTTAGACATAAATCTTAGGGTTTGAGGTTTCACAAGGGAGCTCATGTATGAAAAAATCCATACAAATTTTAGTCTTTGATCCTAACAAACTTGTTATTTGATACAACTTTGATAATAAGGACCCAAAATTATACCCATAAAACCCTTTGGAAAATGTCAATCCATCACACAGGTGAGAGGAGGATGGAAAGATACTAGAACATAGATGAGAGGCAATAGAAATAACTTTGAAATTTACCAAAACCCTACCGTCCTCACTAGAAAAAATTAATCTACCATTTGTTAAACTGTGACTACAAATGACCAAAGAGGAAGAAGCAAGTTTCCACAGATAAATAGGGGTGCATGAGTGTGACGTGTAGAGGATGGATCCAAATGTAACCCTAATCCAGTTGAACCATTCTAAGGAAAGAGTACTTACTCATGAATGCACTAAGAAGTGAGAAGAGTAAAAGCACGTATGCATGAAATGATAGGAACAACATAAAACATCACTTTAAAATCATGAATTATATTTGAAAATTTAATTATATACATATATATTAACAAAAACTATTTAAAACAAATCTAATTAAATTTCAAACAACCTAATTTATGGTGAAATTTTAAAAAATAATAATCATTTAATTGAAATTTAAATACAATATAAAATTGACTTTTCTAAATTTTATTTTTAATTTTAAATAAATAAATATTTTTTATTAAAAATGTTTATTTATTTATATAAAACCTTAAAAAAATTATAACAAATAAAAATATATATATGTGAACACAAATGAATATTTTGGTAATCACCACAATTAAGATTAAACTTATAATAAATATGATAATATTATCATGTTTCTCATTTATTGTATACATACAAAATTATTTCTCCTCTTATTAATTATTGAGTTATGGTAGGGTAAGAAAAATTCTAACTAATATGATGCATTCTTATAAATCAACCTTTTTAGAATTTTTTTAAGTACCTATCCAAGTTAATTATTACACCTAATAAATTTAGGTTTGAAGAAGATCATCGATAAACCATATTAAAATATGAATTTCGAAACCAACGTCCCCTCATGATGAGGAATATTAGAATGGAGCCCCATATCAAAAAAAAATAAGTCTTAATAAATTTTAATTTCTTTAATAGCTAAAGGGTTTAGAGAAAGTGGAGTATTAGGACCTCTTCATTTTAACTCTTACGTTTATATTAATTATTTTTATTTAAAGTTTCAAATTATATATATTTTAAGTTATTTTATTATTTATTTTGTAATTATTTCATATATATGAAGAGTAATAGTTATTTTAAATTAGAGGAAGATAGGGAAGGAATTTTAGAATCTTTTTTAAAAACTCGGGATGAAACTTTTTTTGAAAATAATTATTCGATTGAGTTTCTAACTGAAGTTAAAATGGAAAAACGCAAAACTCAAGACTCTAAGAGTCCTAAGTGGAAAAAACCAAAATCTATAAAGGAAGACAGGGAGAAGATATATTAATCACAACTTAAAAAATCCAATAAATTGGCCAAAGCTAAAAATAATAATGAGAGGAAAGAATTTGTGGACCTCTCTACGACTCAGTCTGAAACTATCAAAATTAGAGGACAAGCTAAAACATTAGGGTAGGCTCATCATAAAGCAAATGAATATTGGAATGCTCTAAAATTTGAGGCTAAGAAACTGAAAAAAGAATTGGAGAGTTACGGAGCTAGGGTTGTTAGTTTCCAAATGGGTGGGGGGGAAACTAGAGCTCTCGATAAGGAAAAAGAGGGGTGCAAAAAAATCCACCTCAGTCATAATACCCCCCAAGAGTAACAATAAAACTGAGAGTGAAATTGGCAACAATAAAAGTAAAAAAGGTAGGCTACTCCATGAGAAGACTACTAAATCTTCTCCCATAAATAAAAATAAGGTTGCAACTAACATGGAGGAAGGCTCGATCAAACATACCTGAGATCAAGTAACAAAATAATATATCAAAGAAGATAAGGATAATACTGGTTGGGTTACTCTAGTGGACTATTTTAACTTTAAGGAGTCTATTGTTTAATGTTAGGTTGTCCTATTTATCTATCATCTGTTATATTTTTTGTTGATGTTCAGCTTGGGACTTGTGAGGTTATAATAGTTTTTTGTTGAAATTTTCTCTATTTTTTGGCTTAGTTGGGATGACTAGCTTGTCTCACTTTATTTTTATTTAGTATTGAATATCTATTAAATATTTACAGTTATAGGATCCATGTAAAATCTATAATTTTACCCTATCAAATAAAAAATAGTTATTTTAAGTAGATTAATTTAAATAAAGAGCTTGTGTAAAAGGAAAGACCATCTATTGAATATTTGTATTGAGTTGTGTTTAAATGAGGTTGCTACTTTGAACATGCCAACACTAGTTTATAATTTGTTTCTTTTATTTCAATACAATATTTTCATCTTCCTTTAGTTTTAGTGTATAATTATTATATTTCCATTACAAAATTATTATGTGTAGGTAAGTTTCTGACATTAGTATCAAAATATTTTCTAGGGCCATTTTTAATAGAAATTTAAGTTTATAGGGCTCTCTACTACTATCCATTGTATCTCTAACCTCATCTAATTAGGATCTTGGTGATTTTTAGTAATTTCAAGGTGACAAGACTAATTTTTTCCACCTAAAATCTACCCATTTTTCCATTTTTTTAGGGTTACAAATTATGTTTTGGTGGTTTTAAACTACCTAAAAGTTATCATTTTGGACTAAGAAAATATCATTTTTTCCAATTCTTTAGAGTGAAGGGTTATACCCCAATACACAATCCATTCAACAACATTGTATATAGACATTTGTTTTCATGTAACTTATGATATATCAGAAAACCCCTAGTTGTTTCCACAAGTTACCATAGGTAACCTTAGGTTATTTTAATATCTTTAAGTCAAATATGGTTGCATATGATAATCACTCTTGAAGAGTGTAAAGATATGAATATAAGAATTGTTAATAATTTATTAAATTCACTCTTTTTCCATGAGGATAAGATGAGACTATACATAGGAGATCAAGAACAAGTATTTGAAACTAAGATAGGTTTCAAAGATCAAGGCATCTCTCCTCTTTATATCAAATGGGAGAATGTGGAATATGATGTCAATTTAAAAACTTAATCATTAATATTAGATTTAATGTATTTGATATTTTATGTGTTTAATAATTTTATTTAATTAATTTATGTTCTAAATTAATTGTTTGATCAATTTTAAACACTTTCTAGAAAATTTCTTAAAAATAGCTAGACGTTTCAGTTAAAGTCCAATTTACTAAATGTTTAGTTAATTGAACTCTAAAATTATTTTAGTCAAACTTGTATTTTTAGAGTTTTGTTTTTATATTTCAATTTTTTATTTTTACAACTCTATTTTTAGACTTTCACCTATCTAATGTGCGTGTGAGTGTGCATGTTTACTTCACTAATGAAGAAGCTTCTTGTATGATGTTCATATTTTATCATTGAGTTAATTGTTTTATATTTAATATATTTTTAGTTTAATTAGTATTTAATTTTATTTTTTAACTTTTAAACTTAACTTACAATGCAAGTAACCTTCTAATAAACTTAATTTAGCTTTCTTTATTAATGAAAATTGCACACAAAATTATTGTGGAGCATTAATTTGAATTAAAAAATATTTTTAAATGTTTAACCTTTTATTTTATTATAGGTATACAATAATTTAGAACAGTAATCATATATTTTTAAATTTAAAGTTATTTAGTACAATTTTTTATCGATAATCTTATTTACAACACAATTAATTTGACAACTGATAATTATAGGACAGATTAGTTGATATATAACTTCAATTTTTTAAAATGAATCAAATATTATTTTAACTACCTACATACATTTAAAACCTTCATTTGGCATCAGATTCATGTTTAATAAAAGTTCATAAGGGTTTTAGGCCATGAACAGAAAAATCAATGGCCTTTTTTGTTCATCATTTTTTATTTATTTTTGACCTTGTGTCAAAGTGTTCCAATGTTGAAGTGGTGTGTACCCATGGAGAATATTATCCTAAATTTTTTCTATAAAATAATTATTTTTAACTAATCTCTTTAATGTTCAAAGTTGTCATCTTTATAAACATAAATATTCTTAGAAGTAGAATTAACTAAAGCCATTGATTCTTCTAATAATAGTCTAAAATTATTATGAACCTTTATTGAATGTGGATTTAATATCAAATAAATAATTTGAAAGTATTAAATAATTTAAAATTAATACTTATTCATTATAAAATTGAAGTTATGTATCCACCAATCTGTCGTAAAATTACTAGTTTTCAAACTAGTTGTGTTGTAAATGAGATTGTCAACAAAAAAACTGATTAAATAACTTCAAACTTAAAAATATTTATTTATTATTTTAAATTAATATATACCTATAATAAAATAAAATATTAAACATTCAAAAAAAAAAACTCTAATTCTTATTAATGCACCACACTACCTTTGTGTGTAATTCTCATTAATAAAGAAAGCTAAAATAAGCTTGTTACAAAGTAATCCATTAAACATTTTTTTAGTTTATTTAAAAAATTAAATAAATAATTTTAATTGGACACTGAATAAATTAAAAATAGACTAAATATTAATATCTTAACTTATCTGTAAGATATGGATATCATGTAAAAAGTATTTTCATTAATTAAGTAAACATGTACAATTACATGCACACTAGTCAAGTGAAAGTTTAAAAATGAAATTTTAAAAATATAAAGTCTAAAAATAGATTTCTAAAAATTAAAAATACAAAAATATAACTTTAAAAATATAAGTTTGACTAAAATAATTTTAGCTTTCAGTTAACTAAACATTTAATGAACTAGACTCCAACTGATACTTCTCATTATTGTTAGAGTTTTTTTAAAAAGTGTTTAAAATTAACCAAATAATGAATTTAAGAAATAAATGAACTAAATAACATTCATGAACACCTAAAATTCCAAATAAACTAAATATAATATCAATAATTAAGTATCTAAATTGGTATCATACTCTACATTACCCTTTTTGATGTAAAGAAGAAAAATGACTATCATCTCCTTAAGTCCTCCATGAATCTACATGTGTAATATCTTGGTGAGAATATTAAAAAATCAATCTTAAATTCTCACATACTCAATTAAAAAGTATTTATCATTGACTAAATTTATGAAAAAATATTTTTTTATTTCAATATGTTTGGTTTTCTTATTAAAGATTGGATTCTTAGATAATTATATTCCCCCACTGTTATCACAAAATATCTATGTTGGTGCAAGTTGAGCCTATTTGAAATCAGTCAAGATTCTTCTTAGTAAAATTATTGTATTCAATCTAATGTAAGGGTTGTATATTCAACATCAATAGATGGTAATGCAACTTTAGCTTGTTTTTTTGAAGATCAAGAACCAAACTCACTTTCCAATGTGAAGCAATAATTTGAAGTTGACTTCATGTTATCAAAATAGATTATTCTCAATCTAGATATGTGTATCCAATGAGAAACAAATACCTTATTGATATGAAATAAATACAATGATTATAATTACTTCTTACATATCTAAAAAAATATTTTCACTGCTTGCAAATATTTGAGTAACAGTTTACCTATAAATCTAAAAACTAGTAAAACCCCATACCTAATATCAAGTTTTGTTATAATAAGATATATAAAACCTCTCACCATATTTGTAAAATTATTTTTAGGAGCTAAAATATTTTCATCCTCTTTCATAATCTTCTCACCACTTACAATTAGAGTGTTTGTGGGCTTCAAACCTTAAATATTTTACTTCTTTAACATGTCTTAGGCATACTTGGCTTGAAAAATGAATACTTATTCTCTTTTTTTATGGACTTCAATTCAATAAATTATTTCATAACTTCAAGATAAATCATATCAATTTATGATTTCATATCTTCTATGAAATTATTTAACATCTTCATAGAGCTACTATAAATAGAAAATCATATACGTAGAGATAAACATATAAAACATCATAACCAAATACTTGTACCTAAAGAGTTGGTTCATTTTGACTTCTTAAAAAGACTTGATCTAATAAATAGTGATCAATTCTTGATTACCAAACTCTTTGAGATTGATTCATCCCATAAAAAGTTTTCCTTAACTTATGTACCCAAAATTATTTACCCTTTACCTCAAAAACTTGTGGTTGCCCCACCTATACTTATTCTTCAATCACTCTATTTAGAAATGCACTTTTAATATCCATTTGATGGATATTAAATATTTTATGACAATCTATAACAAACATTATTTTATAATATTTTGATGTGTCACAAATGCATAAATTTTTTCAGAGTCAACCATATATATTTGTACAAATCTCTTTGCAACTAGTTGAGCTTTTACCTTTTCAATTATGACATCACTCTTGAATTTGATCTTGTAGAACCACTTTTTACCAATAACATATTTATTTATAGAAGTTGAACTAAATTTCATGTATCATTCATCTCAATTGAATCTATCTCTGATTTCATATCAACTAATTCTTTCTTTTAACTAGTTTCTACATAACTTATAGATTCACTAGCCACAATTAACAATGCAAATATAGTTTTTCATCATAAAATTTATCAAATAAATTATGTTCTTGATATTCAAGTCTTGTATTCTTACTCTTATAATTATTATCTAACATGTGATTGGATATATGTATATTTATCAACCATTTGTTCTTCCCTGGAGTTGATGAAGATGCATGACTAGTCTCTTGTAAAGAGTTACTATTGTTTCATTTTGAATTAAAAACATGTGTAGAAATTTGTAAACTCTCAAAATCAAATTCAAAAAAATTATCCCTTTCACTTATGAATTATTTATTTATGATTATTTTTATTTTGTCATTTCCTTCAAATTGAATAGACTTTTATTCTCTAAATTGTACTTGACTTTTGAAGGGTTCATCTAACTTGTTAAAATTGTATTTGTGGCTTGTCATGTGATTTGAGAAACTTGAATCAAAAGATTAAAAAAATATTTTATTATATTCTCACAATACACATGATATAATAATGTGTTCTTGAATGAAAATCACTTTTTTTAATTTGAAAAACTTCCTTTTTACTTTCTTGATTAGTTGATTCTTAGTTTCTAGTATCCTACAATCTTTAATCATTTATTCTGAATTTTTACAATAATCACAAGTATTTATTACTCTTATCTATGAAGTTTGCTTCAAAAAAAAAATTGAATTTAATTTTTTAACACTCCCTTGATTCTTATTTTTATTTTTCTATTTGGTCTTTGAAACCTTGTCTTTGTTTATATTTTTATTTTTGATCTCCAGTGTATAGTTTCATCTTATTCTCATGAGATAAGAGAGAACCCACTAACTCATAACACTTATTATGTTCATGTCTTTACACTCCTCGAGAGTGATTAAAATATGCAACCATATTTGAGTAAAATATCTTAAAATATTTCTTACTATTTTTAAATAATTTTTGCATAAAACTTCAGTCTATGCACCAAGTCATTTATTCTTATATAATAATCTTCAACTCCTTTAAAATATGACATTCTCAAATTATCAAAATTAATTTTAAGGGTTTAGATTTTTGTTTGTATTACCTTAATGAATCTTTGATATGAAGTTTCTAATGTATTTCATGCTTCATAATAATTATTGCAACCTACAATTCTTAGATAAATATTTAGATTTATGACATTCTAAAAATAGAAGAAAATTTGTGCATCCATTTTTTTATTCTTTTCTGATCTTTTGTCAAGATGTTCCAATATTGAGGTGGCGTGTACTCATGGAAAAAAAAATTAGAACTCATTTTTTCATATAATAATTATCTTCAACTGATCTTTCAAATATTCAAAGTTATCGCATTTGAAAACATAAATATTTATAGAAGCAAAATTCACTGAAACCATTGATTCTTCTGATAATGCCTTGAAACCCTTCTACTAAATGAAGTTTTTGAATGTATAGAGAGGTTAAAAATAAGTTTTGATTCAATCTAAAATTGAAACTATGTATCAACTAATATATCCCATAGTTATTAGTTGTCAAACTAGTTATATTGTAAACGAGATTGTTGACTAAAAATTATATTAAATAACTTCAAACTTGAAAATATATGTTTGATAATCTAAAAAAATTTAAACTAGAAATAAAATCAAAGTTTAAACATGCATAAAACTTTTCAAATTATAATCAATGCACCACACTATACTTGTGTGTAATTCTTATTAATAAATAAAGCTAAAAAAGCTTATTAAAAAGTAACTTGCATTGAAAGTTAAATCTAAAAGTAAAAATTAAATAAATAACTTTACTTAACCACTAATTAAACTAAAAATATATTAAATATGACAATTTTAACCTACTAATAATATATAGACATCATGTAAGAAGCCTCTTCATCAGTTAAGTAAACATGTACACTCACATGCACACTAGACAAGTGAAAATCTAAAAATAAAAAATTTAAAAATAGAAGTTTGACTAAAATAACTTTAGAGTTTATTTAATTAAACATTCAATAAATTGTAATGAACTAGAATCTAATGGTACTTCTATCTATTTTTTAAGAAATTCTTATAAAGTGTTTAAAGTTGATCAAAGAAGAATATAAATTAATTAAATATTATTCCTAAACACTTAAAATACTAAATAAACTAAATTTAATGTCAATAATTAAGTGCCCAAATTGACATCATACTCAACATTAATAATAATTCATTTCATTAATGCCTAAAGAGTTTAGAGAAAGTGTTGGGGTATTAGGACCCCTCTGTCTTAACTCGTCTTATTATATTAATATTTTTTATTAAAATTTTCAGTCTATATGCTTTATAAATCATTTCATTGTATATTTTATAATTATCCCACATGTATAGGCCGTAATAGTTATCTTAAGTAGATTAGTTTAAATAGAGATCTTGTTTAAAAGAAAAGACCATCTATTGAATATTGGTGTTGAGTTGTGTTCAATGGAGGTTTCCTCAAATATGTAATCAATAACTTATGGGTTTCATCTATAATTTCAATAAAATATTTCCATCTTCATTTAGTTTTAGTATATAATTTTTATATTTATATTGCTAGATTAATCTGTGTGTAGATAGGTTCCTAACATTTGGTAGCAGAACATTTTCTAGGGTCATTTTTAACAACAATTTCTAGTGTTTAGGACTCTTTACTATTGTCCATTGTATGATATCACCTCAATAAATCAATATCTTCGTGATTATAAAGTAATATCAAGGTGTAAACACTAATATTTTTTAATAAAATCTACCCATTTTTTTATTCATCTCTTTTTTTAGGGTTACAAATTATGATTCGACAATTTTAAACTAAAATAAATTTGTCATTTTAGACTAAAGGGATATCAATTTTTCCTGATTCCTTGGAGTGAAAGATTATGCCCCAATATGCAAAACATTTGACAACATACCTTATGGTATATCAAAAGACCCCTTAATTATTTTCACAAGTTTCCATAGGTAACCTTTGGTTGTTTGTTTCTTTGATATACACCTAAACGATTAGTCCTAGGAAGTTACTTGCATCATCCTTCATAGATGGGATGGTGGGTTACAAAACAATTATTCTCTTTATTTATAGATATTAAATACTAGGTTGACATTATTTTAGAAATAAGATCAATATAATTATGTTAGAAACAAATGATAGGATCTTGTAAATAAAGTTGAAAGTAAGCAAATAAATGCATAAAAGAAAGATATCACCTCAATAGTAAGCCACATTATGTGAGGTATGAAGTGATAAGTGAAGAAACTGAATCAATGGGAAAACACCTCACGTGTATTAATAATGAAGACATACAAAAACATTCTCTGAGATTACATTCTTATAAAACAAAATAGAAGAGATACGAGAATGAAGAGAATAATGACCTTCAAGATGTGTTTCAAGATATAGAAAGAGAGAGGATATGACTCTTTAAATAGACCTAGAGAGCCAAAAAGAGTTATTAGAAAACATCATTATAGTCTTACATAACCTTCCTAGTGTATGTTTAGTGTCACTAATCTCCATGAGGTGGGGGGTAAATGTGTGAGAAGTATGGAAAGAGTTACATGTAACACGAAAATCAAATACTCCCTTCAAAAAAGACAAAATATGTGTGACACGTCATAAATTTAGAATAAGTAAATTATAATGAATAATGCACAACTAAATAAATTTACAATTAATAAATTAATCCAAATAAAAATTGATCCTCAACACTCCTGTTTAAGTTTTATTTGATGTTTCAAAAGAGGATAAAACCTTAAACAAAAAAATGAGTTGATATTACATAAAACTCCCCCTTGATGACAACTTCTTTTGAGAGAAATTACAATATACAATAATTTGATAAAAGAAAAAAAAATGTGTCACCAAAGTTTTGTAAAGATGAGACTGATAATCTCCAAAAATATTCTTTGGACAAGAACGTTGATATATTTTAGATCAAGGAGCAACAAGAAAAGAAATGACAAGGAATGATCCACTATGCTTGCAAAACACACAAGCTTTCACCAATCTTCAGGTTAAATAAATAAAAACCATAAAAAGTGATCTACATACATTTAATGTAATAAAATTAGATCTAAAGAGCAAATAGATAAATTCTTTTAAAAAGTGTGGAACCCTACATGGTCAAAATAAGTTAGTCAAAAAAATGAAATTATCTCCAACACAAGCATCTTTCCTTGACAACTTACAAGAAAAAGTAATCCTAAAAGCAAGGAAATTAATAAATTTGAAGCTATAAACTTACAAAATTCAAATGAATAAGATGTTCCACCTTTCAAAAAATATATTCTACATGAGAAAGTATCAAAATAAGACACATCATTATTTATCAAAACATTAAGAATCTAAAGTTGTTTAAGTTTAGAATGAGGTGGCTTAGTGTTTTCAAATAATGCAAAAGGTTATGATTTGTTTTACCACAAGATTTATAAATATGTAATTTTTAAACTTTAGTAATATCATGCCCATATTTACCATAATGCTTACAAATTTTATACTAAGCTACGAGTACAAGAAGTCTTATAGCCAAAAGCATTATGATGCAATGTCCTTTGATGATAAAGACAATATGACTTCCTATTAATATTAGTTTTAGAAGCATGCAAACTAAGCCCTATAAAATTTGAATTGGTTTTAAACGAAATGCATTCAAAAATATAATTTTCATGTTTTTTAAGACCGCCTCCATTATAACTCATCGAGTGTATAATTTTCAAACCAAGGTTAGAGAAACGAGTGTGCAAGAGAATACATCCTTTAGGAGAATCACTTTTTATATCATCATGAGAGTTGTAATTATTTTCAAAGAATCAAGTTTTATGTTAAGAGTGTTATTAAGATTATGCATATCTTCCAATGTTGCATTATAATATGTTTCCAATACATTAATAATCATTTTTGACATTCATATTGACACTAAAGAACATAGATTTCATTATCTTTGAAAGAAATGTGTTTTATGATATTTTTAAAGGCTAAACACATTGCTAATTTACAATCCATTGAATTAAAACAATAATTAGATTTATAACTAACAAATCATTCTAAAAAATCAATCTTCTTACCAATAATAAACATTATAAATGTCTTGAGAAATTAAGTGGAAAAAACCAAAAGATAGAGACATTATAGTTTACAAATAAACTTTATAATGTCAAAAAAATGTTTTAAATATTATATGTTTGGAAATAAAGTTGCTGGAGGATATCTGCAATGACATTATCAGTACCTTTGATGTGTTCTACTGAAAAATTGAACTGATTAAAAAATGCTTGCCATCTAACATATTTACCTTGACCATCTTTCTGACCATGATCTTTTTCTTTGAAGGTCAGAAATCTAGTACAGTCGGTAATTACAACAAAATGGGGCAAATGGAGAAGTTTTAACATAAACTTCTCTAAGCATTTCTTTACAGCATAGATTTCTTTATCAGAAGAAATCCATTTAAGTACAAACAAATTCACAGTGTCTTGATCATGGTTCTCTTCCTCATGAATACGGTGTGGGCCATGTTTGGCAATCCACCGATACAGATGTTCATTATATGGAGACCTGATCTTTATCAGCCATGTCCATAATGGACACTTTAATAATTCAGTGAATTGGTGGTAAAGAAATTCACTGTTTAATCTTTCAATATAGATGACTCCAGAATTCTGATGGCGATTTGCCTGGATAGTAGCTGCTGAAGACATTTGTAAATCTTGTCCCACTGCATAAGACATCCTTGTATATCTGGGATGCAACCCTTCACATAGAATCTATTCTTGGACAAGGATGTTCAAGGAAGGAAATCCTTGATTATAGATTCTGGTTAGGTTAAAACCAGGAATGGGTTGATGCATAAGTGTTGCTGGAGGATTTCTGCTAAGCCAATATGCAATGACATTATCAGTACCTTTGATGTGTTCTACTGAAAAATTGAACTGATTAAAAAATGCTTGCCATCTAACATTTTTACCGCGACCATCTTTTCGACCATGATATTTCTCTTTAAAGGTCAGAAATCTAGTACAGTCGGTAATTACAACAAAATGGGGCAAATGAAGAAGTTTTAACATAAACTTCTCTAAGCATTTCTTTATAGCATAGATTTCTTTATCAGAAGAAATACATTTAAGTACATCAGTACTGAAAACTCCACTAGCGAATTCACAAATGAATTCTTTATTGTTATGTAAGCAAACAAGTACTCCTCCCCATGCAATATCAGAGGCATCAATATAAACCTTCATTTGATCAGATTTTGAGATATGCAGTTATGGTAGTAAAGCAACTGTCGATTTGATTTTCTGAACTGTTGTTGTATGTTGTTCTTCCCAACAAAAAGCTTTCTTCTTCTAGAGAAGTTCTTGAAGAATGAACCTGTCTTCACCAGAATTAGGATAAAAGCTATTTAAGTAATTAAGCAATCTCAAAAAGGCTTGAAGCTTAGTTTTGTCTAGCTTCTCAAGAAAATTGATAACCTTCTCTTTAATATGTGGTTGTATCTGCAGTCGGGAATCTCGGATCACCATTCTGAGGAAATTACATTCAATTTTGCATAATTGAACCTTTGTTTCTAAAGTATAATCCCTGCATCTTGAGCCAGTTGAAAGAATTTGGAGAGATGAGTAAAATGGTCAGTAAGAGAATTACTAAAAATTGGTATGTCATCAATATATACACACAAAAAATTAGAAGTGCCTTGGAAGATCTTATCCATGTGAGCTTGATATTATGTTGGGGCATTCATCAAGTCGAAAGGCATTACTGTCCACTGGAAATGGCTGAAAGGGTAGCTGAATGATGTCTTTTCTCTGTCAGCTTCTTTGACTCTTATCTGATAAAAGCTAGATTTCCAATCAAACTGGGAGAAGTATTTACATGTTGCAACTTTCTCCAACAGATAGCTTTTATCTGGAATTGGATATGGAAATGGTTGAGTAATAGCATTCAATGGTCGATAATTGATGACCATTCTTTTTTTTCCTCTTTTTTGTTCAGAATGTTTATTAACCATGAAAGCATAACAACAGAAAGGGGAAGTTAACTTCTCAATGAAACCATTTGCCTCTAGTTCTTTGATTTGGAGTTCCATATCATTATAATCCTGAGCTGGTATTGGGATCTTTTTCCCAATTTTCATATGCTTGCCTTTGAGGATTTTTATGTCCATCTCGAGCATAGATTTAGACCAAAACTATTGAGGGTTGTCAGAACAGATAGTGGCTTTAATCTTTTCTCCTATCTCTTGTATTTCAGCTGGAATTATTATCTCTGGTATTTGAGTCATAGAACTAGGAAATTGTTCAGTGGCGTAAATAAGGTGAGGAATTCTTAGCCTTTCATTTTCTATTGTAAACATGATACTCTTAGTGGTAGAACCATAGGATGAGTATCTGTCAATAAAGGCATCACCTAGAAGAATATCTATAGGCATTCTATCTAGAGCAAAATAGTCAGCATGGAAGATTTTATCTTGAATCCTAAGGGTCTGTTGATGTTTGTACTTATTACAGATGAAACTATTCCCTTGGACATCTAAGATCTTGTAAGCTAAGTCATCATCCAATATCTTCCAATCATGGATGAGTTGTGATTTAGCAAAGGAGAGAGAAGCTCTTGTGTCTATCTAGGCATCTACTAGTTTGCCATTAATTTCTAAGGTGATGAACTAGGCAAACATTTCATTAATCAGCTGAGTAAGATAAGTTGGTTGCGGAATTTCCAAAGGAGGAATACTAGTACATACCATTTTTTGTCTCCCTAGATCTTGAACAATAGATTATTCAGTGTAGATGTCTTCTGTCTCTAGTTCTACTTCTTCTTCTTGGAGATTACTGCATTCACCTGGGTAGTAATCTTGGTCAGAGTAGAAAGAACTTTCTACTTCGTCATCCTCTTCTTTTTCTTCTATAGGCAATAGAATATCCCACTGTGGCTCGATCTTTGGTGCTTGGATTTCTCTTGGAATGTCTTTGCTGGTGAATTTGTTTTTAATCCAAGAATCGTTGGGCTTGAAAGAGCTCTGAAATTGCAAAGGAGGATGCTGGGGTCTTTGCAATGTTGGTAGCATTCTGGGCATTGAGGGTTGTCTCCCTCTGGATGTTCCTTCTCCTCTGGAGTATCCTCTTCCTCTAAGTTTCTCTCATCTTTTTGGTACTTCTTGGTGATGTCTGGACCAGGCTCCATGTGCTTCATAATGTAGCTATGACCAATCATGAGGTCTTGGTCAATATGGGCGTTGCATGTTGGTTAGTGGTTGTTCCAAGTTATCAGCTAATGACTCAAGAGCATCGGCATCATTGTCATCTTCTAAATCATCTTCAGGGAGATCATCTAGAATTGGTTCATTGATGTCATCTTGTAAGTAAAGGTCTTCATCAAAATCAATAATATCCCACCACGCTGCTGCGTTAGAGGTAAAAATAGCTTTAACTACAGGATTCTTGGAGTGACATTGGGGAGCAATATGGCCAGGTTTGCGACAGATGTAGCAAATAGGCTGCTTGGAGGGAGGATGAGCAATGCGTCATTTCTTGAGGAAACGATGAGGAGGTGCATAGGAATACTTGTAGGGAAAAGAGCGATGCTGAAAAGAAAGACATTTGTGGCATTGCTTTTGCTATTTGTGAGGCTGTATAAATGGCCGACAGCCAAATGGGGCTATTTTTGGAAAGGTGGGAGCAATTTGAGAGGCTTGATGCTTTGTGAGTTTTTGAAGAGACTTAGTCTCAGAGACTAAGCACATAGCTTGTTGCTTAGAAAAATCAATCACATCTGAGAGAGAGAGATCTTCAATTTTCAGTCCTTTAAGATTAATATAAGAAAGAACCCTGTCAATGAGATTATATGGAAAGGCATGCAAAAACTTAATCTTAATCTCAGTGGATGAAAAACTCCTACTTTCATATGCCAATTCTCTAAATTGCTTAGCAAATGCATCAAATTGCTTTAAATCACATAGCTCCATCTTGAGAAGCCATTTTTTGGATTCCAGTTCTCTATTAGCAACTAGAGGTGCAAACTCATTGATCAACAAATTAAATAATGTGGCTAATGAATCAGGCTGATTATGTATATGATCATACTGTTCGGCTTCAGACATGGTATTCCACCATTGATTAATAATACCCCAGAAAAACTTTAAGGCAAAACAAGTAGTTCTAGCTTCATCTAAATGTGCATTAATAGTGATAACTCTCATGCAGTTACACCATGTAATGATCTCATTTAATGGATTGAGGATATCATCAATATTAAGATACCAAGGCTGTAACTGGACATGCATCCTTTGCATCAGGGTGGTATTGAACTACTTTTTGCTAGTCTTCAAATTAGAGCCGAAAGCAATTGAATAATTAGACTTTTTAGCAGAGGATTCTACTTGCTAATCCTATTTAGAAAGCCAATCTAAACTATCATCTAAAGCATCTAGTTTAGAATCAATATAAGACACTTGTTTCTGTATCTTCTCTATGTTATCTCTAATATATAAAACATCTTGACAGAGATCATCAAAATTCTCTGTAAAATGTAAGTTGAACCTTGTTGTATAATTTATTTGTTTGAACTCATTTGAGGGTTCAACATCTCCTTGATAAGCAGCTGAAAAATACTATACAGTTCCTATTGGCTACTTATAGACTCCTTTATGGGGTGGCCATCTTCCACCTTTATACAGAGTAACTTTGTTCTCTGTGTAGAACTCCAGACTATCTTCTCTAGGAAGATTCATCATTGTGCAAGGTAATTGATCCCTCGAATCATTTCCTTGGTTGATTTCTTCATCTTCAATTAGGATATGGCCTATTTTGACAGTTCTTCGAGAAGAGGAAGTTGAAGGTCTGGATGGAGAAAGATTAGAAGAATTAATAGACAAAGATCTGGGAAGTATATTTACAGTTCTGCCATCACTTTTATGTACTGTGGCTTAACCTTTCATTCTAGGGGAAACATTTTTCAACCAGTCAAGTTTCCAATTAGAAGGGATTTCTACAGACTCTATATGACCTTTCTGTAGTTGGACAATACCACTAAGTCTTCTGGCATAAGGCAGATTTTCTAAGATCTTTGTATGATTAGTATATGTCATGCTATAAACAACAAAAATATTTATAGAAGCATACTTAAATTCACCAAACATATCAAGACCAAAAAGGGAGGTGAATAATCCCCAACAATCTAAAGATCGATTTTTTACTTCTTTACATCCCTTTTCGCAGACTACAACAGAGAGATTAGGACAAAATGCAAAACAAATAACTTCATCGTTCAAGCAACCAAGACTGGATATTTGACAAGAATGCTTGAACCTGACTTGACGACGATCACACAAAGCAAGATATATGACAGGCTTAATATTACTGGGAATCAAAGGAGTTATATGAATTTTAATCAGTCCAAAGTGAACAAATTTCACATCTTCATGTGACCTGATATAATTGATTTCTGATTCAAGCAACATGGAGAGTAAATTTGTTTGGAAACTCTTCTTTGGCTTATAACTAAGGGTTAACTCAACATATTTGATTCGAGGTTCAACAAAAGACATATATGTAAAATAATAAACAAACTTAGATTTTAACAGTTCAGATTTTTTATACACATGTGAAGCTTTTATAGCCAGGGGTTTATACAGACTAGTTTCTTTTTCAAGGGTTTCTTCAGTGATTTCAATATCTGGACAATCAGATATTTGTTCAAAAATAAAGGAAGGGAGTTCATAGGTTCCTTCTAATTCAGATTCATTCATGATTTCTACTGTGGAGGTTGTTTGAGCTTTTCTAAATTCCATGGCTGAGAGATTTGGGGTCTGGTAAGCGAGAAAATTCTGGTAAGGAAAACAAGAAAATGCAGAGATAAAAGAGGCCTATGACAATTTTAAAATGGCCGAAGACTCAATGCAATAAACTTTTCCAAACAATTTTTCAAAGCAAAGAACCCAAAAAGTCGAAGATAGAAATCTTTACAGATCAACAAATTCTTCACAATAGCTAACAGTGACTCTGAAATAACTCGTAAATGGCTCTAATACCAATCTTTTATCGTTAGTAGACACCTCATTCTTTTCTTCCTTTTACAGCTTGATTAGAGAAAACCCGCAATAGTAAGTAGGGGTTGAATGGCTACGACTTCACACTATTACTCAAAAATTAATTTTTTATAAACACTTGTTTAATACCAATCTTTTATCGTCAGTAGACGCCTCCTTCTTTTCTTCCTTTTACAGCTTGATTAGAGAAAACCCGCGACAGTAGGCAGGGGCTGAATGGCTACAGCTTCACACTATTACTCAAAAATCAAATTTTTACAAACACTTGTTTAATTTTTTATTCTCAAGATCCTTCGAAAAGGGAAAGAGAAGAGCATACTCTTAAAACAAGGTTACTAGATTTATAAAGCTTAGAAATTTTTTGATATGAATGATATGGAGGAGAAGCTTATTTATAGTATTTTAGGAGGCCCTGCCTAAATCGCTGTCAAGGCAATGTCATGTCCTATCATACTTAACAGCGTAAAAGTTGAGCTACAGAGAAATGATGTTAGATGTGCTGGATGATGATGATGTTTGTTGACGTGGGTCCAACATTGCTTCCGCTTCAAACAATAAGTCATCTTCGCTAATCGGATTGAAAAGACACCTGAGCTAGAAGGTACTGGAAAGATGCCAGTGATGGGGTCCAGCTTCGCATGCGTGATATCGTGGAGTGATGTAGAAATAAGATTCCCACTCCAACTGTCTTCTAATGATAGTATGCACGACAATGTCTTGATCATGGTTCTCTTCTTCATGAATATGGTGTGGGCCATGTTTGGCAATCCATCAATACAGATGTTCATTATATGGAGACTTGATCTTTATCAGCCATGTCCATAATGGACACTTTAACAATTCAGTGAATTGGTGGTAAAGAAATTCACTGTTTAATCTTTCAATATAAATGACTCCAAAATTTTGATGGCGATTTGCCTAGATAGTAGCTGCTGAAGACATTTGTAAATCTTGTCCAACTACATAAGAAATCCTTGTATATTTGAGATACAACCCTTCACGCATAATCTATTCTTGGACAAGGATGTTCAAGGAAGGAAATCCTCGATTATAGATTCTGGTCAGGTTAAAACCAGGAATGGGTTGATGCATAAGTGTTGCTGGAGGATTTTTGCTAAGCCAATCTGCAATGACATTATCAGTACCTTTGATGTGTTCTACTGAAAAATTAAACTGATTAAAAAATGCTTGCCATCTAACATTTTTACCTTGACCATCTTTCCAACCATGATCTTTTTCTTTAAAGGTCAGAAATCTAGTACAGTCGGTAATTACAACAAAATGGGGCAAATGGAGAAGTTTTAACATAAACTTCTCTAAGCATTTCTTCACAACATAGATTTCTTTATCAGAAAAAATCCATTTAAGTACATCAATACTGAAAACTCCATTAGCAAATTCACAAACGAATTCTTTATTGTTATGTAAGCAAACAAGTACTCCTCCCCATGCAATATTAGAGGCATCAGTATAAACCTTCATTTGATCAGAGTTTGGGATATGCAGTTATGGTAGTAAAGCAACTGTCGATTTGATTTTTTGAACTGTTGCTATATGTTGTTCTTCTCAACAAAAAGCTTTCTTCTTCTGGAGAAGTTCTTGAAGAATGAACCTGTCTTCACCAGAATTAAGATAAAATCTATTTAAGTAATTAAGCAATCCTAAAAAGGCTTAAAGCTTAGTTTTGTCTAGCTTCTCAAGAAAACTGATAACCTTCTCTTTAATATGTGGTTGTATCTGCAGTCAGGATTCTCGAATCACCATTCTGAGAAAATTACATTCAATTTTGCATAACTGAATCTTAGTTTTTGAAAGTACAATCCCTGCATCTTGAGCCAATTGAAAGAATTTGGAGAGATGAGTAAAATGGTCAGTAAGAGAATTATTGAAAATTAGTTTGTCATCAATATATACACATAGAAAATTAGAAGTGCCTTGGAAGATCTTATCCATGTGAGCTTGATAATATGTTGGGGCATTCATCAAGCTGAAAGGCATTACTGTCCACTGGAAATGGCTGAAAGGGTAGCTGAATGTTGTCTTTTCTCTATCAGCTTCTTTGACTCTTATCTGATAAAAGCCAGATTTGCAATCGAACTGGGAGAAGTATTTACATGTTGCGACTTTCTCCAACAGATAGCTTTTATCTGGAATTAGATATGGAAATGGTTGAGTAATAGCATTCAATAGTCGATAATTGATGACCATTCTTTTCTTTCCTCTTTTCTGTTCAGAATGTTTATTAACCATGAAAGCATAACAATAGAAAGGGGAAGTTGATTTCTCAATCAAACCATTTGCCTCCAGTTCTTTGATCTAGAGTTTCATATCATTATAATCCTGAGCTAGTATTGGGATCTTTTTCCCAATTTTCATATGCTTGCCTTCGAGGATTTTTATGTCCATCTCAGGCATAGATTTAGACCAAAACTGTTGAGGGTTGTCACAATAGATAGTGGCTTTAATCTTTTCTCCTATCTCTTGTATTTCAGCTGGGATTATTATCTCTGGTATTTGAGTCATAAAACTAGGAAATTGTTTAGTGGCATAAATAAGGCGAAGAATTCTTAGCCTTTCATTTTCTATTGTAAACATGATACTCTTAGTGGTAAAACCATAGGGCGAGTATCTGTCAATAAAGGCACCACTTAGAAGAATATCTACAGGCATTCTATCTAGAGCAAAAAAGTCAGCATGGAAGATTTTATCTTTAATCCTAAGGGTTTGCTGATGTTTGTACTTATTACAGATGAAACTATTCCCTTGGACATCTAAGCTCTTGTAAGCTAAGGCATCATCCAATGTCTTCCAATCATGGATGAGTTGTGATTTAGCAAAAGAGAGAGAAGCTTCTGTGTCTATCTGGGAATCTACTAGTCTGCCATTAATTTCTAAGGTGATGAGTTGTAAAAACTTTCCATTAATCAACTGAGTAAGATAAGCTGGTTGTGGAATTTCTAAAGGAGGAATACTAGTACATACCAGTTTTTGTCTCCCTAGATCCTGAATAATAGATTGTTCAGTGTAGATGTCTTCTGTCTTTAGTTCTACTTTTTCTTCTTCTTGGAGTTACTGCATTCACATGGGCAATAATCTGGGTCAGAGTAGAAAGAACTTTCTACTTCGTCATCCTCTTCTTTTTCTTCTGTGGGAAATAGAATATCCCACTATGGCTCAATCTTTGGTGCTTGGATTTCTCTTGGACTGTCTTTGCTGGTGAATTTGTTTTTAATCCAAGAATCACCAGGCTTGAAAGAGCTCTAAAATTGCAAAGGAGGATGCTAGGGTCTTTACAATGTTAGTGCCATTCTAGGCATTGAGGGTTGTCTCCCTCTGGATGTTCCTTCTCCTCTGGAGTATCCTCTTCCTCTAGGTTTCTCTGGTCTTTCTGGTACTTCTTGGTGATGTCTGGACCAGGCTCCATGTGCTTCATAATGTAGCTATGACCAATCATGATGTCTTGGTCGATATGGGTGTTGCATGTTGGTTAGCAATTGTTCCAAGTCATCGACTAATGACTCAAGAGCATCGACATCATTGTCATCTTCTAAATCACCTTTGGGGAGATCATCTAGAATTGGTTCATAAATGTCATCCTATAAGTAAAGGTCTTCATTAGAATCAACAATATCCCACCACGTTGTTGCATTGGAGGTAAACACAGCTTTAACTATAGGATTCTTGCAGTGACATTGGGGAGCAATATGGCCAGGTTTGCAACAGATGTAGCAAATAGGCTGCTTGGAGGGAGGACAAGCAGTGCATCATTTCTTGAGGAAATGATGAGGAGGTGCATAGGATTGCTTGCGGGGAAAAGAGCAGTGCTGAAAAGAAAGACGTTTGTGGCACTACTTTTGCTGTTTGTGAGGCTATACAAATGGCCGACAACCAAATGGGGTTGTTTCTGGAAAGGCAGGAGCAATTTGAGAGGCTTGATGCTTTGTGAGTCTCTAAATAGACTTAGTCTCAGAGACTAAGCACATAGCTTGCTGCTTATAAAAATCAATCACATCTAAGAGAGAGAGATCTTCAATTTTCAGTCCTTTAAGATCAATATAAGAAATAACCCTGTCAATGAGATTATATGGCAAGGCATGCAAAAACTTGATCTTAATCTCAATGGATGAAAAACTCTTACTTTCATATGCCAATTCTCTAAATTGCTTGGCAAATGCATCAAACTGGTTTAAATCACATAGCTCCATCTTGAGAAGCCATTTTTTGGATTCCAGTTCTCTATTAACAACTGGAGGTGCAAAATCATTGATCAACAAATTAAATAATGTGGCTAATGAATCAGGCTGATTATGTACACGCTCATACTGTTCGGCTTTGGACATGGTATTTCACCATTGATTAATAATACCTCAGAAAAACTTTGAGGCAAAACAAGTAGTTCCAGCTTGATCTAAATGTGAATTAATAGTGATAACTCTCATGGAGTTACACCATGCAGTGATCTCATTTAATGGATTGAGGAGATCATCAATATTAAGATACCAAGGCTGTAACTGGACATGTGTCCTTTGCATCAGGGTGGTATTGGACTGCTTTTTGCCAGTCTTAAAATTAGATCCGAAAGCAATTGAATAATTAGACTTTTTAGCAGAGGATTCTACTTGCTAATCTTGTTTGGAAAGCCAATCTAAACTATCATCTAAAGCATCTAGTTTAGAATCAATAGAAGACACTTGTTTTTGTATTTTCTCTATGTTATCTCTAATATATAGAACATCTCAATAGAGATCATCAAAATTCTCTGTAAAATGTGAGTTGAACCTTGCTATGTAATTTCTTTGTTTGAACTCATTTGAGGGTTCAACATCTCCTTGATAAGCAGCTGAAAAATACTGTACAGTTCTTGTTGGCTGTTTATAGACTCCTTTATGGGGTGGTCATCTTCCACCTTTATACAGAGTAACTTTGTTCTCTGTGTAGAACTCCAGACTATCTTCTCTAGGAAGATTCATCATTGTGCAAGGTAATTGATCCTTCGAATCACTTCCTTGGTTAATTTCTTCATCTTCTATCAGGATATGGCCTGTTTTGACAGTTCTACAAGAAGAGGAAGTTGAAAGTCTGGATGGAGAAAGATTAGAAGAATCAACAGACAAAGATCTGGGAAGTATATTTACAGTTCTGCCATCACTTTTATGTACTGTGGTTGACCTTTCATTCTAGAGGAAACATTTTTCAACCAGTCAAGTTTCCAATCAAAAGGGATTTCTACAGACTCTATATGACCTTTTTGTAGTTGGACAGTACCACTAAGTCTTCTGGCATAAGGCAAATTTTTTAAGATCTTTGGATGATTAGTATTTGTCATGCTATAAACAACAGAAAGATTTATAGAGGCATACTTAAATTCACCAAACATATCAAGACCAAAAAGGGAGGTGAATAATCCCCAACAATCTAAAGATCATTTTTTACTTATTTACATCCCTTATCGCGGATTGCGACAGAGAGATTAGGACAAAACTCAAAACAAATAACTTCATCGTTTAAGCGACCAAGATTGGATATTTGACAAGAATGCTTGAAATTGACTTGACGACAATCACACAAAGCAAGATATATGATAGGCTTAATATTATCGGGAATCAAAGGAATTATATGAATTCTAATTAGTCCAAAGTGAACAAATTTCACATCTTCATGTGACCTGATATAATTGATCTCTGATTCAGGCAACAAGGAGAGTAAATTTGTTTGGAAACTCTTCTTTGGCTTATAACTAAGGGTTAACTTGACAAATTTGATTCAAGGTTTAACAAAAGACATATATGTAGAATTATAAACAAACTTAGATTTTAACAGTTCAGATTTTTTATACACATGTTAAGCTTTTATAGCCGGGGGTTTATACAGACTAGTTTCCTTTTCAAGGGTTTCTTCAGTGATTTCAATAACTTGACAATCAGATATTTGTTCAAGAATAAAAGAAGGGAGTTCATAGATTCCTTCTAATTCAGATTCATTCATGATTTCTACTGTGGAGGTTGTTTGAGCTTTTGCAAATTCCATGGCTGAGAGATTTGGGGTCTGGTAAGCGAGAAAATTCTGGTAAGGGAAACAAGAAAATGCAGAGATAAAAGAGGCCTATGACAATTTTAAAACGGCCGAAGACTCAATGCAATAAACTTTCCCAAAGAACTTTTCAAAGCAAAGAACCCAAAAAGTCGAAGCTATAAATCTTTACAGATCAACAAATTCTTCACAATAGCTAACAGTGACTCTGAAAGAACTCGTAAATGGCTCTGATACCAATCTTTTATCATCAGTAGACGCCTCCTTCTTTTCTTCCTTTTATAGCTTGATTAGAGAAAACTCGTAGCTAGTAGACGCCTCCTTCTTTTCTTCTTTTTACAGCTTGATTAGAGAAAACCTGCAACAGTAGGCAGGGGCCGAATGGCTACGGCTTCACACTATTACTCAAAAATGAAATTTTTACAAACACTTGTTTAATTTCTAATTCTCAGGATCCTTTGAAAAGGGCAAGAGAAGAGCATACTCTTAAAACAAAGCTACTAGATTTCTAAACCTTGGAATTTTTTTGATATGAATGCTATGGAGGAGAGGCTTATTTATAGTATTTTGGGAGGTCCTGTCTGAATCGTTGTCAAGGTAGTGTCATGTCCCATCATACTTTATAGCGTAAAAGTTGAGATACATAGAAATGTGATTGGATGTAATGGATGATGATGATGTTTGTTGAAGTGGGTGCAACATTGCTTCCGCTTCAGACAATAAGTCATCTTCATTGATCGAATTAAAAAGACACCTGAGCTGGAAGGTACTGAAAAGATGCCAGTGCTGGGGTCCAGCTTCGCATGCATGGTATCGTGGAGTGATGTAGAAATAAGATTCCCACTCCAACTATCTTCTAATGATAGTATGCACGATAGAGTCTTGATCATCGTTCTCTTCTTCATGAATATGGTGTGGGCCATGTCTTGCAATCCACCGAAACAGATGTTCATTATATGGAGACATGATCTTTATCAGCCATGTCCATAATAGATGATTTAATAATTCAGTGAATTGGTAAAGAAATTCATTATTTAATCTTTCAATATAGATGACTCTATAATTCTGATGGCGATTTGCCTGGATAGTAGCTGCTGAAGACATTTGTAAATCTTTTCCCACTGCATAAGAAATCTTTGTATATCTGGGATGCAACCCTTCATGCAGAATCTGTTCTTGGACAAGGATGTTCAAGGAAGGAAATCTTTGATTATAGATTATGATCAAGTTAAAACCAAGAATGGGTTGATGCATAAGTGTTGCTGGAGGATTTCTGCTAAGCCAATCTGCAATGACATTATCAGTACCTTTGATGTGTTCTACTAAAAAATTGAACTAATTAAAAAATGTTTGCCATCTAACATATTTACCAGGACCATCTTTCCAACCATGATCTTTTTCTTTAAATGTCAGAAATCTAGTACAGTCGATAATTACAACAAAATGGGGCAAATGGAGAAGTTTTAACATAAACTTCTCTAAGCATTTCTTTATAGCATAGATTTCTTTATCAAAAAAATCTATTTAAGTACATCAATACTGAAAACTCCACTAGCGAATTCACAAATGAATTCTTTATTATTATGTAAGCAAACAAGTACTCCCCATGCAATATCAGAGGCATCAGTATAAACCTTCATTTGATCAGATTTTGGGATATGCAGTTATGGTAGTAAAGCAACTGTCAATTTGATTTTTTGAACTACTATTGTATGTTGTTCTTCCCAACAAAAAGCTTTCTTTTTCTGGAGAAGTTCTTGAAGAATGAACTTGTCTTCACCAAAATTAGGATAAAAGCTATTTAAGTAATTAAGCAATCCCAAAAAGGCTTGAAACTTAGTTTTGTCTAGCTTCTCAAGAAAACTGATAACTTTTTTTTAATATGTGGATGTATCTGCAGTTAGGAATCTCGGATCACCATTCTGAGGAAATTAAATTCAGTTTTGCATATCCCTGCATCTTGAGCCAATTGAAAGAATTTGGAGAGATGAGTAAAATGGTCAGTAAGAGAATTACTGAAAATTAGTATGTCATCAATATATACACACAAAAAATTAGAAGTGCCTTGAAAGATCTTATCCATGTGAACTTGATAATATGCTCGGGCATTCATCAAGCTGAAAGGCATTATTGTCCACTAGAAATGGCCGAAAAGGCAGCTGAATGTTATCTTTTCTTTGTCAGCTTCTTTGACTCTTATCTGATAAAGCCAGATTTGTAATCGAACTGGGAGAAGTATTTACATGTTGCGACTTTCTCCAACAGATAGATTTTATCTGGAATTGGATATGGAAATGGTTGAGTAATAGCATTCAATGATCGATAATTGATGACCATTCTTTTCTTTCCTCTTTTATGTTCAAAATGTTTACTAACCATGAAAGCATAACAACAGAAAGGGGAAGTTGATTTCTCAATGAAACCATTTTCCTCCAGTTCTTTGATCTAGAGTTCCATATCATTATAATCCTGAGCTGGTATTGGGATCTTTTTCTCAATTTTCATATGCTTGCCTTCAAGGATTTTTATGTCCATCTCGGTCATAGATTTAGACCAAAATTGCTGAGGGTTGTCAGAACAGATAGTGGCTTTAATCTTTTCTCCTATCTCTTGTATTTCAGCTGGGATTATTATCTCTAGTATTTGAGTAATAAAACTAGAAAATTGTTTAGTGGCATAAATAAGGTGAGGAATTCTTAGCCTTTCATTTTCTATTGTAAACATGATACTCTTAGTGGTAGAACCATAGGGCGAGTATCTGTCAATAAAGGCACCACCTAGAAGAATATATACATGCATTCTATCTAGAGCAAAACAATCAGCATAGAAGATTTTATCTTAAATCCTAAGGGTCTGCTAATATTTGTACTTATTACAGATGAAACTGTTCCCTTGGACATCTAAGTTCTTGTAAGCTAAGGCATCATCCAATGTCTTCCAATCGTGGATGAGTTGTGGATGTTTGCGGCGCTACTTTTGCTGTTTGCGAGGCTGTACAAATGGCCGATAGCTAAATGGGGTTGTTTATGGAAAGGCAAGAGCAATTTAAGAGGCTTGATGCTTTGTGAGTTTCTAAATAGACTTAGTCTCAGAGACTAAGCACATAGCTTGCTGCTTAGAAAAATCAATCACATCTGAGAGAGAGAGAGAGAGATCTTCAATTGTCAGTCCTTTAAGATCAATATAAGAAATAACCCTTTTAATGAGATTATATGGCAAGGCATGCAAAAACTTGATCTTAATCTCAGTGGATGAAAAACTCCTACTTTCATATGCCAATTCTCTAAATTGCTTGGCAAATGCATCAAATTGCTTTAAATCACATAGCTCCATCTTGAGAAGCCATTTTTTGGATTCCAGCTCTCTATTAGCAACTGGAGGTGCAAACTCATTGATCAACAAATTAAATAATGTGGCTAATGAATCAAGCCAATTATGTACACGCTCATACTGTTTGGCTTTGGACATGGTATTCCACCATTGATTAATAATACCCCAAAAAAACTTTGAGGCAAAACAAGTAGTTCCAGCTTGATCTAAATGTGCATTAATAGTGATAACTCTCATGGAGTTACACCATGTAGTGAATTTCATTTAATGGATTGAGGAGATCATCAATATTAAGATACCAAGGCTGTAACTAGGCATGCATCCTTTGCATCAAGGTGGTATTGGAATGCTTTTTGCCAGTCTTAAAATTAGAGCTGAAAGCAATTGAATAATTAGACTTTTTAGCAGAGGATTCTGCTTGCTGATCTTGTTTAGAAAGCCAATCTAAACTATCATCTAAAGCATCTAGTTTAGAATCAATAAAATACACTTGTTTCTGTATCTTCTCTATGTTATCTCTAATATATAGAACATCTCGACAGCATCAAAATTCTCTGTAAAATGTGAGTTGAACCTTGCTGTATAATTTATTTGTTTGAACTCATTTGAGGGTTCAACATCTCCTTGATAAGCAACTGCTTATCAAGGAGATGTTGAACCCTCCAATGAGTTCAAACAAAGAAATTATATAGCAAGGTTCAACTCACATTTTACAGAGAATTTTGATGATCTCTGTCGAGATGTTCTATATATTAGAGATAACATAGAGAAGATACAGAAACAAGTGTCTTTTATTGATTCTAAACTAGATGCTTTAGATGATAGTTTAGATTGGCTTTCTAAACAGGATCAGCAAGCAAAATCCTCTGCTAAAAAGTCTAATTATTCAATTGCTTTTGGCTCTAATTTTAAGACTGGCAAAAAGCAATCCAATACCACCCTGATGCAAAGGATGCATGTCCAGTTACAGCCTTGGTATCTTAATATTGATGATCTCTTCAATCCATTAAATGAGATCACTGCATGGTGTAACTCATGAGAGTTATCACTATTAATGCACATTTAGATCAAGCTGGAACTACTTTTTTTGCCTCAAAGTTTTTTTGGGGTATTATTAATCAATGGTGGTATACCATGTCCGAAGCCGAACAGTATGAGTGTGTACATAATCAGCTAGATTCATTAGCCACATTATTTAATTTGTTGAGCAATGAGTTTGCACCTCCAGTTGCTAATAGAGAACTGGAATCCAAAAAATGGCTTCTTAAGATGGAGCTATGTGATTTAAAGCAACTTAATGCATTTGCCAAGCAATTTAGAGAATTGGCATATGAAAGTAGGAGTTTTTCATCCACTGAGATTAAGATCAAGTTTTTGCATGCCTTGCCATATAATCTCATTGACAGGGTTATTTCTTATATTGATCTTAAAGGACTGACAATTTAAGATCTCTCTCTCTCTCAGATGTGATTGATTTTTCTAAGCAGCAAGCTATGTGCTTAGACTCTGAGACTAAGTCTATTCAGAAACTCATAAAGCATCAAGCCTCTCAAATTGTTCCCGCCTTTCCAGAAATAACCCCATTTGGTTGTCGTCCATTTGTACAGCCTCACAAACAGCAAAAGCAATGCCGCAAACGTCTTTCTTTTCAGCGTTGCTCTTTTCCCCGCAAGCATTCCTATGCACCTCCTCATCATTTCCTCAAGAAATGATGCACTACTCATCCTCCCTCCAAGCAGCCTATTTGCTACATCTATTGCAAACCTAGCCATATTGCTCCCCAATGTCACTGCAAGAATCCTGCAGTTAAAGCTGTTTTTACCTCCAACACAACATGGTGGGATATTATTGATTCTGATGAAGACCTTTACTTACAAGATGACATCTATGAACCAATTCTAGATGATCTCCCCAAAGGTGATTTAGAATATGACAATGATGCCAATGCTCTCGAGTCATTAGCCGATGACTTAGAACAACCGCTAACCAACATGCAACGCCCATTTTGACCAAGACATCATGATTGGTCACAACTACATTATGAAGCACATGGAGCCTGGTCCAGACATTACCAAGAAGTACCAGAAAGACCAGAGAAACCTAGAGGAAGAGGATACTCCAGAGGAGAAGGAACATCCAGAGGGAGACAGCCCTCAATGCCTAGAATGCCGCCAACATTGCAAAGACCCCAGCATCCTCCTTTGCAATTTCAGAGCTCTTTCAAGCCCAGTGATTCTTGGATTAAAAACAAATTCACCAGCAAAGACATTCCAAGAGAAATCCAAGCACCAAATATTGAGCCACAGTGAGATATTCTATTGCCCAAAGAAGAAAAAGAAGAGGATGAGGAAGTAGAAAGTTCTTTCTACTCTGACAAAGATTATTGCCCAGGTGAATGCAGTAATCTCCAAAAAGAAGAAGTAGAACCAGAGACAGAAGACATCTACACTGAACAATCTATTGTTCAGGATCCAGGGAGACAAAAACTGGTATGTACTAGTATTCCTCCTTTGGAAATTCCACAACTAGCTTATCTTACTCAGCTGATTAATGGAAAGTTTGCCCAGTTCATCACCTTAGAAATTAATGGTAGACTAGTAGATGCCCAAATAGACACAGGAGCTTCTCTCTCTTTTGCTAAATCACAACTCATCCATGATTGGAAGACATTGGATGATGCCTTAGCTTATAAGAGCTTAGATGTCCAAGGGAACAGTTTGATCTGTAATAAGTACAAACATCAGCAGACCCTTAGGATTCAAGATAAAATCTTCCATGCTGACTGTTTTGCTCTAGATAGAATGCCTGTAGATATTCTTCTAGGTGGTGCCTTTATTGACAAATACTCACCCTATGGTTCTACCACTAAGAGTATCATGTTTACAATAGAAAATGAAAGGCTAAGAATTCCTCACCTTATTTATGCCACTGAATAATTTCCTAGTTCTATGACTCAAATACCAGAGATAATAATCCTAGCTGAAATACAAGAGATAGGAGAAAAGATTAAAGCCAGTATCTGTTCTGAAAACCCTCAACATTTTTAGTCTAAATCTATGCCCGAGATGGACATAAAAATCCTCGAAGGCAAGCGTATGAAAATTGGGAAAAAGATCCCAATACCAACTCAGGATTATAATGATATGGAACTCCAGATCAAAGAACTGGAGGCAAATGGTTTCATTAAGAAATCAACTTCCCCTTTCTGTTGTTATGCTTTCATGGTTAATAAACATTCTGAATAGAAAAGAGGAAAGAAAAGAATGGTCATCAATTATCGACCATTGAATGCTATTACTCAACCATTTCCATATCCAATTCTAGATAAAATCTATCTGTTGAAGAAAGTCGCAACATGTAAATACTTCTCCCAGTTCGATTACAAATCTAGCTTTTATCAGATAAGAGTCAAAGATGCTAACAGAGAAAAGACAGCATTCAGCTGCCCTTTCAGCCATTTCTAGTGGACAGTAATGCCTTTTGGTTTGATGAATGCCCCAACATATTATCAAGCTCACATGGATAAGATCTTCCAAGGCACTTCTAATTTTTTTTGTGTATATATTGATGACATACTAATTTTTAGTAATTCTCTTACTGACCATTTTACTCATCTCTCCAAATTCTTTCAACTGGCTCAAGATGCAGGGATTGTACTTTCAAAAACTAAGATTTAGTTATGCAAAACTGAATGTAATTTCCTCAGAATGGTGATCCGAGATTCTTGACTGTAGATACAGCCACATATTAAAGAGAAGGTTATCAGATTTCTTAAGAAGCTAGACAAAACTAAGCTTCAAGCCTTTTTGGGATTACTTAATTACTTAAATAGCTTTTATCCTAATTTTGGTGAAGATAGGTTCATTCTTAAAGAACTTCTCCAGAAGAAGAAAGCTTTTTGTTGGGAAGAACAACATACAACAACAGTTCAAAAAATCAAATTGACAGTTGCTTTACTACCATAACTGCATATCCCAAAATCTGATCAAATGAAGGTTTATACTGATGCCTCTGATATTGCATGGGGAGGAGTGCTTGTTTGCTTATATAAAAATAAAGAATTCGTTTGTGAATTCACTAGTGGAGTTTTTAGTACTGATGTACTTAAATGGATTTCTTCTGATAAAGAAATATATGCTGTAAAGAAATGCTTAGAGAAGTTTATGTTAAAACTTCTTCATTTGCCCCATTTTGTTGTAATTACCCATTGTACTAGATTTTTGACCTTTAAAGAAAAAGGTTATGGTTGGAAAGATGGTCGCAGTAAATATGTTAGATGGCAAACATTTTTTAATCAGTTCAATTTTTCAGTAGAACACATCAAAGGTACTGATAATGTCATTGCAAATTGGCTTAGCAGAAATCCTCCAGCAACACTTATGCATCAACCCATTCCTAGTTTTAACCTAACCAAAATCTATAATCAAGGATTTCCTTCCTTGAACATCCTTGTCCAAGAATAGATTTTGTGTGAAGGGTTACATCCTAGATATACAAGGATTTCTTATGCAGTGGGACAAGATTTACAAATGTCTTCAGCAGCTACTATCCAGGCAAATCACCATAAGAATTCTGGAGTCATCTATATTAAAAGATTAAACAGTGAATTTCTTTACCACTAATTCACTGAATTATTAAAGCATCCATTATGGACATGGCTGATAAAGATCAGGTCTCCATATAATGAACATCTGTATTAGTGGATTGCCAAACATGGCCCACACTGTATTCATGAAGAAGAGAACCATGATCAAGACACTGTCATGCATACTATCATTAGAAGACAGTTGGAGTGGGAATCTTATTTCTACATCACTCCACGATATCACGCATGCGAAGCTGGACCCCAGCACTGGCATCTTTCCAGTACCTTCCAGCTCAGGTGTCTTTTCAATCCGATCAACGAAGATGACTTATTGTCTGAAGCAAAAGCAATGTTGGATCCACGTCAACAAACATCATCATCATCCAGCTCATCCAACAACATTTCTCTGTAGCTTAACTTTTACGCTGTAAAGTATGATGGGACATGACATCGCCTTGACAGCGATTCAGGCAGGACCTCCCAAAATACTATAAATAAGCCTCTCCTCCATAGCATTCATATCCAAAAATTTCTAAGCTTTATAAATCTAGTAGTCTTGTTTTAAGAGTATGCTCTTCTCTTGCCCTTTTCAAAGGATCCTAAGAGTCAAAAATTAAACAAGTGTTTGTAAAAATTTGATTTTTGAGTAATAGTGTGAAGCCGTAGCCATTCGGCCCCTGCCTATTGTCACGGGTTTTCTCTAATCAAGCTGTAAAAGGAAGAAAAGAAGGAAGCATCTACTGACGATAAAAGAGGCTTATAGCCACTTGGAAAGGTGTTATAACAAGGAAAAAACAAGAATACTATAGTTACAACTTATGCATTGAACATCAGTTACAAATATTTTTTGAAATTTGATTATGAAAATAAGTGAAGATAAGAAAAAATAGAATAAACTTCCAATAAAATGCCAAGATAACCACTTGTCAAAGTGAATTAAGCAAGAAAAAATAAGTTCACTTGTCAAATATGCCTTGTAAAATAATTGCCAAACTACAACACATTATCACATGAAACTACCACACATTATCCAAAAAGGAACATGCCACAAGGTAAAGTGAAGAAGACACAATGTAGTAATAAGATAATTGTGTTGGAATGAGAGATAAAAAATAACATTGAGCGCCTCAAGGTCATAACTATATAGCTTATCAAAATGACAAAAAAGGCCCAGATGGAGGAGATGTCAATGTTACGTGGCTTGTATAAAATAAATACTAAGACACCATTATGCAAAATAAGGTAGAATGCCAAATAGAATGATGTAAAAGAGATAAATAAAATGTTAAAAGTTGAAAACAAAATGTTGCCAAGGATTAAAATGTCAGACATAAAGATGTAATTAAAACACCCAGTTGATATAAGGCAATAAGCTTATAAATAACAGTTATAAAACTGCATTTCAATCAAAATATAAAGTTGAAAATAGAATGCAATGACATGATTAATATGAAATGCCAACCAAAGAGCAAGTTCCCAAAATTTGAGTATGATTTCAAGGGGAACCCAAATACATCTAAAGTGCCTAACTTAGAAAATAAAAATAAAGTAACATGATATATCTGATAGAGGAAAACGTTAAGATGTAATATAACTAATCACAAGACCCAAAATAGTTCAACATGTTAAAACGTTATAGGGAAACAATAACTCAATGTATTAAAACTCCTTTGAGGAGGTTATCAAAGTGCTACAAGTTGTTTAAGACTGATATAATGTTATTAATTTAAATGAAAACAATATATTAGATTTATAAAATTTGGTTATATGTATGCAATTAGTTAAGATAAATGATAAATAGATAGTATAAAATGTTTGCAAGGGTTGAAGTCCTTGCAAAAAGATGTGTCATAAAATCATAGTTCTCCATCTATGCAATTATAAAAAAACACAAAGTTTAACGTTAATATTACCTTGCTTTGGTACCATGTTATAAATAAATGGTAGGATATTATAAAATAGAATTGAAAGTAAGTAAATAAATTCATAAAATAAATACATCACTTCAATAGTAAGCCACACCATACAAGACAAAAATTGATAAGTGGGGGAACTAAATCAATGGAAAAAAACCCGCATGCATTAAAAAGGAAGGCTTACAACAACATTCTTTGAAATTACAATCTTCTATAATAGAGGAGAAGGGATAAGAGAACAGAGAGAAAAATGTCTCAAGATGTAGAAATAGAGAGAACAGAGTCTTTAAATAGAAATAGTGAGCCAAAAGGGGTTACTAGAAAACTCCATCCTAGTCTTGCACAACCTTCTTAGTGTGTGTTTAATGTTACTAATCTCCAGGAGGTGATGAAGAAGTGTGTGATAAGTGTGGAAGGAGTTGTATGTGACATAGAATTCTAATATTCTCTTTAAAAGGAATAAAATAGGTGTGACACCTCATAAATCTTGAATATGTGAATTATAAATTCACATAATAAGAAATGCATAGTTAAATAAACATAGGATTAATAAATTAACCTAAATAAATATTAATATCCAAAATCTTATGGTGTGTTTGGTTTGTAAACTCACAACCTATAATAACCTTCCTTGTAACCTTAACATTCCTACAATCATAGATCTAACTCTGATTTCTTAGAAAACATGGTAACGGGAAATAATTAGAAAAAGGGTCAACATATTCCAACATATGATAGGTAAAACTTAAATATTAATATCCAAATAGGTTAGAGTATTTTTGGTTAGTTACCTGAACTCAGTGCAGTAGCTAGCCAATAGAAGAACAAAAAAGAAAAATATAGAACAAAATTTCACTTGTTATCTGAAATTGACTTTATATTTATGCTAATCATTTTGGTATATATCTCCTTTAACACTTTCTCGAACACCATGGACTTCCAATATATTTATAAATTAAATTAAATAAAAAATGGTGAATTTTTCATTATCCCAATTTGATATTCTCTTTGCATTAATTATTTTGGTATATATCTTTGAAAACACTTTTTGGAACACCTAGGCCTCTAATATGGTCCTAACCAGTTAAGAGTAAATGAAGCAATAAATTGCTAACCTTATATCAAAACTACATGTTGTCGAAGATGAACTCCAATCTCAAATTGCCATCATCTATGCCAAACATATAAGAATTTTGGACACTCTCCAAGACCTAAATGGTCAAAATTTGTGTATTGGTCCAAACAACAATTTTGAACACAACTCTAATCTTGGGAGAATTCCAATGGTGTCGAATTAGATTTCTATAAATTTGATGGTAAAGATCCCACTAGTTGCATTTACAAGGAAGAACAATATTCTTAATTGCACAACACTACGTTTTGAGACATGGTACCTATAGCCTCTTTCAAACTAGAAAAAGATTATATAAATTGGTTCCAGTGGTATAAAAAAGTGAATGGTATGTCAGTCTGGTCAAAATTTTACAAAATCCTCTTGCTTGACTTGGCCCAAGCATATGATGAGCTTTAACTAAATTGTGAAAAACTTATTATATTTGGGAATACCATATAGAATTTCAAAAACTTACAAGTAGAATAGAATGGTTGATATATGACTTCTTCAAAATTTGCTTAATCAGTGGCCTAAAAGAGGATATTAGAGCCAAGGTGAAAATGTTCAAACTTTAGGATATGTGGCAGCCATTGGGTTAGCTAAATTGGTTGAAGATAAGTTCACCAATCAGCATAGGTCTTCTAAATCCTACCCATTTAAGAATTCCTTGCCACCACAACCAATCATAGTAAAAAACCCAAGAGTTACACCCATCAAATGCCTAATATAGGTTGATATGTGGGCCAAATGGGAAAAAGAATTATCGTACAATTGCGATGATAAATTCACACCAAGTCACTATTTTATGGAATAAAAAATTTACCTATTTGATGTGGAATCACCTCCAAAGTCTGATGAATGGGATGTTACAATAGAAGCCCGAGATGAAGAAAATGAAGAAGACCCCGACATCAGAGAGGACCCAACTCCAAAAATTTTAGTGCATGCATTCACCTGTGTCACTAAACCTGATGCAGAGGGCATCAATATACTTGTCATTATGGTATTAAAAAAGGAAACAAAACCAACTCATTTACCTCTACCCATATCAACTGGATCTAACTTTGCTTTGTCTTATTTGTTCTCTGCCTTTGTACCTTGCATATATTTCACATCCACATCTGTATACCATTCATTTCATTTATTCTCATCTCTATTCTTGCTTACTTTCTCTTTTGTTCTCTATTCACCTTACTCAATGCATTCATTCTTTCTTACTTTGATGTTATCTCTCTCACTAGTCCTTATGTATTACAACAACTTAGATCAAATCTTGTTTCTGCTTTCTTGGGCTTTACTAAGTTTTGGACATCATTATAACCCCCTATACAGTCCTTCTACAACTTCATTCCACTTACAAACCTTGTATTTACAAGTCTATTGATGATTTTAGTACGGTCTAGGAGAGAATAAGGGTAAGACATGTGTCTAAGTGACCTAATAGACCTAACAAAGAACAAAATGTGCTTGAAAAAGGTGTTCTAAAGATTGAATTAGGCCTTGAAACTTGGTGAAAAGTAAGAAGATGATAGAGGGTTGTTGAAAATGCAAGTATTTTTCCATTATTCTTCCATACATATCCATACAAAGCAAAAGAGCCTTAAAAAGGGCTACTAGAAAACCTTGTGACAAAGAGGAAAAAAATGAATGGTAAGGAGTTGTAATTGGAGGTTGTCAGATATGGAAAAGAGGATAATAAGGGCATGAATGAGTGACCTAAGAACCCTCATAGAGGCAAATTCTCTATATAGGTAATAAACTAATATGTTTGTGAACTTGTGTTCAAAGAGAAGGTATAGATGCTTGTGAAAAACAAGTGATTGAGTGTTTCAAGAACCTTATGCAAGAGAGTACAAGTTGACTAAAGACTAGAGAAGATTAACATATGAATGTCCCTCAAGACTGAGGTGACTTTAAGAGAAATAAGAAGGTAGAGTCAAAGAATATTGAAATCACAGGTTGAAAACCAAGCATGTCAATTCAAGGATTAGAGCTAGGAGAGAGTTTGTCAGAGGTAAGTGTTGGGGAACGTATTTATTGTTTTCATGCTTAAAGACAAATTTAACAAATACTTATGCATCATTTGGTATTAGGATTGGCAGAGGTGAGGAATGAATGAGTTTCTTATTTTCATTGGTGGATGACAAGTTTTATGTTAACCTCTGCATCAAATCCTCAAACAATGAAGGTCAATGGGTAATTCAAATAACATCCCCTCACAATCTTTGTTGATTCTAGTAGCACATATAAATTCATGGGATCCCTGGCTAGCCAAAAAAATTGATTTTTTTGTGTAACCATGTTCACATTTTGAAGTCATGATAGTAAATGGGGAACCTTAAAATGCCACAATGTTCAACTCTCATTAGGGGAATATAATTTAAAATTAGACATGTTTTCCCTACCTCTAGAAGCTTGTGATGTGGTTTTGGGATCATAATGGATTTGTATGGTGTGACCTATCTTATGGGATTTTTATAAGCTATGGATGCACTTTAATGAAAAAATCTAACAATACACATTGAGAGGACTCATCCCATGATCAGTAAGCATCATTAGTTCTCACTAGATGGAAAATATATTAAAAAAGGGATCTCATGCGTTTGTCACCTAACTTTTCACCATTTAGCTCACTGAATCCTTTGGTTCAAACCATTTGCTGGATTTACAAGATTATTTATTCCAACATACAACCATATTTGAGAAATCTCAAGGGTTACATCCAAAATGCCTAGAGGACCATGCCGTTTAGCTTGTTCCAGGTAGTGTCCCCCCAAACATTCATCCTTACTGATACCCCTTACTATAGAAGACTAAAATTGAAAAAATGGTGCAAGAACTTTTACATGTCATAGTTATTCTCCCAAGCATTAGTCTCTAATCTTCACCCATATTACTGGTACACAAAAAATATGGGTCCTAGTGACTTTTTATTAAATTTTGAGCACTAAATAAACACAACATTAAGGACAAGTTCCCCATCCCAATGATTGAAGGGCTCTTAAATGAATTGCATGGATCCTGCTTCTTCTCAAAGCTTGACTTGAGGTCAGGTTACCACTAGATCTGCATCAAGGATGAAGATATTCCTAAGACAACCTTCCACATGCATGATGGACACTATGAATTTCTAGGCATTCCATTTAGCCTCACCAATGCTCCATAAACATTCTAGGGATTAATGAACAAGATATTTTGGTCATTCCTCTAAAGATTCATCCTCATATTCTTTGATGCATCCTTGTTTACATCGGCACATGGGAGGAGCATCTATTGCATTTGGAACAAATCTTTTAGATCCTTTATGATAACAAGTTGTGTTAAATGGTCAAAGAACATCTTTGACCAAAATGAAATTAAGTACATAAGGCATATCATCTTGAAAGAGGACATCAAATTGGATCTGAAAAAAATCCAGCTATGAACATCTAACCTAAACCCAAAAAACTCAAGATGATTTGCAGGTTTTTGGGCCTCAGTGAATATTACCAAAAGTTCATCAAGGACTATGGGAAGATTATAGCTGCATTCATGGCCATGCTAAAAAAAGATGCCTTTTATTGGTTAGTGGTGTTTGTAATGACCTTTGAACTTATTAAACAAACCATGTGTATTATGTACCCATTTTGGTAAAGTTGAACTTCTCCAAACCATTTCTCATTGAAAGTGATGCATCTGGTAGTACAATTGGAGTTTAACCCAATGCAAGATGGCCAGTCCATTACCTTCACCAACAAGGAACTTATAGGAAAAATCCTTGGCCACTTCAAATATGAAAATAAAATGTTAGTCATCCTTCATGCAGTAAGCAAGTGGCGACCATACTTGGTAGGTTGATGTTTCTACATCAAGATAGGTCACCAAAACCTTACGTAATTCTTCGAGCAAAGAGTCTCTTCTCCTAAGCAACAAAAGTGAGTTACTAATTTGATGGGCTATGAATATGAAATTAACTTCAAGAAAGGTAAGGAAAATTTTGTAGCACATGTGTTGTCTCTTTAGTATGAAGAGTAGAAAACCATGTATGCACTATCATTTTCCATTTTGGTGTGGGTGCACGAGGTCCAATAGGAATAATACCAATATTCCCAAACTCAATAACTCATCCAATAACTCTACGTTGATCCTTCTTATAAACCAAATTAATCTTGGAATGGTTAGCGTTTATGCCACAAAGGTCGTAGTATATCAGTTCCCAAATCAACACTATTCAATAAAACTTTGCATGAACCACAAGCCTCCCCTTCAGTCGGCCACTTAATGTATTTGAAAACATATGAAACAATTTGGTGATTTGTTTCTTGGAATGCCTTAAAATTATATCAAACAATTTGTGGTTGAATGCGAGACTTGTTAGTGCAAGATAGGGGAATCCATCTCCACCCCAGATATGTTCCAACCACTATCAATTCCCACCAAGGTATGGATTGAATTTTCCATGGAATTAATTGAAGGAATTCATGAAATAAATTGGTAATGTTGGTTTTGGTGGATCACTTCTAAAATTATGCCCACCTTTGTGTGCTCACCTACCCATTTAGATGCTTCCAAAATCACCCGAATTTTTCTTGATCGAATCTTCCGCCTCTATGGGATACCAACATCCATTGTTTATGACAGGGATCCCACTTTAACTAATAATTTTTTGTAGTAAATTTTCCATTGCTATGGAACCAAATTTAACATAAGCTTTGTTTACCATCCACAAACTGATGGTCAAATATAAATTGTCAAAAAGTGCTTAGAGAACTGTCTATGTTGTTTTACCTTCAATAAAAAAAAATTATTAAGCCAAATGGTCACCACTGGCCAAATGGTGGTACAACTCCACATACCACACTACCACAAATATGACACTATATGAAGCCATCTATAGTCGTCCACCACCCTCTCTTCAAACATATCCTCTTTGTAGTTCCAAGGGCAAACAGTTGATGCTACACTCAACATGTGTGAACATATCCTTTGCACTATCAAGGATAACTCATTTGGCACAAAATCACATGAAACAACAAACTAATCAACACCACTCATAATGTGATTTTGACATAGGGGACATGGTTTTTCTCTAGCTACAACCTTATAAGTAGTCCTCTTTAAAGTTGAAGGGTCATCAAAAACTCCCCCCTGAGTTTTATGGTCCATACAAGGTGCTTGAGAATATTGATATGTTAGCATATACATTGGAGTTTCACTCTTCATCCAAGATCCACCATGTTTTTCATGTATCATATTTGAAAAAGGTCATTAGTCAACATTTTCAAGTCCAACCTACATTCCCTGAGCTCGACATTGAAGGCTTTATCCTCTTGAAACTCAACCTATCTTCGACAAGTTCTCATGGCAACTTTGTAACTGTAATATCATATAGTTTTTAGTACAATGGCATGACATGCAACTAGAGGATGCAATGTGGGAACCCCTCCTCTCGTTACAAAACTAGTTTCCTCATCTCAAGCTTTAAGGACAAATAATGTTTTAATGAGTGGGGCATATTCGGCCCCCTTTGTCCTAACTCATCTCTTTTATATTAACTATTTTTATTAAAAGATTTTGATATATATGCTTTGTAAATTGTCCCATTATCTATTTTGTTGCCCCATATGTGTGGGGAGTGCTAGTTATCTCAAATAGATTAGTTTAAGTAAAGAATTTGTGTAAAAGGAAAGGTTATCTATTCAATATTTTTATTGAGTTGTGCTCAAAAGGGGTTTTCCCCTCGAAGAGGCCCGCAATAGTTTAGATTTTGCTTCTATTATTTCAATACAATATTTCCATCTTCCTTCATTTTTAAAGTTGTTTATTTTTATTTCCATTGCTAGATTAATTTGTGCGCACACAGGTTCCTAACATGGGGATTGATGAGGTTCACACCAAAAACCCAAGTTTCATTTTCAGGGGTGAACATTTTATAGTGACCATGGGAACACCTTGAAGTACTATTTGAACTTATGGTAATGCATTGACCTAAGCCTAGCCCTATGTTTTGTCATTGAGACACCTAGAGGTGTGGTCAAGTGTAAGCATATTTATAGTAAAAACTTCAAATTATCTAACTATATAACCAAAATTTAACAAAATACTAAACTCAAAAAAATATATATTTAAATTTCAAATAAGTAGATGGTTATGATTTTGATATTATAAAAGGTGTTACAAAAATTGTCAGAAAAACTAAGATAAGGTCTCATATATTGGGTAGAGTACTTACAATTCTAAAAATATCAAAGATAAACAATACTAGACTACAAAAATAACTAAAGTGTTTCTTTTTTAAGCAAACTTTTGTATATGGATGTCTCCTATCATGTATCTTGATAATAAATATGTAATATCTTTTTGGTTGCACAATTTATTGGGAATAACAAGGGAATCCCAAGAAATATTATCGACCTATACACCTACAAAATTCAAGTGTATAAATAAATGCAATCTATAAAAGTACTTATGGAAGCAATTGTAGTTGGTTGGAATGGACATGTCTTCATTATATGTGTTGACTTGAATCTAATAGGAAATAAAAAAAACTTTGTAGTAGCACCTAATAGCCATTGTGTTCAAAGCTTGAGGCATGACGATCAATGTCACCCTTGACTTTGGATGGGAAGCATTCAAAGCTACAGGTTGGGCACAAAATTAAAATTTAAATGGCTTATCAAATGCCTCATACCTTTGTTGGTATTTTTGCTGGAGTGTGGTGACTACAGAACCATGGAAGATAGAAAAATCTTGACTATAATAGCTTTGATGGAGGAAATAAATGACCATAAATCTGATGAAGGAAATAAATGACCAGATGACCCTATTGCGACTTGAAGAATGTCTTGAGGTATCCTATTGGATTATCAGGGGAGACAAATGGAAAAGGAGTGATTGCTTTCTTCCCCACTGAATGAACAAGTTTGGAATTTTTTAAGACCCAATTCTATATATGTATTGTAATAAAACCATATCTATTTTTTATAGGGTTCCCCTGAAGTCAATTGCATAAAATAGTTATAAAACACTAATTCCTAGCAGTTAGTGTGTTGTCCCCTGGATTGATTCCTCAATCTAGATCACCAAGTCCAGCCCCATGTTCTCTACGAGCTCTACCTTAGTGTTTACGTTGACATTTTTTTCAAATACGATGAACTCGAGAGGTAATTTAATGGGGCCTTTATAATGGAAGCCCATGTTCAAATATTCTAGAGACATCTTACATGTGAATATGTACAAATGTTAAATATTGAAATTCGACAAACTAACACATCTAATTTTAATTGTGGTGTACCCTAATGAATGAGGCCAAGTGCAAACCCTAAGTGAATTTGATAGAAATAAATATCCCTTGTCGTGGCATCTAGGTCGAAAGACACAAAAAGGAATTTACCAAATTAAAAAGCAATTCATTTTATCAACAAGTACAATATTTATGACATGACATACTCATATATAGTTTAATATATTATATATTTTACAAGTTCAATAATAAATGCTCATCAACAAATATAGTCGAAATTAAAATAGGTAAGAATAATTTTTACATAATCAATAATTTGACAATCAACATAAATTATAAAACAATTAACATGGTCAGCATAACAATTCTCTTTGGTTGTCACAATTAACAACAATTTTGTTTTGATTCAATATAGCAAAATAGTTAGTCAAACAAATCTTTGAGAGATTTGAGAAGTCAACCATATAGATTCTCTCAAATCCTTTTTCTCTAGTGTCACTGAATTATAAGTTTGTGTCTTATAGAGTTGTTACACATGTTAAATTAGTATTTAATAAGGTGCCACAGTGGATCTAACCAACTTAAAACTGTTGGCATCAAATATCATTTCAACTAGGAGAGAAATATGTGTTTATGGTGAAAAAAATCAAGAAATTAATGAGCCAAAAAATATGATGTCCTAGTGAAGTAACATTTAGTACTTGGTGCCTTTATATTTCTTTTTTGAACTACTTTTGTATCCCATCTATCTAGCAGTGAAAAAATACAAAGTGACTGCTTCTATGTAAAGCACAGGGCTATTGAGCAGACTACTAATAATGATTGAGGAATGTGTTTCTCATTTCATAATTAATAAAATCAAAGTTCATTTTATCGACTTAAAACAATCTCCATAACAACCTAATAAAATGGAGCGTCTCTAATATTACAATCGTTTATATATATAAAAAAATTAAGAGGTTAGAAGGGAAGAAGCTCAAAGCAATGGTTAAATTTATCTTCCCTTCCCCTACTAGCAAATGCTTACCATGCTTGTGTGTGTCCAATTACCTTGTAATTATTACCAAAAACATCTTAGAGAAAAAATGTCAATATGGTAAATGAGGACTCATGGAGACCATCTTGAGATCGACCTAAACACATTAATAAAAATTCCACAAAATTAAATAATTCAATTATTTATATTTGTCTTAGCCAACAGCCAAGTCAAACGCTAAAAGAGTTGCCTTGAATTTAGTAGCTTAGTTCCCCTTAAAGCTGCAAAATTCAATGAAAACTCAGGTTATCAACAATGATGCATATAGGTCATGCATTGCATAGACCTCCTTTTAATCCGAGAGAACACTGGATATGTGGCTTCAGTAGAGCCAGCATTTTCTTTTCTTCCATCCTTTCAAGTGCAGCATAAATATCATTTACATATCCAAATGTTGGCCCTAATATATGGCTAGCGCATGCAGCCTTGAACGTCATAAGTTTCCAATTACCTGACAATGCAGCAAAATTTGTGAGAAATATAATCCAATAACAAGAAATAAAATATATCCCACAATCATTTTACGTGGGCGACATATCATAACATACATCTATATAACAAACAGATTGTAATACACAGTAATTACAATATCAAAGATTATTCCAGTAGACACCAAGAAATAACTTTGAAGGAGCACAAGGACTACAACATTTGTTAAGAGTCTTTTTTTTAGATAGCGTATAATTATTTAAGCAAACACTACAACATTTTATACGAGTCGTCTTTTTTTAGCTTGCTTATTCATATTTAAGCAGACATGGTCATCATGTTGAAATTCCACAATAATATCATGTATCCAGCGACTGGCACTTATTAGATTGGAGTTGACTGGAAAAGAAAAAAGAAAAGAGCACATAAAAAAACTGCCTACATACAATAAGTCTAACGGGAAGCTGATATTGATATACTTTGATTTCACTGACATTTGCATTTGGTGCAAATTGGCTAAGTTTTTCTTTGGCCATGACTATCAATTAATACAGAAGAACTTGTGCCATGCATGCCAAAATGAGACAACAGTTACTGATTGTCTCTTCATTAACTTCAACATAGGCAAAATATTTTTTATGCCAATAAAGGGAAGAAGGGGGCAGACACTGGTTTACAGGAATCCTTGTGGCGAAATACAGGGAGAGATGGAAAAAAGAAGTTATATTGCATATTTTAACAGCTGGAAACTGGAGGATCTTTCAGATCTAACAGAAAAAAAAAGATTGGAGACAATACAACCCATGGTGCTGACAGTAAACACCATTAGAAAAATTGAAGATAGAATGCTCTGTGAGCACTCTAGGAATTACACTACACACATGTAAGTGCGCGCACAGTGATTGGCCGATACATAAGAGCAAATAAAAATACGTTATCTCCATAGATAGGGCCCTTTGGCCTCCTAAGCAGCTTTAGTCAGCGCAATGGGCCCCGTGTGCAGGTCAAGCCCTGAAAGGTGAATGTGATAGTTATTCTTGGTGACTACAGGTAGAGCCTCCCCCCGTCCACCTCCCCTTCCACCTCCCCCCTCCGACAGGCTATATAGACAGGGGGGCGACTAGCATCCGCACTACCCCAAGATAGGCAGGTCTGCTGTCAGAAAAGCACATATTAATAATGGGGCGCCTAGATCATTTCTGATTAGATGGCTAAATCAATGCCTATCAAATAGATGGGTAATTGAAATGATAAAGGGAGAAAATTAGAAGACAAGTGAGAGCTTTCTAGCTGTACATGAGATATAGGGGCCATGTAGAGTGTGGATACATATAAAATATTTGAGCAAATGATAATTGTCACAAAAGATGGTATGCCAAGAATTCCCTCTTAAACTTCAAGTCCACATAGAAAGACATAAATCATGACCAGTTTATTGTCTGTTAATGTCCTTCAGCTGGAATTACTATAGGTCAAATCAACAATGGCAATGCTTCCTCTATAACTAAAATTTTAACACTCTTTCCACTATGGTCTACAAATTCAGCCCAGTAGTTGGATTCCTTTAGTTGCTTGTAGTTAAGAAATCTATGCATAGACTACAGCCAAATTGTTCGCTTACAATAATATTGGAAATTTGTGTCAGAATGCAAGAAATTAGTGGAGATTATTCAAAGGACCTTGTCATTCTTGACAAAGACTACAAGTTGAAAAGTGTTTGTGGTCATCATGATATTTTGCCTTTGACAATCTTATTTGAAAGTCGAAAGAATTCCCTTAGATACAGGTCTATGGACTTCCTTCTCTAGCTATAGGTTGGAATTGTAGAATACATGGGTTTGTTCTTGCACCCTTGACTCGTGTGTATAATTTTATTCCATATAGGTTTTAGGGCTCCCATTATATTTATTTCACATTATGTTTTAAGCTTGAATGTTTTGTGATTGTTCACACTGAACACCACTTAATTTTGAAAATCAATTGGAGTTAAAATCACAAACCCAGTGTTCAATACCAAGCATGTCGCAAAGTTAGATTTCAACAGGTTGCTCACAACCCCAATATAAGGAGATTTAACTCTTGCATGATTGATTGATAATGAATCTTTCTAACCCTAACACACTTGTAGTGCCCCACTAGGCGACACCCATTTTTAGCATAAATGATGCTGAGCGGACTAAATGTAGCTTTGAAGTCTTGTATTTTACATATAACTACAACATCATGACCTTGTCCAAGGTCACAATCTAACTAACGAAGATGACTTGAAAACCTCATAATGCCTTCTATGATGCATTTTCTAGATTTTTCTTATGTAGTGCTTGATGGCATGTATGGGTCTCCTAAACCTTATATGATGCTATTGCAGTATATGATATTTTTTGTATTTGAATGTACACTTGCTCATCTCCTTTGTATTTGAAGGTGTCATGCTGCATTTATTTTGGGAATGATCAAATGCATTAGAGGATGATTTATGCATCATTAGTTAATTATTCAATAATACTAGCATTTTATTTGAAATGAAAATAGAAATTGAGGATCTCTTATACATTAATTGCATTTTATCACTTAAATTATTATTTAATTTGATTATTTAAATTCTAACAAATTTACTTATATGCACTATTTTATTAGTGGGTATGCATGCCTTGTTTTTTGGAGTATCATGTGCAGCAATAAGGTTGAAAAAAACAAGTAATGTTCAAGAAGTAGAGATTTGGCAGGAATGCATTTACTTGCCCGAATCACCCAGACACACACTACGAAATCAAAGTCCAAATTTGGTAAAATTAATGATATTGGACTAATTTCTATTTCAATCCATTTCAAACAGTATATTACATGATTAGGTCGAGCTACATATAGTTTCTAAACCCCAATCATAAAGTTTCTCGAACTTCAGAAATGGTGTTTTAATCAAATGTCCTTAATTAAATAAATAACCAAATGATGGCTCTCATTGTCCAGTGTTTTGACAGACATAGTTAGGGGTTGAAAACCCTCTCATTTTAGTTTAAACTATAAAATCTAAACATGGTACAGGTTAATACACCATACAGGGCTCGGAAATATTTACAAACATAAAATAATCTAATCTAAGAAAATTGAATCTAAACTTCTGATGTTAAAAGACAAAGGGGATGAAGGATGAATTTTATTCTTGTGGAGACAAAATGACTGATGACACATTTCAATTCAATTGAATATAACTTCTTTGCATAAACAAATTGTCTATGATAACGAGTGTCTCCCTACAAAAACCTTTTACCAACTTTCATACTTAAAAAATGGAACCCTTATTACGATGTTAAATAATTATTTTATAGCTCAGAGAGCTTTCAGCGCCTTCCCTTCAAAAGGGAAGATGGGACAATTCACTTGCAAGAACCTTATCAGCAACCAAAAAAAAAGATAACAATGCTTCATTTGACTTTCTAGATGCCAAAGAGAGAAGCCTGCATGGTCACTAGGAGTGTTTGAGTTAGCAATATCAGTGAAAGAAATGGTCTCTACCCCCTACAACTAATTTGGCAAGTATTGTAATCGTCCTACCGAACTCTGCCATGCTTGAAGCACATTCAATGACTCAAGTCGACCCATCATTTTTCCTTGTTTCTCCTATTTCATAAATATAAACATTCTTCCATCCTTGGGAAGGTTCATTTCCATTTTCAGTGTATTTAGCATGACTTCATAAGTTTACAGTGGCAGTCATAAATTGAAAGTTGAGGCCGAATCCTGCCTTATTTGCTCTCGATAGGGGGCTCTGAGGGATCCTTATATAACCAAAAAGAGTATGATTTCATATCATCTTCTAAGTGCAAGCCCAATTCTTCACTAATGAATAAGTTTTTCTGTTTGACAAAAATGACACTTCTAAATCTCGAGAACTCCAAATGGTGGTTCATACTTGGCCAAATCAGGATGGATTTGCAGTCACTTGATTCTATAAATAGATAAGACAAATGAATCCTGAGCTTGAAAGTACAACTTGGCTGACCATATGAAGTGACATTCACTTCTTGATTCCCCACAAAATCCACCTTAAGCACTGCCAACTGAAATATTAGCTATAACTTCTTTCATTCGATGCCATTGCTTTTCCTTTATTGCAGAGCCTTCTGGTTTTGCAAAGGTGTTTTGACTTTGCAGTGCTTTTAAAATTTTCGGAAGCTTTTTTTGCAGCTTTGTGGAGCTTTGTAACCTTGTGGTGGTATCGCAATTGTGCAAAGATCTCAAGGTTGGGATGTTCTTTCAGCAACAAATAATATTGTTTGGCAGAGTATTTTGTTTCCCTGTTTTGTGAACTCTTGCTTTCCCATTTTGAGGTGTTCTAGGTACTTGAAGTCTGCATTTGAAGAAGGAAAAGACTGAATCCATTCCAAAAACAAACAATTAACCAAAGAATGGAGGGGAATGGAAAGGGATAAAGGCTTGAAATAAGATTTCAAAACACAAACGCAATTTAAGGCCTAAAATCAAAGGATAATGGAGAAATGAAAACCAAAATGGAACGCCGAAGAGAAGTTATAATTTAATTGAAGAATTTGATGCTCATCATTGAAAACCTGAAAATTATCAACACTATCTAGGAGAGAGGGATTAGAGATCATCCTGATACAAAATTTATTTAATGAAGTATTAGCTAGAGAAGACAATGTGGCAACATGGCTAGGCAAAGAGTGTTCCATCTCATTTTGTTTGTCTAGGCACCACAAAAATGTTAAAAGCAGCAAAGTATTCCATTAGATCCCAAATTCTATATTTGTATTTAATTAAAAACTTCGAGTTGCATTGATGCAATCACGGTTAGGGGTCTCAAATAAGAGATGCCTTAAACCGCGCAGCCTATAGAATTACATAGTGGAATAATGCAACAATGCATAAAATCAGTTCTTTATTAGGTTTCAATGGCTGGAAATAAAGCTTTCACAGATGATGACAACAACACAATGCCACGCGATCTCAAATGAGATGCATTTAAAATATTAGATCCGCAGATCTCTGCTTGCTAACTCGTTGTCTTTGCAAGTATAACTATATCTCAGAATAATCACTATGATCTCTATCCTCAAGTTTGCTGACTAGCTGACTCAAGCGTAGGGACATATTTATATAGGCACGAGGCCCACCTACTTACAATAAATCTCAGCAACACACTAACATCATTAACCACACCTTGGTGTGCCACAAACATTAAATGTCTATTACAATTCCAATACACCATAACACGCTACATCTTAACACATCACAACATACTACAGCACATGTAATATTGAAAGAATCCATGGTAGCTCTTTCCCATAACACATCACAAGAACATATGAGCCTAGAACAAGCTATGCACAAAACACATCGCAACCAAAGGATGTGCCAGAAATCCCTACACAATGACCCTCATACGCACACTAATGTGCACCATCATCCTATATAAAATATCACAACCCTATGCACTAGAACTCGCGAGACTTCAAAACATACTCACACAAAGCTTTGCAAGTAATTACAAATTGTATTTGAACCTACGAGCAACAACACACTTGCATGGAATAATACCAACATACATGCACACAAAGGCGGCACAAAACATCACAAAAAATGTGCATGCATAAAGGTTGTGCAACATTACAAAGGACAAGTGCGCGTGCAAAGGCAGCACAAAACAACACAAAAAAAATTGCACGCAACTCAAGACTTGCTCAAACTACAAAAATGTTTACATTTTACTAAGTGTTAAACTAAAGTGTTTTTGGTTAATGTAGGATTACAAGTGAACCCAGATGCTCCCACACCATGCAGTGGAATCTACTTCTTGATTGATTTACAATTACTTTACAGTTGCCAACTACATTTAGCATTCTTACTTTATGTTCTATTACAAACCATAAACCTGAAACAAGAGCCTCATATTCAACAATGTTATTGGTGCAAGGGGATTGCAATCTAAAAGCACCATGAAATTGCTAACCTTGGGGATAAGTCAAGGCTACACTAGCTCCCAACCTTTGCTTAGATTTGGCACCATCAAATTGCAACAACCACATTTCATTTTCAGCTTGTTCTTCTTCCTATTGAGTCACACCATCTTTGAAATTCAATGTTTATATCCCATCTTCGGTTTCCATTGCTTCAACATTTTCATTCTTTTGGTTCTATTCAATGATCATGTGTTTCATTTTGGCTTTTCTCTCTTGATTCTGATTTCATTCAGCGCCCCTCTCCATGGCAGCCACATGAGAGTGAAGTTAGTGGCAACATAGCCATTCAAGGCCCTTGAGCAGTCTTTGCTCAAAAATATTCCAAAGGTCTCAGGTATATCTACTACTTGAATATCAATAAACTACTACACACGAGAGTCAGAGACTAATTGCGTATGAATGTTAGTGATATGTCATCTCTGAAGGAAAATTACCTTGTTAGAAATTAAAAGTAGATGTTTTTCTTCAATGCTACAAATACTTGAATATATTAGTGTTGTAGATGTGCATTGAGGAAGTAATATAAACCATAAACAACTAGAAAGGAATGGAAACCAACCACACAACACAAAGGATTTTAACCTGGAAACCCCAAGGTGGGGAAAACTAGTTGGAAGTGGCAACTACATAAATTCTTCTTCTTCCTTCTATGCAATGGGACAATACAAAGAGCTCTAAGGAGCATAGAACCCTTAATCTTTACTATCTCCTATCTTCCTAATGTTGTGGCGGAAGAACTACTAGGAGCAAATAATAGTTACATCCATAGTTCGCATACTCAGACTCAACTCCGACTCAGTAGACCCCAAAAAAATTCACTCAGCAAATACTCGGCTATGATACTCAACAAATTAAAAAAAAAAAAAAAAATCATCAAATTATTGATGCAGAGACTAATAGAGAGGAAAGCATATATGGAGAAGATGAAATCTCAGGGCTCTAGCGGAGGCTAGAATGGTGACAATGATCCTGAGGTTGTTAATCAACAGAATGAATGAAATGGTATGGATTCGTACTTTATCACCTAAGTAACCTTTTCTCCCAACTTGACTTGTCATGCAGGGAACTTCATATATCAACATTTAAGTCCTCTCGATCAAATAAGTTCACTTCATTTCAACACAGAGAATTGTTGTCTATAGTTATTGTCACCGGGCTAAGATAGAAATTATCAATAGGCTAAGGAAGATATTGTAGTAAAAAAACTATTATGACATTATTACAGACATTTTTATGATTGATATTTCACTTTGAAGCATATATGTTTGAACTGGGCCTAAGAAAAAATTATTGAAATTATATTAGATTTTGGGTTTTCATGCCTAATGGCGAAGTACATGTATAATTTTTTGATAGACACTACTCACAGTGCTCCATTATCCAAACATTAAACCTAGAACATGTTGACCTCATCTCATACTTTCTGGCAATATTGACCACATATGCACCATTGATATTTGCTAAGTAGGCTGATCTTTACCTTTTCTCATTAATAAACATCAAGCACTTAACATCATCTTGCTACTTCTTGATAGTTTGGAATAAATTTACTCCATTGATCTCTTGAGAATAGACTAAATCACTTTTGCTTCCTTGCTTTCCCTTACTAGTTTTATTTTTCTCTTTTGTTATTTTGTTTGGGTCTATTTTCTTGTCTATTTTTCTATTTTCCTTATTGGGGATATTTGTAACTATTTTTTCATATTATTCCACTTTAATCAATGACATGAGGAATAATGGCTTGAATGTAATTAGGTATCACAAGTGACATTTTAGTGCATAGGTACTCAGATTTGGCATATTCTAATTTGATATTTACCTTGATGTAAGTAAGATGTCTTACTAAAAAACATTTCCAAGTGTTATTTTGAGTAAAGTCACATACCAAATCATGATCAGTTTCAAGTCTCTAAGCCTCTTTCAAAATAATATCATAAACCTAAATATGCTTAAGTACACATTCATCAGGGATATATATAACATCAAGTACTGAAATCCCCGAGCATGTCATCAAACCTAATCACTCTCATCCCCATACAAGTACTTGAGAAAATCCTCACTCCTCATGCCAGGCCCAAAAAATAGTAAGGATTTCACAAGTGGTATTTCATTCCATTTAGATAGAGTAATGCACTAAATAAATTTCAGACTCCATTTAATGTATCCTTAATGAGGAAGAGAGATAAAGTTTCATAATTTACATCCTAATGAGTATTTTTGTGCACTAGTGAGCTATAGACAAACCAAACCTACCAACTTAGGACACTACAAAAGAGGCCATACATGCCAAGTTTGAATGTATAAAAAAACATTAATGATTATAGAGTTATTACAAACACTCTTCTACTAAGAGACATCTCTAAATATTTGAAAAAACATGAACATGAGTTTCATATGACAGTCCATTGAAAGAAAACTATAAGAAAGTGAATGTCAAGGCTATTAATAAAGACAAAGCAAGGATATTTGAAGGTTTCTAATTTTGACCATTCTTTCTAGAGTTGGAAATTCTACTTTGGAACCTTTCCTTGGAGGTTTGAGTCCTCAAATCAATATAAATTTTAGGTTTAATTTCATGTTATCCCTACCCCTTTTCATACCCAAGTGTTATAAGTAGGATATGAGCTTAAGTGATGCATAAAGGGGAGCTAACCCCTAATCTAGAGATCCACCTCCTAATAAGGATACCCATAGCCCTAAGGTGGTTCCATTGTCTCACTTAAATGAGGAGAGGCTTGTCCCATCTCCTCATTGGCTGAAATTTTAAGTGAACATAGTTTCTTTGGGGAAATAATTTCGTCCTTACATTCACTCAGCAAAGACTCGGTAGACCCCAAAAAAATTCACTTAGCAAATACTCGGCTATGATACTCAACAAAGTAAAAAAAAAAAAAAAAAAATTCTTAAAAAAACATAAATTTTATACAAATTATTGTTACAAATTTTATCAAATGTGTCTATAAAACATTGGGGAATTGTTTTCTATTAAATTTAAATACAAAGAGTACAAATCGCATCATCAAGCAAATACAACAACCAACTAATAACTATCATAATTTATACTTATAAATTTATGATGGTTGTCATTGAAAATCATCATAAATTGCATATTAATGCAAGTTACAAATTATAAGCATTTACAATTTCCTCTTCCCCGTTCTACTGAAAAATTGGGAAGACTACAAGGTTCTAGTCCTCACACTTTGTTACAGCTCCTCGCTCTGCCTAGAAGGTTGTGCCTAAGGCTCCACCATGGTACCAGAGGGTAGTGACTCCTCTACCTCATGTTCGACAACATCTAAAATGATGTCATTCAATTAAATATCTATTGCTTTTGTTGTACCACTAACTACACCCACCATAGCTTGCCTCTTGAAATCAAAAATCTTGTCCTCTGTAAACAAGGGAGTCTCCACATCCTGCGCAGTCCAATCACTGTAGGGATCAATCTCATCCAAATCAATAGGCTCATGTGATGTGTTCTCCACCTTTCTTCTGCGAATCTAGAGGTTGTATTGCACACTAGATCATTAAAGTGTCGTTGAGTCAACTTATTGCACTTCATGTGAATGATCTCAAACAAACTCCATTTGTGCTCACATTCAAAATCACTACAAGGTTGAGATAAAATTCAGATGACTAACTTTTGAATATTTGGGGTATTTCCACCCCAAAATTTCCACCAGAAAATTGCAAACAAGATATTCAAAAGTTTGTAAGTAATTAATAATTATAAATTTGTAACTTGTAAGATATAAGTAGAGACTCCAATTTTTGCTACTTGGTTTCTAGGTGGATCTCCCTTGGATAGCCACTGCCAAAGAAAATGGCCTTCCACTATCCTGCTTGAAATTCTTTAACTTTGAAATAATAAGGTCCATCACATCAACTTTAGGTGTCATCCACTCAATGTATGTTGAGAGACCCTCCATAACCTCCCCACTAACATCTGTGAAGTTATTGACATAGAAAAACTTGGGGTTGAGGTAGTACCCCACTGCATGAACGGGTTGGTGGAGTTGATTGTTCCACCTTCTATCAATTCTATCCCAAATAGGATTAGATTTGTCTCTATACCCTATAAAAGTTTTGGATGGCCTCTATTGACAATTTTGTCCCCATAGGGCAAATTGTCACCCCTACTATTCGGAACTTTGCTATGGTGCCAAGTGTGTCTTGTGAATCAGTTTTGGGGTCCTTAAATGAACATTTACAGCCACCCAAGTGACCATCTACAGCCAGGTGAATTTTAGTCATTCAGAGGTTTCCAAGGAGCTTGCTTGATTATAGCCAAATGTGCAAATACAGCCAAGACATACAAGCTGTAAGTTTATTTATTTGGTCTTCCCAAGGATTTTTTCGGGCTATAAGAGGTGGACTATTTCTTCAGACATTTTGTCTGAGAGAAGAGCTCTCAAAGGATTGTGTAAAAGTCCAAAAAAATGACTAAGTGGCAGTCGTTCAAAGCTTATTTTCTTCGAACTTTTTGTCCAAAAGAAAAAGGGAAAAGCACAGTTGAGAAGACCCGAAGGGCACCTGCCCTTTAGGAAGGTTCAATTCAAAAGTCTCGAAGGGCATGTAACCCTTCAGGTTGGTTCACTGATTGGTTTTCAAGTCAAGACAAAAGTTTTGAATGACAATTTCAAAAAACCCGGGTGCCCTTCAAAAATCCTGGGTGCCCTTCAAAAATCCCGAGTGCCCTACAATTTTCTGAGGGGAATTTTTGAAGACAAACATACCCTTGCGGAAGGCACTTGGTCGGTGGCAGGACCCTTTCAAAATTTTCGAAAGGCACTTTTGAGGACAAAAAGCCCTTGCGAAGGGCACTTGGTCAGCGAAGTGGACCTTTACAATTCTTACGAAGGGCACTTCTGGAAGAACCTTGCCCTTGCAAAAGGCACCCAGGCGACTAACAAGACCAAATCAAAAAGCCCGAAGGGCAATTTTGGGAAGTAGAAGCCCTTGCAGAGGGCACCTTCATAAAATCAAAGGACACTTCAAACGAAAAAGAATTTCTTTCAGACTTTTTGTCCGAAGGAATTGTCCAAGGGAATTCCTTCGGACAAAAAGTCCGAAGGAATTCAAGGAAAATGTCTAATGGAGGATATACCTGGGAAAAAAGCCCGATAGAAATAAAAAATAAATGCAACGAAGGAAATGAGAAAATTTATGGGAATCCTTCAGAATAATTGTCAAACAGGAAATCTGCAGGAATATGAAGTCAACAAAAGTCCGAAGAAAACCAAAGGGCAAGACATAAGAGCCTAAAGAATAAATTCGGGAAAATTGGAAAGGAAACAAATTCCTTTGGACAAAAAGTCCGAAGGAATTCGGGAGGACAAATAGTACGAAGGAATTCGGGAGGGCAAAAAGCCCAATAGAAAAGAAAAGGGCGTAGGCTAAGGCCAAAAAAGAGAAAAGGAAATGCCAAGCCCGGGAAAGAGGAGACAAAGAGTACTTAGGACAATTTGTCCGAAGGACGAAAACTAAAATAAAGTCCGAATCCCGAATTAAATCAAAACACGAGAAAAGCCAAAGAAAACACAAACAGGACTAAGCCAAAACTGAACAAGAAGTAAGACAAACACAGAAATAGAGGCATGAGCAAAGACTGAAGCAAAATTGAACATGGACAAGCATGAATAGCGAATAAAACAAACTCAGAATAAAGACAAAGGTATGATAAACAAAGATCATGCACAAACTAACGTGAGTGACTCCAACGAAGTGAACGCGTTTAAGAAAGCAAGCATGCTTCAGTTCTGAAAACAGAGTTGTCTTGCATGATGAACGGGCAAAGCGTTGAACGTTTCAAACAACCAGAAATTCCATGCACGCACTCTCGTTTGTCTCAACGCTTGAAACGTTTCAGCAATTTAAACATAATTCTTAATTTGGCATTTGCATTGATTTCATGCAAAGGGGAGACTTTCAAACGTTCCAATAGTTTGAGTGTATTTGACTACTCTTGTTTTGGAGTTGACTGGTTTTTAATTCAAGACATCTATTCGTAAATTTCAAGCATCCAAAGCTTGTCTTCTTTTTCTTCTTTTTCAACGCGAAGGATTCTTCATGCAAGACAGCCAGGTATAAGCCAAAGAAAGACAAATTTGGAAGACTCATGCAACGCAATTTGGACTTGAGCTAATGAAGAGTTAACTTCCTCTCCTATTTTCAATGCCAATTTCTTGGCTTTTTGTAATTTTCTATATTAATGGCTTTTCAACCTTGTAAAATCCATCTCTCTCTTGGTAAGACCAGACTCTGTCATTGGTGAGTTGTGTAACCTCTTTAATCAATAGAAAGACTGTACTTTCAGATTTCAAGTGCTGACATAGTGTACATTCATTCAACAATTTGCATACGTGGTAGATTTCTCTCAGTTCCCAAATTTTGGTTTGTACCTAGTTGCTAGCTCATCATGTTATGCAGGTCATGTTCAGTGTTTTATGTCTTTTACTGAAGTTGTAAGTGGATGTTAGGTGGCTGCAAAGTGTCTTGTATCAAACCTCTCTCCATCGTTTTCTCTCACGTTTTTGTCATTAGATTGAACCTTCCCATGAAATACTTATGCATAGTGATCAATTAAAATCAAAGGTCTTCCTTTTCCCTTGTTTGATTCAGTGTTCAAAGTTCCAAGTAGAGTGGATCAATATTCTGGTGTATCGCCATCATTAGGTAGGATTTCCCCTTCAAGTTTCTTTCTCCCTTTTCCATGGTAATCCGCAACGCAGAGTAGAGATCCTCATTGATACATCTTACAGAAACTAACCTTCTCTGGAGGTTCTTCTCACCATTGAGGCACCCACCCTCGTGAAAAGATCCCATTGTTTCAATTGGAGAGAGGATTAACTATTTCAGCACGTCTTCGATTCAGGGTGCAACTCCAAGTTGACAACAACCTCTTTGGCCTTATCCATGGCCTCATAAATGTATCCCATTGGGTTTTGCTTGCCATCCATCAAGTGAAAAAACCTCACTAAAGGCTCTGACATCTACAAAGTTACAAACAATTAAAGTTACAAATTTACAATTAAAATTAATACTTTTAAAAACTTAAAATAAAAGAATCGACTCGTTATTTAAATTGAAGTTTGAAGTTACCTCCATGATCTCTACAACACTCTTCACAAAGTTGCCATAAAAAACCATCTTTGCAGTCCTCTCTGTCAACTTTCTTTGAATATCTTGAATCCAACCATGTTTGACTTGCAAACATCTATTTTAACGGTGTCAACAAACTACAAGTACTTAGCAACATAATTATGTTAGTTGCAAACCTTGTGACACTCGTTCGCACAAGCTCTTTCCCCTTAGTGTGATCTCTCAACTTGAAAACCCAAGGGTGATTATACATTTAGTGATGTTTCTAGCATCTTCTACAACTGGTCTCACCCAATCAATTTTGCCTATGCCCTCCAAAAGATCAAAGCAATAATCCACATAAAGGGTCCAAAAAAGTGATGGATGCCTCTCTTGAAGCAATCTTCCAACCGCCACATATGTTGTTGCATTGTCAGTGATAACTTGCACAACATTCTCGATGCCTATCTCTAAGACGGCATCTTGCAACATCAAGCTCAGTTTTTGCATTCTTTACTTTGTTAAAGGCATCAATTGACTTCAAAAAAACCATCTCATGATTTGAAGCTACTAAAAAGTTGAAGAGGATGTAGTTCCTTTCATCTGTCCACCCATTTGAAAGAATGGTGCATCTGAACTTTCATCGCTGCTTCTTTTGTTCTTTCAAAATTGACTTGACATCTTCAACAACATTCTAGAACCTCCTATTTAAAGTCTCTTGGAGAGGGTGCTTTATACCCTTTCCCTACAACTGTCAATGTTGTCACCAAATACTTCCAGTACGGGCTCTTCACCACGTTGAAGAGAAGGTGGTTGTAGTACCAAAAATTTGCACACACCTTATCTACTTCCTCATACACCTTGTTCCACCCTATACCTTAAAGAAAAGTTTGTGCCTTAGGTATGTTTCTAGGTACAAAAAAGTTGTCTGGCCTTTGCTCAAACTTAATGAGGTGGATGTGCCTCATATGCATGGACCATGGCTACAACCCACAATATATGTCATACTCCTCAGTTTTCACTACCGATTCGTGAGTAATCATTGTTGCTACAGTTGCTTGTACACTTGCCATCTCTAGTTTATTCTCATCTAACAATGCAAGCTTTGCCTTCATCTTCCATTTTGCCTCTTCCATGGTATTGGGACAGCATGAAATCACGGGTAGGAATGCATGTGACATGGTACTTGAGGTGATTGATGCCTTCAAAAACATTCGAGTAGAACGTGGAAATCACACTCCCCTGGGATGGTCCAGCTATGCCATACTTCCAAGTAGCAATACGACTTCTAGCAAGACAACTTGCACTCGCTAATGTTGAACCCAATGCAACACTGGATGCCATTGTATGCTAACTTACATGTTTAAATACCAAAAAAAATAAAAACCAAGATTTAAAAAAAAAACCTAAACCGTAAAGTTGTCAATGTAAACCTTATGTACACAAAAAAATACAAAATAAAAATAAAAACATTTGAATAAAAACCCTGAACCATAAAATATGTAAAACTAAACCCTATGTACAAGAAAAAGACTAGCATTTTTTGTTATAAATCATGAAAAACTAACGTAAATATTGAATAAAAATTACATGAATTGAAAGAAATGCATGTAAATTTGTAAAACATATTTTGAAACCTAATATTAACATTTTAGAAAGATTTATACGGTTGAAAAAGAAAAAAACTAACCTGGAAATAGAATATTCCTCAAATTTGCTCTACAAATCCGCTATAAACTCCCTCCAACTTGCTCAAATGTTGTGTGATGAGAGTGTGGGGCGTGTGCTTAAAAAGGAGAAAAATATATGTTTATGTGTTTTGACAACATTGGCGACTCTGTGTTTAGTACTCAAGAGTACTTGTGGTGAGTATTGAGCATAGACTTGTCGAAACTCGGCTTCTGAGACCCACGAGTATAAGTGATAAAAACTTGCAGGCGAAAAAAAGGGCGAGTACTCGCATATTTGCCATGTATGTAAACTATGGTTACATCCATGAACAATTGACTACTCATTGCTACTCTCTCACCAATTCAACTTCCAATACTCCATAGATCATAGATCCCATGATCACTGATCACTGGTACCAATTCCTTAGCTTACGTTCCTTATTTATTTTGGAGATGTCTCCTAGAAGACCAAAGGTTCTTGAAATGCCTAGGATGAGATGACCAATTGATTCAAACCATTACTATAATAGTTCAGCTGATGCGGGTAAACCAACAGCTTAACATAGACTGGCGATCACAAAACCATCTTTGTTTGCAAACGGGAAGTTATATAACCATCGTTGTTTGCAAACCAACAATTACAGATTTCCCCCTTGCAAACACTAGGGGTTCTGTTACCTTACAGGGGATACTTTGTTTGAGTATTGTTTGTTGACTGAAACCATTTGCCCTTTGGCTCTTTGGGGTTTTTTTAAGTTTTGATTTCTTCATGGATCCCTATGGATCAGTTAGTTAATTCTCAAATAAATTTTACTTATGACTTGTTCAATTGCACCATTTTTTAAGTAGTTTTTTCAAGTGTTAAGTGTAATCTTTTGCAAATAGAGTAAGGCATAACATTAGCCAAAGCGACAGTCTACAATACAATTATGCAAGTTTTTACCAAAAACTCTTACAGTAAATAGAAATGGAGGTGTGTCACCTTTTACTTTATAAGAAAATATATTAATCTGCATATTGACACACTTACATTTCCCTCCAAGGGATCTCAATAATAAGTCTGTGTTAAGTGAGATGGTCTAGTTTGTGCAAACTAATATTGGCTTTGGACCCTTTCATGTCATCAACTATGCTATAGCCCCTTACATTCCCTTGTGCAATTATTTTATGTTGGATGAGCACACTTGCCATTTGCGAAGGTGATAGATTGTTGGAAGGTTGTAGATCTGGGGGTGTTGCTTTATAATTAGGGGATGTCAAGTGTTAAGAGCTTTACCTTTACTCCTTAGCTCATAGTTGTTGCTTTTTTGTTGTTGGTAAGCATGGATTTCTTCCACATCATCTTTGGATTTATTATCTTCTTCATTGAGGAAATCGATGGCCTCTAGAACTGTGTAATGTCCCCTTCTAGCTAGACATTGTACTTTTGGCATCATTAGCCTATCAGTGGCCCTCGTAGGCTATTACGGCATGGTTAGAGGGTCTTCTCCGCAGTTACCCAAATGGCAGTTGGTTTCTTTGGGGAAGTTACGACATATTCTGGAGGTTTTCTAATGATTTATTAGAATGTTTCTATTTTTAGAAACCTCATGTTACAAAATGATGTTATATTTGTACTTTAAGTTATAATTCATTCTTTTATATTAAAGTGCAAATATAATATATTAAAAGGGAAAAATAATAAATAAAATATTATGATGTTTCTAGAAGCTTCCCAAATGAAGGAAAGAAAAAAAAAAGTATATAGGGAGGTGTGGGCTGCCATTATGGAGCCAGATTTGATGTTGTATTTGTTGTGATACGCTTGTGGAGCCTAGAGTTTTCTGCAGTGAATCAATTTGTCTTTGGGAACGATAACTCCCATTGATAGCATAATTGAAGGACTGAAATATCTCTTGAAGGGTTGCATTTTGGAGGTGATATTTCATTCATCTCAATTGGAGCAAAATTTGTGGCCATTGGCCAATTTTAGAGAAATCAATTTGGTGAATTTGTGGAGGTTGCATAGCTATCTTTTGGTGTTGGTTTCTATATAGCTTGGCATTGATTTTCCTTGGTTAAGAGAGCAGATTGCATTGTAGAGAAATCTGATATAAAAATCAGATATTTACAGTCAAGGAAGCACGCCATTAGGAGGGACATTTTTGCTTGTGGGGGTTCCAATTTGCATCGATTCTTTGCTTGGCTTGGTGAGCCCACTTCCTTGGAGCATGGAGATGATATTAGATGCTTGAGACAATGCATATTCATTGCATACTATTTTAAATTTGAGATCAGACCAGAATAGGGGCGACTGGCTTGGAAAATTCAATTTGGCTTGGGAGATCATCCTTTCACTTGGAAATTGCTTGCTCCTTCATCTATTCTCAAGGGCGCCTCAATCCAACCAGGGTTCATTGCATACAATTCATCCTTTAGTATAGTTTATATTTGCAACTGTAGGTGTGCATCTTTCATACCAACATACCATATAATTGTTTATGCCAAGAGTCTTGGCTAATCTAGTGGAGCATTGTATCAAATCATCAATACAAATAAGAATCACAAGTTGTTGGTCATTTATAGTAATCTTTTGAGCATTTGAATTGAGATAGTAGGTTGTATGCCAACTGTTCGACTAAATATCCATTGGTTGTAGGTGCTTAGTTTGCTTTGTAAATTCATCTAATTGCATAGAAAGGAACAAAAAAGAAGTCATTCTTGCATCTAGAACTTAGCATTGTCATTCTTGCATTGTTCTATAAACACTTGAAGCTTTAATCCATCGTCATTCAAACAAATCATCAAAACTGTGACAAAAACCAGCAAGAAGCACTTTGCTTACAAAGTGTTTGAAAAAATTACAAGGCAGCAAATTGAGACAATTAAGGGCAGATTGGGCAAGGATTGTTACAGTGGTATCAGAGCCCTAATCTTGCCATCCTAGAGGGTTAAAATATCACATGAGAGGTCATCACAGGTACTATACCCACAGAAGAGCAGAACAGAAAGGGAATTGGCAAGAAGAAAATCCATTTATAGAGGTACCTTTGGCTGAAATGGGTGACAGAGCAGATGTGGGTCCACAAAGAGATGAGAGAAGAGACAATGATAGAAATGGTGACAGAGAAGTGAGAGATTTACGAGTTGGTCAACAACAGGTAGCTGAGGCCTTACAACAGTTGGAAAATACTTTGCAGTAGTTGAATTTACCTAGAAGACAGCCTCAGGTCCAGGAAGATCATAGGAGTGTAGTTGGGTCCCGAAGAGTGCAAAGGGCACCCTCCCGCACTGCAGATAGGCCTACTCGACGCACATTCCTGAGAAATGAACCAGCTGAGGAGAATATTGAAGAGGTTGAGAATCCAACCTATGCTGACGCATACATGACTGCCCATGATGAATGGCAGCAATTGACACCTGAAACACAAGAGCTTATGCATTTTGATCGGTTTGTACAGTCAAGGATGCATTACTATAGGTCTCGGCAAGAGAGAAGACCTAGGAATCAGAATAAGGAACTCAAGAACGCTACTAATAAGCTTACATTATCTATGTTTGATGGCAGTGACAAGACTACGGCACAGTCATGGATTCATAAGTTGGATACCTTCTTGGCTCTTCGACCCATGACGGAAGAGGAAGCTATCAAATATGCCACTTTGCATCTGGAGGGAGCAGCACACGAATGGTGGTATCATGGACTAGTTACATTGCAATACAGTCAAATCACATCTTACCAGGGGTTTGTGGATAGACTAATTAAGCATTATAATAGGAAGGATCCAGAATCATACTTCAGGGATTTGGCCCAGCTCAAGCAAGTTAGTAGTTTGGAAAGCTATATTGGAGATTCCCAAAAACTATCAGTAATGGTGCCCAACATCTCAATAGATAGTGATGGCAAATATGCTTCCATTCTTATGCTCCAAAAAGCATAGTTAGACCCATCGAATAGAGAAGCCTTGTTTGATGAAGATCCTTCATGGCAGGCCATTGTGTTCACCAACCACGATCTACCTGAGCCGATTAAGCTTCTCCTAAGGAACCTACGCTCCGATACCAATTGTTGAACACACTATCCACTGAGAGGGGGGGTGAATCAGTAGATAAGCTAAAACCTAGTTCTTAGAACTTTTAAACAAGATACTCAAACTATATGCAAAGTAAAGAACAAAACAAAGATCACACACACACAAGAATGCTCAACACCAGCCTTTAACGTGGAAACCCAAAGGGAAAAACCACGGTGAGAAAAGCTGCTAAAACTTACTGTTCTAATCTAGCCTCACAGAAAAGAAGTCTCACAGACAAACCTCACTGGTTACATTCAAGAGCACCCACTCTAAGGAAGCGTTAACTTCCTAACTGAGCAGCAACTCAATTTTTCTAATCGCACCAACCTATTAGAGAAATGAAGCTACAACTTCAAAATACAAAAGAGATTCATAATGAATCTTGTACACTTTTTTGTTAAAAGTCTAGTCTGTAACTGCGCCTTAGCTATGTGTCTTCTCGGCTTCTCTGCCTTTATCTCTGTGTCTGGATATCTTCTACTTTGACACACCTTATTTTATTTGCCCCTTTCACGCTGTCTGCATATGTCCTCTCTCAACAATTATTATTGCAGCAGCAGTAGAAAGATAGCTCCGTTCAAATGATCTATTCGTAGCATATATAGACAGATGCATCTTAGGGTTGTCTCTCTGTAAAGTGTCCACACTTCAACTGAACTTAACCGGTTCAAGCTTTTGATCTGTATTCAATGTGACTTTGACTTTGTGTCTCGATTCATGCTTCACTCAACAATGTTCAAAATTTTCTTTACTATCTTTGGCATTTGTGCTTCAATTGCACTTAACTACGTCGCTTCCTCGATCACTTCTAGTCTGCATTCAATGTGACTCTAACTTCATGTCTCGATTCATGCTTCAAATGGCAACGTTCAAATCTCTTTACTGTCTTTGGCATCTACACTTCTATTGCACTTAACTGCGCCGCTTCCTCGATCACTTCTAGTCTACATTCAATGTGACTGACTTCATGTCTCGATTCATGCTTCAAATGGCAACGTTCAAATGCCTTTACTATCATTGGCATTTGCACTTCTACTGCACTTAACTGCGTCACTTCCTCGATCACTTCGATTGAAATATCTTGAGCTCTGTGAAGATATATCGAGTTCATCACCAGTTCCAGTTGTTCCTATACAGATAGTTGGAAGACATTGATTGCGAGCTTTTTCAAATTCTTTTGTCGTGCCAAGTTCACGTTCTTTTCTTTGTCAGATCTTTCCTTATGACCTTTTGACACTTGTCAAATGCGTGTGCTCTCGGAGGATCATCTGAGTTTGCTTTGCCATTAACCATCGAGCTCCTTTTCTTCCCTTTTTGCATCTCACTGCTTTCTATACCATGGGTTCACTTCCGCTCCTTTAGATTATCCTCGATATGCTCGATCTTTATCCTTTGTATTTAGCGTTAAACTTCAACATGTTGGCATGATCTCATTTTCTTCGGCATTCTTGTAATGCTTTTCCACCATTGATCCTTGTAGACTTGCTCAATCTTTAACATGCCTTGTCCCTTTGAGAATGCCCTATAAGACTTCCACACTTTATCTTCGGCAAAGTTGCAAGTGACTTTTCTCTTCTGACAATTTGTTGTGGGCTTTTTGTCAAGGGCATTTAGAGACAATTTTCGCGGACTTTTTGTCTGGGTTTATTTCATCCTGAAGTGTCCTCCAATTTCTCTGAAAGAAATCGTCGTTGGCTTCTAATAGGAGATGTCCTTCGGAAATCTTTTCTTCGGACTTTTTGTCTGCAAGGCATTTCTTCAAACTTTTTGTCCGCAAGGCATTTCTTCAAACTTTTTGTCCGCAAGGCATTTCTTTGAAATTTTTGTCCGCAAGGCTTTTCTTTGGGCTTTTTGTCTACAGGCCATTACTTCGGACTTTTTGCAATCTACCCTTTGGCTTTTCTGCAAGTGTCCACATCCCCTTTGCAACGTTCAAAAGATACCCTTCAGACTTTTTGCAATGGTCCACTTGCCCTTTGCAACATTCAAAAGATACCCTTCAGACTTTTTGCAACGGTCCACATACCCTTCGGCATTTTTGAAATGATCCCTTCAGAACTTTTGTTCGGGACAATTTTTCCAAACGAATTCTCCAAGACACTTTCTCCAAAAGAATTCCAAGTGGCACTCATTTCCTTCGGAAACTTTGTTGCGGACAATTTGTCCGACAATGACTTAGTCAATTTTCCCGAAAGAATTCCCTTATTAGTTGCAGGCAATTTGTCTAAGAAAATTGTCTTTACCAATATTTCCGAAAGAATTCCCTCAATCAAATCTGCGCAATCTCAAGTCTTCTTGACTTAACCTGATTGCCTCTTCTGAGTAAGAGCACTTCACAAACGCGATTTACTCCACAAGTCTGCTCAACTCAACCTTTGGCATTAATGCATGATTAGTTTCAATCTCAATGACATCAAGGACATTAACCTTTGACATCAATGACAATTCCATACTGCCCTAGATGGAAATGATAATTGTTCAGTCCTCATACTGCTTTCTGTATCTTGATATCAAAGCTGTCAACTGTCTCCTTGCTCAAATTTCCAACACAGACAAGGCCAAATCCTCATTGCTCGGCGGCATCCTCAAAACCAGGTTACCACTAACCTCCAAAGCTACCACTAGCCTCCAAAGCCAGCCAACAACACACACACTCAACACCACCACAAAACAATAATGCCAAACGATCAGAAGGGGAAGGGCCAAAGATATGCAGCCACTGCCATACCAAGCAATGATTACAAAATCTTAATGAGGGAAAGAGGGTGAGAAGCCCAAAGGCTAACCTTACAAACCAAAATCTAAATTAGGCCAAGCCTCCACCAAATTATTCATAACTAACTCCAAATCTTCATTGATCCCACAATTAGCAAGAAGGTCCGCTTGAGCGTTACCTTCCCTGTAGCAATGAATGGTGGACCAAGAGGTGAAAGAGTCCAAAGAAAGCCAAGCTTTTGCTAGGATGTTCTTGAGATTCCAAGTTGTCGCATGCCTATTTCTCAATATAGACACAACAACCATTGAATCACTCTCAATACTGAGATGCTCAATGCCACAATGAATTGCCATTTCAATGCCAAATGTTGTTTCTTGGGCTCCAGCTTCGTTATTATTGCCATCGGCCAATTTCAACGAAGCTGACCAAATGAGAGACCCCGAGCAATCCCTAATGATGCACACTAGCCCAAAAGCCCCAAGGTTCCCCCTTGTTGGGCTGTCGAAGTTATGTTTTAAAAATATTGCAAGAGAAGACCACACCCAAGACTTCCGCCTTAGCAAGGAAGAGTTGCTTACACTTGACCCATTAACGGGAGGAAATTTGATCAACATCCAATTTGGTCTGATTAGCAGGTCCCACTAAGAAAGAGAGGCATTCACTCGCCTAGTATGACACGAAACAACTTCTGAAATTGCAATTTCAGCTTTTGAAAAAATCTCCGGCAATGTCAAAAACTTCTCCTTGAAGATCCATTGATTTCTCTCTTTCCAAATGGTCCAAATGACAATGGCAAGGCTGACCACCACAAACCACCCAAGGAATTCCCCACAGCTCCAAGTAGAGAATATTACACCGAGTGCACAAATGGAATTTGAATCAACAAAACAGAAGACATAACAAAACATCTATACATTCAAACCCCAAATCGATACCACATCACATGTTACACCCTTTTTGTAGAGAAAATACTTCCTTGTATTAAAATCCGTTTTTTCCTAGTGTCTCCTTACAAAAACCTTTTACCAACTTTTGTACTCACAAAAAGGAAACCCTAATTACAATGTTACATAATTCTTTTATAGCACATAGAGCTTTCAATGCCTTCCCTTCAAAAGGGAAGATGAAAACACTTAGAAGAACCTTATCAGCTACCAACCAAATGACAAAAATGCTTCGTCTGACTTCTCGATGCCTCAAAGAGAACCATGCATAGTCACCAAGAGTGTTTGAGATAACAATGCTAGCTAAAAAATTGGTCATTTCCCCCTATGACTAATCAAGCAAGCATTGTTATCCTCATTCTACCAGACTCCACAATAGTTGAAGCACATTCAATGTGCTCCCCTCCACCACCAACATTAGATTGATAGATAGTTGGCATACATCCACTGCCCTTTGTTGGACAAGCTAATGGAACAAAAATGGAGACCACACTGATTCCCATCGCCCCTTGCATAAGCCTGTGGAAATTGAGGAGCAAAAGAGTATAACAAACCTACCTAGAACCCTCTTGTCCAATGCTCGTGGCTTCATCATGCCTCAAGTTGACCTGACATTTTTCCTTGTTCCTCCTATTCCAAAAATATACACAATCAAAGACCATAACTGTGGCTCTTTCTCTAGCTAAGGAATAAGGTGGATGCACACTATTCCTCCTTGTGAAACCTCCTTTCCATTTTCGGTGTATTCAACATGACTTTACAAGTTTACCATGACACTCATAAATAGAAAGTTGGGACCAACTTCTGCCTTATCTGCTCCTTGCAAGGGGCTTTGAGGAGTCCTTGTCTAACCAAAAAGAGGCTGATTTTATATCATCTTCGAAGTCCAAGCCCAGTTCTCCACCACTAAATATTTATTTTTGTCTAACGGAAATGACACTTCTGGATCTCGAGGCTTGCAAAAGGTGATTCGTACTTGGCCAAATCGGGATGGGTTTGTAGTCACTTGATTCCATAAATAGATTAGACAAATGAGGCTTGAACTTGAAAGTACAACTAGACCGACCATATGAAGTGACATGCAGTTCTAGATTCCTTAAAAAAATTGCCTTAAGCATTGCCAATTGAAGTATTAATTATAGTCTTTCATTCACTGCCATTGATTTGCATTTATTGTGGATCTTTCCAGTTTTGTGGAGGTATTGTGACTTTGCAGGGCTTTTACAGTTCTGAGAATCTTTTTTTGTAGCTTTGCAGAGCTTTGTAGCCTTGCGACAGTTATATGGCAGCTAGGCAAATCTTGCAAGGTTGCGATGTTCTTTCTACAGTGGCCAACATATTTTCGCAGAGCTTTTTTTCCCTATTTTGCAAAGCTCTTGCCTTTTTCTTTTGCGGTGCTCTGGGTACTTAAGTCTGCATTTGAAGAAGAAAAAGATAAAACCCATTCAAAATAGCAACAATTAACCAAAGAAAGGACAGAAATGGAAAGCGATATAGCCTTAAAATAAGACTTCAAAGCACAAACCCATTTAAGGCCTAAAATAAGGAGATAAGGAATTAAAACTAAAAGGAGCATCAAAGAGAAGTTGGAATTTAATTAAACAAGCACCAAAGCTAAAGAAATCACATTAAAAGCTCACTTTAAATAAATTTACTGATTTAAAATATTTCAACCACTTAAGGTGAGGTGACCCCGAATTCACAAAAAAAGGGCGTGTTGGTGACAACTACTTGGAGCCTTAAAAATGTGTACGCAAAGAGCCAATATATAGGGCTTTCCATGGACACAACATGCAGGTGATTGGGAAAACCATTCTCCTTCGGTGAGGCGTAAAAAATGATAAAATAACAAGTTTTTTTGTTTTTCCAATTTTAACTTTATTCCAAAGTTGCATTGCATAGTACTCAAAGCTCAATTCTTTTTAAGATGAAAAGAGGGGGAAGGATGAGGGAAAAGAAAGGTGGTGGAAGGAGGAAAAGCAGCTGCCTTTTTTTAAATTGGGAGGTGGATCTTTCAGTAAGCTTTATGAAAATTTGTGGGTCAAGGAAAAGACATTGTTTGGGGGCTATATGGAGCGTTTTCTTAACATTGGAGGGAAGAAATCTTTGCGAAAGCATCCCCAAGCTTGGAAGGATCTGTGAAAATCCTAGAGGTTGTCATATCTGTCTCAAAACTCAAAATTTTCCACTACATCTTGAGGTAAGTACTCGTTGTTTTATTGTATGCTTTGATGGTTGTTTTTCCCTTGAATGGAGGAAAAGGATGTAATGAATGCATGTTTGATTGGCTGTTCTTCTTGTTCCTCTTTTCCTTCTACTTTCTTGTGTTTGTTTGCTTAAATTAGGGAAAGAGAATGGAGGGAATTGTTGTCTCATCTGCTCTTTTATTTCAATGGTTGAATTTTTCCAAGCATGCATACCAAGAGTTTGTTAGAATGACTGAACCAATTTCATCGTAAAAACTATGAAGTGTTTAATCTATTGGCTGGATTTTTCCAAGCATGTATGCCAAGTGTTTGTCCAAATGACTAAACCAATTTTATTATAAAAGATATGTTGGAAATATTGTCATTGATGTCAAAGGGTAATCGTGAATCTGATTGATGGCAAAGTATTTCGATATAAGAATTAAATTAAATAAAGAATATTTAATTTAATTGAAGCAATTAAATGTGCAAATAACGGTCATATCTTTGAGTGGAATCGAAGACAAATTAACTTTGTTTAAACGGGCTTAAAGAGGTAATTATGGCAAAGTTTTCAAGGCAGTTTTTTAGGCTGAAATGGTCTCCAACCTTGGCTGACTTGCTAAAAGACTATGGCACTGATTTCTAAGATGTCGTCCCACCTTTGGGACGAGTTGTGACCGTTGAAGAGTCACGACCTTAATTTATAGCTTTTCGTGGGCTATAAAAAGGTGCATAACAAGTGGCAAAAATGCAGATCCGAAAGTGTAAGTTAATAAAGAAGAGCAGAAATATTTACAAGCAAAAATTGTTAGAATATTGAAAGAACTATCAGCAAGTATAAGGTAGAGCATAGCAGCAAAAATACTCAAATGTAGATCGGATCTAAAGGAGAAAAAGCAGTATTCTATCATTAGTTGTGTTAGCAACAAATCAGAGATAGAAGAGTGTTTCTTGTAAGAAGGTTGGTGCCTTTGTATTGAAGAGATTGGTGTCTCTTGTTGAGTTGGTGCTCGGCAAAATAGGTTGGTGCTCCTGTAGGTTGGTGCCTACGAAATTTTAATTGGGGTTGTTCTCTAGTAGGTTGGTGCCTACGAATATTTATATTGAAAAATATTTCTCCGTGGTTTTCTCCCGAAAGGGTTTCCACGTATATCTAGTGTCACTTTGTATTGTGTTATCTTGTGTTGTGATTTGAAAGCTTTGAATATCTTAATTGGAATAAGTGATTAAGTGTTAGAAATGAAAAGAAAATATAATATTGATTCACCCCACTCTCAGTATTAGCCTGTGCTCAACAAGATATAAAGTGTTTGATCTATTGGCTGAATTTTTTTAGGCATGCAAGCCAAGTGTTTGTCCAAATGACTGAACCAATTTCATTGTAAAAGCTATGAAATGTTTCATTTATTAGCTGAATTTGTCTAAGCATTCATGTCAAGTGTTTGTCCAAATGAAAGAACCAATTTAGTTGTAAAAGCTATGAAGAGTTTAATCTATTCGCTGGGTTTTCATAACCATGCATACCATGTATTTATCTGAATCATTAAACCAATTTTATTTTATAAGCTATAAGTATTTGATCTAATAACTAAATTTTCCCAAGCATGCATGCCAAGTGTTTGTCCAAATGACTAAACCATTTTTGTTGTAAAAGTTGTGTTTGATCTAGTAAATGAATTTTCCCAAGCATGCATGCTAAGTGTTTGTCCAAATGACTCAACCAATTTTGTTGTTAAAGCTAAGTGTTTGATCTAATTGCTGAATTGGGAAGTCATAAGGAAGGCTTATAGTTCTCCTACATAAAGAACCCTTGAACATACCCAGACTGCATAGTTTTAATTCTAAGTAGCTGATCTAGGTACATGGGTATAGGGAAACCGATATAGCAATTTTGTCAGCGCAGGTACGGCCATAATATATATATACAAGTATAGATAAAGATAAAGATAAATATATTAATGTCCAACTAATGACCACAAAAGTAGGTGAATGGGCCTGCAAATTACAGGAATTGTGTCAGGAAAAAGCGGGAAACCAAAAAGGTCTCCAAAAACAAGAAAAACAATGCTGAAAGAAATAGTATAAAACATGGCAAAGAGTGACCACACTCAAAGCCAAAACACCAAAGGGCCCAACCACGCTCAAGTCCAAAGAAGGGAGCAGAAAATGAATGAGCAATCCCCAAGAATCTGTAAACATTGGGAGCACAAGGATGAGCCCTAAGAAAGAACCAAGGGGAACCCATCAAGGGTTCGATCCAACTCTCCTAGCATCCAAGGCCAACAAGAAGAAGCTCCGAATAGAAGTTTGACCCGAAGAAGGGGAGGTATGATGCTTGGTCTGTCCTCCAATCCTCAACCTAGAAGGAAAGTCCTTTGTGAAAATCTAGTGGATCTAGTCTATCTCCTGATGCCGGGTCTGAAGTGAATATGTTGATGAAAACTTGGGGAACTATGAATAGTGTATCTGGGCCTCACTGATCTAAAATGTGAAGCTGTACTGATGTCAATATGTTGCCTAGTGCCTCTCCTCAAAGGTAGCACCATGAAAAAGTAAGTAATCCGCTGAGTGGAAATTGGTCTAATGGGTCTCTGAATAAAATGATCACAAAGTTTAAGAGCTTCTTGTATATATAAAGCCAAACATCTTTGGTCCTCATATCTTAAGAAATAAGAGAGATTCTATGTCCTCCTAAATAGGCAGTAAAATCTCCCTCTGATCTCATAGTATATGGGACAATGGAAGATGAAGTGCTCCTCGGACTCTATCTCTTGGATGCTTTATAATTGACAAATCCTGTCTGCTCGATCTATCTGGTGATCTATCGCAATCCTAAGCCTATGGGATTGTTGACCATGTTTGGTCCTACAGGGCAAAAATCGGTCTCCCTTTTCTTTCCTTATTGTCCCAGTCTTTAATGTCTTCACCTTTCTACAATTGTGCTTTCCCCCTTTTGAACAGGGTTGTTTCTGTAAAGAACCAAATGACTTGAGTCTTGTAGACGTCTCGGGTTGATCCACTTTGGAGTATTGAACTATTCAACCATTGAACCATTGAACTCCTCTATGTAGGTTCAAGCGGTAGGTTCAACGATGCATTGAACTCATAAGGAGACTGAGTGAACCCGACTCTTTGCAAAACGGAGTATTGAACCGTTGAACCGTTGAACTCCAAAAAACGGTTCAAGTTCAATTGAAAGGTTCAAAGTCATAGCTAAAAAGCCCGAAATGCCTACATAGTTCACAACAGGGCAACAGATTTTCTTCGGAGGGCACTTTGGTCGGTGGCAGGACCAAATCAGAAGTTCCAAAGGGGCTTTTCAAGACCCAAAGTACCCTTGCGAAGGGCAGAGTTTCCTTCGGAGAAAGACAAGGCAAAACATAAAAAATTCCTTCGGACAAGGACAAGGCAAAACATAAAAAATTCCTTCGGACTTTTGTCCGAAGGAAATCCAAGGAGAAAACAAAGGTTGAATTCCTTCAGACATTTTGTCCGAATAAATTCACGAGGCAAGGAGCCAAACAGAAATTTACCCTTCGGAAAGGAATCTGAGGCAAAGGTCAAAGGTCCTTCGACCATTTTGTCCGAAGGAAAAGACAAGGAAATCCGAAGGAATTCCTTCGAACATTTTGTCCGAAGGCATTTGTCGGAGGATTTTCCCGAAAGAAAGAAAGGGCCGGGAATTTTGAAGATAGATTTCCTTTGGACAAAATGTCTGAAGGAATTGAGAACCAAGGGAGTCCGAAGAAGCCCGAAGGGCAGGTGCCCTTACGGGGGATTCTCGACGACAAGCAAGGACCTTTTCCAAGCTTTGAAGGGACACCTTCCTTTCGGGAGGGTTAAATTGCAAAAGGCCAAAAGAAGAGACCACCGAGAAAGGAGCCCGAAGAGCCAAGGATTGATAGAAGATAGCCCCGAGGGTCAAAAGAGCTAGGGAAAGAGAAAAGCTGGGAAAGGACAAAAGCCAAGTGCAGAAGCAGACAAAACAGTCCAAGTGGCACAGGAAGCGTCGACACAAGGAGTTATTACTGCAGGTGGAACAGTCTTCATAAAATGGTCATCAAGGAGCGCAAACAGTGAATGGTGCGACCTATTTTTCCTCATTTTGCATTAATGAGCAGACAACCGTGTGAATCTCTTTAAGGAGCGGTCTTGTTTTCAAATGGTAAGGTGTGACCCATGCTTTCATTATGACATTTAATATGATTTAAACGCCAAAGTCAAGACTTGAACTGCCGCAGCATGGCCTCCTTCACCGCACTTCCTCTTCCTAATGAATTAAATGCAGCATGGGCCACTTGTGGAAAGGGGTGCCATTGCTTTCTCTTTCTCTATATATTGTAAACTCTCATTTGATAAAGATATCTCTCAGCTTGTATGGCGAAGCCCTGCAGGATTTTACCTTGAATCAAGACAGCATTTTTACCTCCATTTTGAGTTTGCATTTTTGCATATGTCTATGGTTTTGTCTTGTGTTAAGTCATTTTATTTTATGCTTTCACAGAATGATTCCAACATGTCTAGTGTATTGTGAGTTCTCCTTTTGCAGGTCAGCCAGAAGTGTCCACAACAAAGTAGAGGCGCATGTGAACAGGTTGCCATAGTGTGTCTTAGAACACCTCTGGTAGTTCTTCCTCCCTGTATCTCCAGAGGACCCCTAGTTCACTGATGCAGAAGAGTTTTTTGTATCAAATGAAGTGTATATCAGCTTGTTCTTGGTGTAAAGTGTATGTCAAAGCTAAGTAGATCAACCATTTTTGGTGCATCACCATTTAGTTTAGGTTTTGTTTTCAGTAATCCTTCTCTCTTTTCACCCCCCATTGTTAGCAGTAGAAAATTCAGGACCTTAGAGATGCATCAAAGGGAGATAGCCTTTATCTAGAGATTCTTCCCTCAGTTTTGTCAGACCCACAGTAAGAGGGGAGTCTCCATTATGCCTCCTGGAAGACAGGAGCTCAGCTTCCTGTCAAGAGTGCAATCCACAACATCAATAGTTTTTGGCATGCCCGGTGGGACTCATTTTAATGCTCAAAAAAGTTCCAGGATTGGTGTTGGTCCTGTTACAGCAAGAATGAACCACTAATCCAGCACCTGACTTTTAATCAGGTGATTGTGGGACAAGTTTTTATTCCAAAGAGTTGAAGAATCTTGGTGTGTTCTTCAACCAACCAGCGTTTGGAGGCTTTTCATCAACACCAATGGTGACTCCGAGTTGAATCAGCTGGTTAAACAGTCCTGGTACCATCAAAAAATCACATTTTTGGATGTATAATTACATTGCTCAACATCATGGGCCTTGTGTTCATATAACTTTGATCAAGCTCAGGTTGTTCATGGAATCACCTCAAGCAGCTCTCCTAGTTGCCCTTCAATAGTAAGGGAAGTAACACTGGAATTTGAGAAGTAAGTGATGGAGATAGACAGATTGGATGAGCAGTATAGATATCAGCAAGAGCTTCTGTACAAAGAGGAGTGTTTGTTCAGGAAAACTCAGACCTTGCAATCCATGAAAGAGGAGGTAGCAAAATGGAAGAGTCCATTCATCAAGGCAATCAGCCTTGTGTGCCTTCTCCCATTCCAAAGCAGCCCCCTCCTATTCTAAAGAAAGCCCCCTCTTGTGCACCAAATCCTTTCTACCAGATAGCAGTTGCTCACTCTAGCTCATCTGATGCAGTAACCACTCCTGCTCTTAATCCCTTGCACCTAGCTTTCCAACATCAAAGGGCATTAGAGCAACCTCTCATGGAGACTAACCTTCTCAATTCTTTAGAATGTGGACCCTCTTTTGATGGGAATCACCCTATATCTTTTGGAAAGCAACACATCTCTCTTGAAGCAGCTCTCCCTGTGCATGAGCAGACCCTTCCCAGTCTCCCTCAACCTCTTCAAATCTTTCAGCATAGGAGTGCCTATCATGAACCAGCTCAGGACCTTGAAGAGGATAAAGTTGCTACATGTTCACAAGGGAAAAGTTCCAATCCCAAGGTCATGAGTTGGAAGCAAACAATGGAATCATGCGGTAAGAAAAAAGAGGAGAGGCCTATTCATTTTGATAGAAGCCTTGAAGAAGATGAAGCTGCTCCTACCCATCATGATGATGCTTGTGACCTCCAAGAAAGACTCTTTCAAGAGAATATAGCCAAGCAAATTGCAGAATTGGAGTCCAGAATGAGGTTCCTGTTGACAAATCTTTCACAGATCAGATTTTCTCTTGCCACCAGAAAATTTTTTACGGACTCACTCAGAAAAATTCTCTACAAACTCACTCAAAAAAATTCTCTACTGACTTACTCAGGAAATTTCTATGGACTCTCCCGACACTTAGAAAAAATTTGGAAAAGTTGCAAAAAAGCAAGGAAAAGTCCATTTCGAGAATTTCGAAGGACAGGGTACCCTTCGGAAGGGACACTTACAATATTCCCGAAGGGCACCTACCCTTCAGGCAGGAGGAAGACCAAATTCAGGGACATTTGCAGAAAGCCCAGGTGCCCTCCAATTTTTTCCGAAGGTCGGTGCGGAGGACACTTGGTCGGCGGAAGGGCATGTTTTAAATCCCGAAGGGCACAAATAGGAGCAAAGGCAAAGACACATCCTTCAGACTTTTTGTCCGAAGGAATTCGGAAGGGGCAGGAGACAAGTCCGAAAACAAGACCAAGAGAAAAGACAAGATAAAGCTAACTCAAGAGAAAATGAATTCTTTCAGACTTTTTGTCCGAAGGAATTCCTTTGGACAAAAAGTCTGAAGAAATTCGAAAAAGCTTGCGTGGACATAAATCCGAAGAAAAACAAGACCAAGACAAAAGACAAGGCAAAACAAAGGAAATGAATTCTTTCGGACTTTTTGTCCGAAGGAATTCCTTCGGACAAAAATCTGAAGGAATTCGGAAGCCGACAAAACAAAAAGGCCACGGGAAAAAGCCCGAGCAAATAAGAGTAAAGGGAAATGACAGAAATAAGCCCGAAAAAATAGAGCCGAAGGAAATACGACAATTTTCGGTGACCTCCCGCACGCTGTCAAATTTTTCCTGCAGGAAGTAACCGTTGAGACTAAGTAGATAGCAGGAAATCCGAAATAAATGGAGGCCGACTGTGCAAAAAAGAATAGAAAATAGATAATCCGACGAAGAATTGAATACGGAATCTTGCCAGAAATAGACACGATCAGAATTAGAATAGAATACATGCAAGCAAGAGCTATTTTCGAACATAAGAGCTATTTTCAAATAAACAGTCAAAGTTTTAGTTGACTGATTATTAAAGTCCTGTTCGTCTCCATTCAACCCATGCAATTGAAAGTCTAAATCAGATTCAACAGGAGTTTCGAGTTCGAACGAAGAGTTGACTATTCCAGATTTAGAGTTGACTAATTGATCAAACGCCGCATCCACTAGAAGATTTCCATGCAAAAAAGAGGTGGGCGGTTCATGACAAAGATAACTTTGCTTCATCAAGCAAAGAAGCTTCATGCAAGGGCAAAAGGAAAAATATATTTTATTTTAAGGCCAAGTAAAGCTTGGAGTTAACAAAAGTAAATCTTTTCCTTCAAGTTTCTATGCCAATCTTTGGCCTCTTGTAATTTTCTATATAAAGGATTTCAGCCTTGATTAAAATCATCCAATCTCTCTTGGTTAGACCAGACTCTGTCATTGGTGAGTTGTGTAACTTCTTCGATCAATAAGGACTGTACTTTCAGATTTCAAGCATTGGCATAGTGTATACTTCAGCAATTTGCATAAGTGGTAGAGTTCTCTCTTCCCAAATTTTGTTTTGAACCTAGTTGCTATATTGTCCTTGTGCAGGTCATGTTAAAGTGTTCTTTATTGTCTTTTGCTGAGACTATAAGTGGATGTTGGGTAGTTACAAAGTGTCTTGTATCGGACCTCTCTCCATCGTTTTCCCTCAGGTTTTAGTTATTGGATCAAACCTCTGCATGAAATACTTATGCATAAGTGATTAATTTGAAGTCTAAGGTCTTCCTTCTCCCTTGTTCGTTCAGTGTTCAAGGTTCCAAGCTGAGTAGGATCATAATTCTGGTGTATCACCCCTTTTAGGTAGGATTTCCCCTTTAAGTTTTCTCTCTCCCTTTTCCATAGTAGTCAACAGCGTAGAGTAGGAATCTTCATTGATACACCATATAGGAACCAGCGTTCTCTAGAGGTTCCTCTCACTATTGAGGCACCCACCCTCGTGAGAAGATCCCATTGTTTCAGTCGGATAGAGGACTGGCCGTTTTGCGCACGTTCTCGAATCAGGGCGCAGCTCCAAGTTGACAACAGTTTCTCAACCAAAGTGTGATGGATGGTTCAGGCCAAGCAGAAGATTCTACGTCTGAACACACCCCATCTACACTCCTCCAAGAGAGCTATCAATCCACATCTGATATAGATAAAGTGTTGGCCAAATGGAAGGAAGAGAATCATTTGATTCTAGCTCAAGGACTGCCTCCTCTTCCACATGAGTTTAACCATCAGCCTTCCACTTCATCCCTTCTCAAGGAGGAACCTGTTTTGCAGGAGGCAAGTGAAAAAGAGAGGATCCAATTTGCAGCTGCCCAAGAGGCTATTATGAGTGATAATGAAGATGAAATCATCATGGATGCTCCCTTTGAAGACATCATCAACAATGGAGAAGACACAGGTCATGCATACATGCGGATGTTCGAACAATATGAAGAAAAGGTTGACAAACTTTATCTGTCAACAATAGATGATGAGAAAAGTAAGCATGGTGAGCTCTCTCCTCCCTTGTTTGATGAACTTCCTTGTTGCTTTGATGAAAAGAATGACCATGCCATGGAACTCGAGTTGGAGGAGGATCAGGAGCATGTTTGTGAACAACTAGAGACTCTGGTCTTTGAGCAAGAAAAGGAGAGGCCTGTCCATCTTGATGAAAGCTTTGAAGAAGAGAGCCTTGAGCAAGAAGGTGATGTTCTGTGGGATGAGCAAGCAGTTTGTGATCTCATTTCAGACATCACAACAGTCACCCTTCTTCAAGAAATCCATGAGGAAGAAGAAGATCAGTTTGATAGTCTCTTCAATGAGGCAGAAGGGAATAAGTCAATCCATGATGCATATCAAGGGGGTTATGAGCTAGATGATCCTTATGGTGATAAGCTAACAACCATTGATTTCTTAATGAAACACACCAGCATGAAGGACCAGCATTGGACAAGCTTCCAAGAGCAAGATGAATACATATATGTTGGAAGCATGTTTGACCCTGATTCATTTGGCTACAAGCCAATCAAGGTGACAGACAAGAAGAGCAAGTCACCAAGTCTCTTTTCCATTCAGCCACTTGTCAGGGACCATAAGTTTTCTTGCCATGAAGGAGACTTAAGAAGTTTTCCCTTTGATCCAAGAGGGAGGCAAATATACCTGGTTAGCCATATTGTCATGTCCCCTTCTCAGTGACATCTCTCGGAGCACAGGATTAGCCTATCATACGACCCTCGTAGGCTGATCGTTTGGATAGAGGGTCACCTGGGAGCTTGGCACATGCTTCAGATCGGCAGAGTTTGATCAGTTGGCTTTCGTTTGGGCTCGATCGGACACTTTTGGCAGAAGTTACTATTTTTAGCAGTTCTTGGTGGTCAGTGTGGGACCCCTGCTATTTTTGGCAATATGGGTTGACAGCATTCGGAATCACTCCAGTATATGACCGCTTCAGACGGTTCGGTCATCGGGCGAGTAACGAGGGAAATATTAATATTTAATTGCATTAATTAAATATTAATATTACGAGATTATTATATTAAGTTATAATTAATGCTGAGGGGGCGCCCATCATCAGGAAGGGGCCAAATTTAATATTATTATAAAATTTGGTCTAAGTTGAAAATATTAAAATAATTAAAGAATTGCGATTTTTAATTAAAAAGTCCTATTATAGTGGAAATCGCACCTCTTTGGTTATATATACTTCTGCATTGGGAGGAGCGCCATTATGTCATTTGGAGAATTGAAAATTGATCAAATTTGTCTGAGCTAGAGCTTCAGGGGTTCGAGTTCATTTTCCTTGGAGAACGTGCCATCTCCATTGGAAGCAATTCAGAGGGTGTGAAATAACACCTGATTTATTGCAGCCGGGGTTTTCTTCATTCAGGAGAAGACATTGATTTTCAGAGGTTATCATCACAGGTTTTCATCAGGGTTATTCCTTCTTCAGTCAGGGATCATTTAGGCGCCCATTTTTGGAGGTTGAAATAGCCAGAGGACAGGCCGTACAGCAGCATTAATTGCTGGTTTTTATCCCAGCCGTACCTGTACCTGGCCGTACCATTTACAGCAGAGGACAGACATCATAAGAGCAGGGCGCAGGGTTTTTTCTGTAAAAAAAAAAAAAAATGTACCTGTCCGTACCGTACGTACGGCATCCGTACGGCGTCCGTACGGACTGTACTGCGCCTGGTTTTTGGCAGCAGTCATCAGTTTTATTGGGCAGCGAACAGTCCAAGTTTTTCTTGAACCAAACAGCAAGTTTTTTTTTGTAAACTCATGCAACTAGGGTTTCATTTTTTATAAAAAAATAGTCTTTTCGATATTCAGTAAATTTTATAGGATTTATTTATCATTTTATGCAAATCCGCATTTCTTTCAAAAACTGGGAAAAAAACTCAAAAACAATAAAAAATTCAAAAACCTCAGAAAAAACATATAAACCGTCAGTTGTCAGAATCAGAGGGAACTTGGGGTTCCTACAGTGGTATCAGAGCTAAATCCTGCCATCCTACGGCTTTAGCTATCTTATGCAGCCGGATCAGATTGGGTCACCCAGGTATTACACACGCAGGCGAGCCCTGATTGACAGGCAACAGAGTTTGAGCAGGCAGCCGGGCAATATGGCTGACAGAACAGATGTACCTAGGCCGGGACATAATGACAGAGATCAGGAGGGTGCAGAGTTCATGCATACTCTTTGAGATCTTCGTGCAGGGCAACGGCGATCCGATGAGGTATTGCAGCAGGTGGCAGCGGCACTGCAGAGGTTGGGTACTTCGAGGAGACCGTCACCTAACCGTGACGATGACAGGAGTGATGCAGGGTCACAGAGAGCTACTAGGGCAGCATCACGGACAGCAGATAGGCCTACTAGGCCCACTTTCACGAGACAGGAGCCCGGCGAGGCTATACCAGATGAGGAGCATGATGAGTTATTCGCTGACACCCTTATGGCAGCGCATGAAGAATGGGAGTTGGTACCTCCTGCGGTCAAAGAGATGATCACTTTTGACCGTTTTATTACACAGAGGCGAGAGCATAGCAGATCTCGGCAGGATAGGAGACCTCGTCAGCAGAATAATGATCTAAAACATGCTACGAACCGGCTCACATTGACGACATTCGATGGTAGTGGTAAGATGACTGCTCAAGCTTGGATTAGCAAGCTTGACACATTCCTTACACTGCGCCCGATGGCTGAGAGTGACGCCATCCGATATGCTACTTTGCATCTTGAGGGAGTTGCTTACGACTGGTGGCACCATGGTATGGTGACTTTACAGCATGACAGGATCACTACATACCAGGAGTTTGTGGACAGGTTGGTTGAGCGCTTTGACAAGAAGGATCCAGAAACCTACTTCCGAGACTTAGCACAGTTGAGGCAGAGTGGCAGTGTAGAGACCTACATAGGTGACTTCCAGAAGTTATCCGTTATGGTCCCTAACATCTCAGAGAGGCGTTTGGTAGTACTCTTCATGGAGGGGTTGTCAGAACCATTGTGAGGTTGGATCAAAGCTTTTGATCCTCCTTCGTTACAGGAGGCGATGAAGAAGGCACGAAACATGGAGTTAGCAGCACCATCGAGTAAATTCAGCTCCAGAGGTTCTTCATCATTCAGGGATAACAAGGGCTTTAACAGGAATAAGGATAAGACTGATGTTAGCAAAGAAAAATCAAACTTCAGGAATGATCCAAAAGGTAAATCAGCAGCCCCACCTTTGGATCATGAGGCCCTTAATGACTTATGCAGGAAGAAGCTTTGCTTCTACTGCAAAGGACCATATGACGCTAATCACGATTGTCCTCTAAGACCTAAGGGCAAGGCAAATCGTATAATGTGGGCGTTCTATGAGGACTCGGAATCAGAGGATTCCGAACAGCAGGAGAGTTCAGAGAGTTCAGAGCCAGAGGCTCCAGAGCATATAGTTGAGACAGAGCCCGAGCTTCAGGTCCAGGAGGCCCGTTTATCTAGTATCCAGCAGGAGGGTTCTTTCCGGATTCGTGGTGTGTTGGCAGGACAGAGGGTCATTACCCTACTTGATACAGGAGCCACGCATAATTTCATAGATGCTAGATTTGTTGAGAAACGTGGACTCATCACAGAGGAGTTTGAGGGCATAAGAGTCAAAGTGGCCGATGGGTACACTTTGAAATGTGAGCGCATGATTAAGGATCTCCCTTTATGCTTGAACAAATATGAGTTCAAGGCAGATTACTATGTTGTTAATATGGGGGACATTGATTTGGTCTTGGGGATGAAGTGGTTACATTCATTGGATGAGGTCACACTTCGTCTCAAGGACATGGAGATCCGTTTTGATGTCAACGGAAAGACACACATTCTTAAGGCAATTCGGGACAGCAACATCAAAACAATTTCCTTCCGCCGGATGGAGCGGCTTATGCGTCACGACATGGTAGAGTGGGCTGCCGAGTGTCATTTAGCACCTATACAGGAGGGACAGCAAAAGATAGATTATCATCCGGATATACAGGAGTTAAGAATCAGGCATGACAAGGTGTTCAGTGACATTCCGCCAGGTAGACCTCCAGACAGGGGCATAGAGCACATCATTGAGCTCGAGGAGGGTGCGAAACCCGTTATGATAACTCCCTACAGGCATCCAAAAAGATTGAAGGATGAGATAGAAAAAACAATTAAGGAGTTACTCGCTATGGGACACATTCGGCCTAGCAAGTCACCATTTGCTTCTTCGGTTGTTTTGGTGAAGAAGAAGGATGGGACTTTACGCATGTGCATTGATTACAGGGTCCTGAATAAGAGGACAATTAAGAACAGATACCCTATACCGAGGATTGATGAGCTCCATGGGTCATGTTACTTCTCTAAGATTGATTTACGGTCGGGCTATCATCAGATCAGGGTGAGAGAGCAGGACATAGAGAAGACGGCCTTCCAATGCCATTGTGGGCACTTCGAGTTCGTAGTGATGCCATTTGGACTCACTAACGCACCAGCCACTTTTCAGTCTACAATGAACCGGGTTTTTCATTCATTGCTGAGGAGGTTTGTGTTGGTCTTTTTCGATGACATCCTTATATATAGCAGGTCTTGGCAGGAGCACTTAGCTCATTTGGAGGCAGTGTTGAGTACCTTGGAGAGGGAGTCCTTGTACGCCAAGGAATCCAAATGTGACATAGGGATGACCGAATTGCTATATCTCGGTCACATCATTAGTGCAGATGGAGTGCGCATGGATCCTGAAAAGATCCGCGCCATTGTTGACTGGCCTACACCGGCGAACCTGACGCAGTTGAGAGGGTTTCTCGGTTTATGTGGGTTTTACCGCAGATTCGTGAATGGGTATTCACGACATGCAGCCCCGATGACAGATTTATTGAAGAAGGGGGCTTTTGTTTGGACTTCAGAGGCACAGGAGTGTTTTATGAAGTTCAAGGAGTTGATGACCACATGCCCTGTTCTAGCACTACCCGACTTTACGAAGCCGTTCGAGCTTCAATGCGATGCATCAGGCGAGGGCATTGGTGCGGTGCTTATGCAGGACAAGCACCCGATTGTGTATGAGAGCCGCAAGCTCAGAGGACCCGAGAGATTGTATAGTATATATGATAAGGAGATGCTCGCAATCATACATGCCTTAGCAAAATTTCGACAGTATCTTGTCGGCAGCAAATTTTGCATTAAAACTGATCATAACAGCTTGAGACACTTTTTAGGGCAGCGAGATCTCAATGATAGGCAGCAGAAGTGGGTCAGTAAGTTGCAAGCTTATGACTTTGATATCTCATATAACAAAGGTACACAGAACGTAGTGGCTGATGCACTTTCACGTAAGCCGTACTTGAGCACTATGGTTCATATTTCAGAGGATTGGAGGCATATGATAGTGGCAGAGTATGCCAAGGACAGTTGGGCCTCCAGCATTGTTGAGGGATCAGCAGTTGATACCAGGTATACACTTGTGAATGATTTGATCATTTACAAGCACAGGATATATTTGATCCCAGGGTCAGAGGTGAAGAACATTGTTATGCGAGCCTTTCATGACACGCCTACAGCAGGACATCCTGGATATTTCAAAACATACAGGCAGATTCGGGAGAGATTCACTTGGAAAGGACTCAAGACAGATGTTCTTTAGTATGTGCGTGAGTGCCCTGTTTGTCAGCAGAACAAGCAGGAGAACACGTACCCGGCAGGTTTGTTGCAGCCACTTCCGATTCCTGACAGGAAGTGGGAATGCCTGTCGATGGATTTTATCACGGGCTTGCCTAAGGCCCAAGGGCGTGATTGCATTTATGTAGTTGTGGATCGGCTTACGAAGTATGCCCACTTCTTTCCGATCACCACGACTTACACAGCTATGCAGGTAGCAGAGGTTTTCTTTCGCGAGGTATTCAGACTTCATGGGTTGCCTCGGAGTATCGTGAGCGACAGAGATAGTCGGTTCTTGAGTAACTTCTGGCAGGAGGTTTTCAGACTTTGTGGGACTGAGCTCACTCCGAGCACTAGCTACCACCCGCAGACTGATGGGCAGACAGAGATTGTGAACAAATGGGTGGAAGGATACCTCCGAAACTACATAGCAGGGCAGCAGAAGGCGTGGGTCAAATGGATACATTTGTGTGAGTATTGCTATAACTCGACATTCCATATGACCATTCAGATGTCACCCTTCATGGCGTTGTACGGGTATGAGGCGCCGAGTTTCCTTGATTTGCTACTGAGCGACAGTAGAGTGCCGAGTGCAGGAGGTTGGTTGCAGGAGAGTCAGGACACTATGAGGGCTCTTAAGGAAAATATAGCTAAGGCACAAAACCAGCAGAGACAGTATGCGGATCAGAAGAGGACGGAGAGGCATTTCGAGGTGGGTGACATGGTTTACCTCATGCTGCAGCCCTACCGTCAGTCCACTCTTAGGAAGAGTGGGTCAGAGAAGCTCAAGCCGCGCTATTACGGACCTTTCAGGATCCTGAGGAGAGTTGGCGAGGTGGCTTATGAGCTTGAGCTTCCAGCAGAGAGCAGGGTACACAACGTTTTTCATGTATCACGCCTCAAGAAGGCGTTGGGTCATCATGTGGTACCGTCTGCAGTTCTACCTCCCTTAGATGATGAGGGAAAATTGATTTTAGTACCTGAGTCCATCCTGGAGTATAGGGAGAGACAGTTGCGTAGGAGGACTATCAGGGAATATCTGGTGAAATGGAGAGATTTGCCTGTTGAGGATGCGACATGGGAGAGTGAGGATATTCTACAGCATCCGGCATTGAGATTGCTTGGGGACAAGCAATTTCAGGAGGGGCGGACTGTCATGTCCCCTTCTCAGTGACATCTCTCGGAGCACAGGATTAGCCTATCATACGACCCTCGTAGGCTGATCGTTTGGATAGAGGGTCACCTGGGAGCTTGGCACATGCTTCAGATCGGCAGAGTTTGATCAGTTGGCTTTCGTTTGGGCTCGATCGGACACTTTTGGCAGAAGTTACTATTTTTAGCAGTTCTTGGTGGTCAGTGTGGGACCCCTGCTATTTTTGGCAATATGGGTTGACAGCATTCGGAATCACTCCAGTATATGACCGCTTCAGACGGTTCGGTCATCGGGCGAGTAACGAGGAAAATATTAATATTTAATTGCATTAATTAAATATTAATATTACGAGATTATTATATTAAGTTATAATTAAAATTTATAACTTAAGTGATTTAATGCTGAGGGGGCGCCCATCATCAGGAAGGGGCCAAATTTAATATTATTATAAAATTTGGTCTAAGTTGAAAATATTAAAATAATTAAAGAATTGCGATTTTTAATTAAAAAGTCCTATTATAGTGGAAATCGCACCTCTTTGGTTATATATACTTCTGCATTGGGAGGAGCGCCATTATGTCATTTGGAGAATTGAAAATTGATCAAATTTGTCTGAGCTAGAGCTTCAGGGGTTCGAGTTCATTTTCCTTGGAGAACGTGCCATCTCCATTGGAAGCAATTCAGAGGATGTGAAATAACACCTGATTTATTGCAGCCGGGGTTTTCTTCATTCAGGAGAAGACATTGATTTTCAGAGGTTATCATCACAGGTTTTCATCAGGGTTATTCCTTCTTCAGTCAGGGATCATTTAGGCGCCCATTTTTGGAGGTTGAAATAGCCAGAGGACAGGCCGTACAGCAGCATTAATTGCTGGTTTTTATCCCAGCCGTACCTGTACCTGGCCGTACCATCTACAGCAGAGGACAAACATCATAAGAGCAGGGCGCAGGGTTTTTTCTTTAAAAAAAAAATGTACCTGTCCGTACCGTACGTACGGCATCCGTACGGCGTCCGTACGGACTGTACTGCGCCTGGTTTTTGGCAGCAGTCATCAGTTTTATTGGGCAGCGAACAGTCCAGGTTTTTCTTGAACCAAACAGCAAGTTTTTTTTTGTAAACTCATGCAACTAGGGTTTCATTTTTTATAAAAAAATAGTCTTTTCGATATTCAGTAAATTTTATAGGATTTATTTATCATTTTATGCAAATCCGCATTTCTTTCAAAAACTGGGAAAAAAACTCAAAAACAATAAAAAATTCAAAAACCTCAGAAAAAACATATAAACCGTCAGTTGTCAGAATCAGAGGGAACTTGGGGTTCCTACACATATATAGTAGTTTGTTTTCAGTTTTTCTTTCCCTATTTTCCCTAAGTGTTGTTTGCACGTGTGTGTAGTTTTTTTTTAGCCTTGTGTGTGTTTTGTTTACCTTTTGGGGTAAAAGCTTCATGATTGATTCTTGGATATCTCAAGGTTGTTGCTAACTCTTTCAAGTTGCATCTTGACTCCATGCCCAATGGACTTTGAGGCTACTAGTCTTCTTCAGCATAGCAGGCATGCTTCCCCTAGGTATCGCCAAATTGTTGACCATTTTTTGTCCTGCATGCCAAAAATCGGTCTCCCTTTCTTTCCTTACTGTCCCAGTCTTTAATGTCTTCACCTTCCTGCAATTGTGCTTTCCCCCTTTTGAACAGGGCTTTTTTTGTAAGGAACCAAATGACTTGAGTCTTGTAGACGTCTCAGGTTGATCCACTTTGGAGTATTGAACTATTGAACCATTGAACCATTGAACTCCGCTATGTAGGTTCAAGCGGTAGGTTCAAACAGTAGGTTCAATGATGCATTGAACTCATAAGGAGACTGAGTGAACCCGACTCTTTGCAAAACAGAGTATTGAATCGTTGAACTGTTGAAATCCAAAAAACGGCTCAAGTTCAATCGAAAGGTTCAAAGTCATAGTTAAAAAGCCCGAAATGGCCTACATAGTTTGCAAAAGGGGGAACAAATTTTCTTCGGAGGGCACTTTGGTCTGCGGCAGGACCAAATCAAAAGTTCCGAAGGGGCTTTTCAAGACCCAAAGTACCCTTGCGAAGGGCAAAGTTTCCTTCGGAGAAAGACAAGGCAAAAGATAAAAAATTCCTTCGGACTTTTGTCCGAAGGAAATCCAAGGAGAAAACAAAGGTTGAATTCCTTCGAACAAAATGCCCAAAGGAATTCCTTCAGACATTTTATTCGAAGAAATTCATGAGGCAAGGAGCCAAACAGAAAATTACCCTTCGAAAAGGAATTTGAGGCAAAGGTCAAAGGTCCTTCGGACATTTTGTTTGAAGGAAAAGACAAGGAAATCTGAAGGCATTTGTCGGAGGATTTTCCCAAAAGAAAGAAAGGGCCGGGACTTTTGAAGAAAGAATTGAGAACCAAGGGAGCCCGAAGGAGCCCGAAGGGCAGGTGCCCTTGCGAGGGACTCTCGATGACCAAGCAGAGACCTTTTCCAAGATCTAAAGGGACACCTTCCCTTCGGGAGGGTTAAATTGCAAAAGGCCAAAAGGAAGAGACCATTGAGAAAGGAGCTTGAAGAGCCAAGGATTGACAGAAGATAGCCCCGAGGGCAGAAAGAGCCAGGAAAAGACAAAAGCTGGGAAAGGACAAAAGCCAAGCGCAGAAGCAGACAAAACAATCTAAGTGGCACAGGAAGTGTCGGCACAAAGAGTTATTACTGCGGGTGGAGCAGTTTTCATAAAATGGTCATCAAAGAGTGCAAACAGTGAATGGCGCGGCCTGTTTTTCCTCATTTTGCATTAATGAGCAGACAACCACGTGAATCTCTTTAAGGAGCGGTCTTGTTTTCAAATGGTAAGGCACGACCCATGCTTTCATTATGACATTTAATATGATTTAAACGCCAAAGTCAAGACTTGGACTACCGCAGCATGGCTTCCTTCACCGCACTTCCTCTTCCCAATGAATTAAATGAAGCATGGGCCACTTGTGGAAAGGGGTGCCATTGCTTTCTCTTTCTCTATATATTGCAAACTCTCATTTGAGAAAGATATCTCTCAGCTTGTATGGGGAATCCCTACAAGATTTTACCTTGAATCAAGACAACATTTTTACCTCCATTTTGAGTTTGCACTTTTGCATGTCTATGGTTTTGTCTCGTGTTAAGTCATTTTCTTTCATGCTTTCACAGAATAATTCCAGCATGTCTAGTGTATTGTGAGTTCTCCTTTTGCAAGTCAGCCAAAAGTGTCCACAGCAGAGTAGAGGCGCATGTGAACAGGCTGCCATAGTGTGTCTTAGAACACCTCTGGTAGTTCTTCTTTCCTGTATCTCCAGAGGATCCCTAGCTCACTGATGCAGAAGAGTTTCTCGTATCAAATGAAGTGTATATTAGCTTGTTCTTGGTGTAAAGTGTATGTTAAAGCTAAGTAGATCAACAATTTTTGGTGCATCACCGTTTAGTTTAGGTTTTGTTTTCAATAATACTTCTCTCTTTTCACCCCCCCATTGTTAGCAGTAGAAAATCCAGGACCTCAGAGATGCATAAAAGAGAGCTAGCCCTTATCTAGAGATTCTCCCCTCAGTTTTGCCAAACCCACAGCAAGAGGGGAGTCTCAATTGTGCCGCGTGGGAGACAGGAGCTCAGCCCTCTGTCAAGGGTGCAATCCACAGTGTCAACAGGGACCCCACTCAAAACTATCCTAATGGGATGTGAAGAGAGTGCATCAAGTGGCGGTATGTATACTATGGACGAATGATAAGCCCGTCACTCAACTCCAAGAAGTGATATGCATAAAATGCCCTCTTAGGGCGTAACCCCCAAGGAGGGTTTACCCAAGTAGTATGGATAAACTGTCTGTAAATATCATCCTTAATAATCCAGTTCAACTCCTGTCTAGTGGGTAGAAGATGAGCTGGTGTGTCCAAGGAGTACATAAATGGAGGAAGTCGGTCCATCCTGATTCCCACAAACTCCAATAGATCAAAAACCCCTGTATACCAACAACATCCACGGGTTGAAGGTGCTGAGAGAGAAAGATTCTCTAAAGAACAGTATGCTAAGTATGGATATCTATTGCGCCCACTCGCAAAATCAGCAAACCTCCGTATGCGGTGTATGAAAGAGATCAGATCAAATATATTCTCTAGTTGGAAGGGTCGGGCTCCAAACTTTGCAAGAATAATGTGTTGGGGAACTATTTGCTTATATCTAATCATGCGACGAAGAAGTGTTTGGACCCACTCAAAAGCAACCCAATCACTCTCAAGTAAAGACGGCCCCCAAACTACAGATCCATAGAGAACTGTGGGTCTAATAAGTGTATCCATGAGTGACATCTTGGATGAGATATCTTGAAATTGATGCCTAAAACACTATCGTTCAAGGAGAGCTAAAGAACCATACCCTTTGTTTATTCTAGGCTGGAGTCCCTGCCTCAAGATAAAACGTGGACCAAAAAATTGCACTTCTAGATAAGTATAGGAAGTGGTAATCTCAACCTCCTTTCCTTTGAAAAAGTAATGGAGGTCGGAGGTCTTCAAGCCATTAAACACCATGACCTTGGTTTTCCCCAAATTGATTGTCAGCTATCGGAGATCACAAAAGAGAGCCAAAGCATCCAACTGTTGTTGTAAGCCCTCAGGAGAAGAGGCTAGGAGAACCACATTGTCCGCAAACAAGAGGATAGAAATCAGAACCTGGTGAAGAAGACACCCATCACTAGCTTGAATATGCTCATCAATGTATATCCCAAATAAGCACATAATATGCATAGAGTAAACAAAACAAGTTAAATAACCACAAACTATTATGTTAATTCAATGCCAAATGTCTTGATAGTCAATGGTTGAACTTATATTAGTCTTAGAACAAATACATAGAGCAAATGTACAATGTATACACAAAAATCAAGACAAATAAGCATGTTCATTATATTCGTATTCGTCTTCAATGTCTTCATCGAGAGCATCAACATGCAGTCTATTACAATAACAAGCAATAGCAATGCCACTCCCACTAGCTCCGCTATGCAAGTTGTGTGAAGAACCCTCTAGTTTCATGTTGAGCAATGAAAGGTAGGTAGTGGAAGCATCTAAGTCCGTAGTCTCTGGATCTAAATCCCAATTCTTTGCTGCCCCTTGTTTGTACTCACCCTACTTGTGTGTTAGAAGACACAAGTTAGAATGCACATAGACCAAATCCTCTGCCTTTTTCATTGCCAACTTGTTGCTCTTAATTGAGTGGATAAAGGAGTATGTACCCCAGTTCTGCTCAGCTAAAGAGGAACTCACAACCTAAGGCAAGCCACAAAGTCAATTAAAATTTATAAAAGTAAAGTTAAAACAAAATATCGAAAAAAAATGTAGAGTTAAAAATAATTAAAATATTACTTGTAATATAATTTTTATTTCATTTAGCTAGAGGTGGGTAGATACTTGGCCATGGAGGTACCATGACACATGAGCATCCTTCTTGCACTTGTCACAGAGAGCACTAAGGGAGAGACCCGTGGAGGTTATGAAATGCCCAAATTCTCCCAAAATTGTGTCTTCTATTTCTAGATCAGGGAAGAGTCTAGAGAATGTCACCTTATACCACTCACTAGCCTCAACATCCCTATATGGTGGGACCCTTCTAGACAAAGAAAGGATCTTCATGCTATAGTATTTGGGAGTCAAGGCAAAAGCAAGAATATGCAATGGGATGGTCATTTTGTTCCACCTATCAATGAGATACGACTGCACTTCCTAAAAGAACTTCTCCATAGGATTTTGCTCTTTGGCATTTATATTGGACCTAATCTTCTCAAATATTGAGTTAATTTCATCATAAATCTCACCCAAACAATAATGATCCATACAAACAAATCTCTAGATACTCAGGACGGGCTCAACAAAACTGAGCAAACACGATCCTACCATCCATCATTGAGGATCAACCCTTTCACTTTGTGGCCCTCTCGGTGTTTGGCTTCCTTCATATACCCCAAAGGTGGTTGATAACCATGCTAATTAATGCCTCACACACCTTGACAAGTCATCTCAAGACAAGTGTGTAAGAGGCAAACCATGTCTCAACAACCTAATACAACATTAAAATAAATAAAATTAAACAAATAAAAAGTTCAAAAATCAAAATTCTACCAATTAAAAACACACAAAATTAAATTAAAATTATACATGAATGATTAAAAATATATATATAGTTAACTTTAACAACTGCAATTTCAAGAAGGTCCAAAGACGCCTTGGGACATGTGATGGTTTCTTATAAATATTTGGATCTCACTTGCCTTCTCATAGACTTGTTTGATCCAATCAATTTTGGAGCTCAATGTTTGCCACATAAAGTTGAATAAATCAGTGGCACAAGGTGTCCAAAATATGTGTGCATACCTTACCTCAACCAACATCTCTGCAGCGTCGTAATTTTTTGTGTTGTCCATTATAACTTGGACAAGGTTTTGAGACCCTACCACCTCAAGGACTATATGAGGATGTCGATAATGAATTGTACATTCTTCACATGTCCCTCACAATCAACGGCCTTCAAAAACATTTCCTCTTTAGGGCACACCATAGTTACCAAGTTCGGGAATCCAGATCCCATTCCGAAGGGTAAAAATAATGAAAATTTCGATTTCTTGAAAAAAATCAAAAAAATCCAATCCAAAATATATACATACATATATATGTATAGAGAGAGAGATACATACATACATGTATAGATAAATACATATACATGCGTGTGTGTGTGTGTGTGAGTATAGTTTCATAAATATGCAAAATTGACAAATACAATGAAAAACATTACTAAAGTAATATAAAATGTTAATATTATATAATATAAAAGGTTTTTAGGCATTTTTTTGCAAAAAAACAAAAAAAAATTGAAAGAAAAAAGGGTTGACCCATACGAACTTTTTAGGGCCGGCCAAAAAAACATGATCCAGTCGGATTTTGGGTAGATCCGGTTGGATTTGGTGACTATGGGGCAAACTACAACCACATTCATCAATGGCCTATTTTTCGTATCTTTCTATCAATTGAAAACAATGGAACCCTTGTTTCAACCCATGAATCCTTACTATGCTGCAATGAATCTTCAACCTATAATTTTTCTTTTTCCAAGAGGGTGGTGTGCACCTTTTTATACCCTAGGCCGGTGAACCCTTTAGGGGCTTCATTGATAGATTTCACCATCTCCAGCCAGTATAATGGTCTAACAACATTAAATGGCAGACCGCATATGTAAACACAACGTGCAATGTTCTACTCCACTATGTCCTTGGATTCAAATGGGCTTGAACCTTTTGTTCTCTTGAAACTAAGAGATGAATCCTCTTCCTTTGTGGCTGTGAAGGATGTAGAAAGTTTAAAGAGTTATAAATAAAACCTTTGTTTGAGTGGCATTTGATACAATATGCCAAAATTGATTTTAATTATATGGTTGAATTTCTTGACCAAAGGGCCAGCTTGAAAAAGCTTTAAAACATATTATGTGATATATATGCAAAAAAATCATACGAAACATATACATCAGTTGTGTGTGTGTGTGTATTTGTGTCTGATCACATTAAGGAGATTATCTATCTTAGATGTCAAGGAACAAGATAGTTTAAGTTGTGTAAGTTACTATGGTAGCTTTGGATAATGCTATAAATTGCACAATTAAGTGGGCATAACCATAAACTTAAAACTCACCGTAAATCACTGATTTATTACAAAAAATAGTGATCAGCACATGAAACAATGTATCTTATGAGAAAGCACAAGCTGGTTTTCTACTATAAATCAGTGATTTTTGCCAAGTAATTGCAGTGATTACTTAGCGAAAATCACGCCTATATCATCAAGATTCGCCCAATGAAGAATAAAATCCCAAGTTGGAGAAAAAACATTTTGATTATTTTCTCTACATGTTTTCTGTGTTTTTTTAATCAGCTAGCTGCTAAGGCACAATGCAGGATTTATGGCAAGTTTTCAATCTATTTAGTATTGAGTGACAATCATTGACAATTATGGTGAGTATTTACGGCGAGTTTTTAATCTATATCCAGCTTAACATAGATCTAATGATTCTGATCCATCAACAGTGAAACATTAACTAGTAGAAATGACACCTGAGTATTACTAAAGTATGATACAGTCATTGACAATTTGACAGTCACTTCAAGCCCTCAACTTAAATGAATACTGGAGTCTGATACATATTACATATTAAATATGAGTGAATTAATGAAAGCCTTATTCAAGTGCAATTTTCAGACATATTACATATTGTTTAGTGTCAACTGATACATTGTACTCTTTTTTGGTCAAAAATTAATATAAAATATACTTATGGCATTCTCTACATTCATTTTCATGTCATTTAACAATGTTTTACAGTTTATTTTATGAATTTATATATTTTTTAAAGTAGCGATAAAGTTACCAAGTAATGCCAAGAAACTCCCAAGTCCCGAGTTTGAGTCAAAATTTTGGGCTGTCAAGTAATTTTCAAGTACGAATTTTTGAACTATGGGCATAACAACTAATGTTTAAATGCATTATGTTAATGAAATATTACGTGAACAACATGGTTTCTTAACCATATCATATCTATTTTCCACATATGTGTTGAGACGTAATTGAAAATATCAAGAGAGATATAATCTATGTTAGTTTAACAAACTAATTTTAGCCACATGAAGACAGTTGTAAAATACTAAATCAATGAGTGAGTCAAATTATGTGAACTAGTAATGGCTCCAATGGGAATTTGAGTGATGTATGGATGGAGCTTGGAAGTGATTCAACATGAAATGGACTAACCTTGGTGTTGTTATATACATGGAGATTGGAGGTGATTCAGCATGAAATGGACTAACCATGGGGTTGTCATGTTATATTATATTTGAATTCATAATAAAAGAGAGAAAATTGAACCGCCCCAAATGGGAGGTGGGTTTCCCTTTTGGGTTCTCCCACCTAAAGCTCAAACATAGGGTTATATTGTGAGGTGGAAGCTTATTAACTTCTTGTATGTACCATCATGGAATGATTCTACTAGCCTATTTCTCAATGCAATAGTTGCAAAATATTAATGGACGAATACTGACATGGTGGCTTCAGTATGCTTTTAGTTGCTCTATTGGCATCTATCTTAACTTGTGGACATAAGGAAAAAGCCATGGGATTTAACATTGTAAGGAGTTTTTGGATATGTATTGTAAGCTAGCTACAAGTACTTAAAATCAAGTGGATGACTGAAGTATGAAACAACTAATTGCGAGTAAAGAAATGAATACTGACACATATATAAATAAGCTATGATTTGCTTACATTTGGATGATGAAAGATAGTCAAGCTTGAATACTAGTTAGACGAAATTTATACCAATGCGTATGTTATGATGTGATGAGGTATATGGGCATAGTTTATACATATTATGAATTACGATAGGCCAAAGCCAGAACTATTGAATATGGTATAACAATTCCTATGTAATTGCTGCCTTTGAAGGCATGAACTTGTATGGATTGACAATGTTCAAGCTCTTGAGAAGACTTGAAAAATTATTGACAAGATATTAATGAAACTTGCAAGTTCAACCATTTTTGACAAATTGTATTCCTATTTAATGAGAAAACAATTAAAGGTGATTAATTTATTGGTCAAAATAGAAAAGCATTAATTTTATTGCTGGTTATAAAGAAATTTTAATTACATTCATGATATCATAATGTGCTCACTTGATGTGGTACAATTGTTTCAAGTTAAATGTGAAGGCTCCTATTTATTGTAACGTGATATCTTGCCATAGTTGCTCTTTGAACTCTTATAGCTGATTATGCTATTTGGAAACATGGATAGAATTGTTCCTACTTCTATATTTATGAGATATATGCTTTTAGCTATGGAACTAATAATAAGATTTACCTCTGAGGTAAACCCAAACCAAACGCTAAATTCTATTTAAGTCATAGATGTGGAATATGGTAGTAAATTGAATAAATTATATTTCTATTATGTGTACGGTAATTCTCATGGGAAGGAAACCAAAGAACACAAACTTGGATTATCAAACACCAAATGTTAGAAAAACTAATGATCGATATAAATCTGGAAACAATACAATATGATCTACGATAAGATCTCTAGGACCAGCCCCTATGAATTTATTCAAGGATGGTGTTGATTTTTCATATCCTCTTATATATGCCACACAAGAAGGGTAACCCAAGCTTCATTAAGCCTGAAGTCGGTTGCCCTAAAACTAAACAAGGATGCCATTTTTGGAGAAATGTACTAATTTAGGAGTTAAAAAAATTGCCCCGAATTTTAGCCATAAAATTTGGACATTACAACACCTGTTTCTATTCCTTTTCATATTAAAGGTTTACATTAATATATTTAGAGCAATATAATTCTTTCATCCATTATGCTTGCAAGGTTTTGGGAATTCACTCCAATAAAATCAAGACTGGATATTGTTGGTACCTAAATCTAGTAGCATTCAAGTTCTAAATCTTAAGCTCTTCTCAAGTCATGTCTTTACAATCCAAATATCAAAGGAAATGCATTCTTATATTCTTGTATCTTTAGATATTTCCTTCAAGAAGCATTCAACTTTGTGTTTTATTGATTGGATATTTTGAGATTGCTACTCAGTCAAATATTGTTCTAGAGCAGCTATATCTTTATCATATTCAATCAAATCTTGTTATAAAAACCTATTGGAAAGTCCCAATTGCGTTTTATGGTTCAGAGAAGATCACTCTGAGAAGTAAAGCGCTTGATTCATCCTCCAATCACTGCGATACTTATGTTCTTGATTCTTGTGGATGTGAAACTACAACTTGAGACAAAGCTGTATGTTGCAAATCCAGACTTTTCTAAGAGATAGTAAATCAATTCTTGATTTCTACTCGCAGAACAATCTCATCTACCACCTTGGACACCTTTTTGAACCATCAGGGGAAGAGCTTAAAACTTGAATTCAAAATACATTTCAGTCGAGCAGCTAAACATTTTAGAGTAGAGAGGACATTTGCAGTTCTTAAAGTAGTATTTCTATAGGCCACATCTCAGAACAGATATTGCAAGATGCATTAGATCTTGTACGATGTGTGCCATAACTAAATTTTAAAACAAGAAACGGGGATTGTAAACACCTTTGCTACTGGAAACTAAGCACTGGGAGTTAGTTCCTGGATTTCCTTTCATGTATGCCCACACAAAACATTGTCATCACTGTGTTTTTTTGGTAGTGGATGGATTTTCAAATACAAAAATATTAGCGCCTTGTCCACACTTAGTCAGTACTAAATAATGCAAAACTTTTCCAACCACCCTTGTTTTAGGTTGAGAAACCAAAACTAGGAACACCCCTGGTTCATTATGGATATAAAGTTGGCTACGTCCAAAACTAGAAACGCCCTTGGTTCATGATGGATATAAAGTTAGCTATGTAGAATACTTTGTTGTCGCCAACATGCCCAAATTTTGTAAACTTGGGACTGGCCCTTTTCAAAAAAGTTTAAATCATTATAGCTTGGGATTTTTTCTGTTCATTTTCATTGGTTTTTGCATTCACCTTATTTTGATGTCAGTTTATGTTCAAGTGCCTCCTGTGGGGATTGTTTCTATTTATTTTGTTTGGAACCTCAATATGTATGTGGTTTAAAGTCTTGTTTTATACTTATACTCTTGTTGATTTCTCTCCTCTACAAAATCTGAGTTGCTTTACTAGAATGGATTTCGTATATTTCTCCTTTGATGCATGCTTCAAGCACAAAGTGAAATACAAAAAGCAAGATACGCTTCACAAGCCGCGAAAAGCATCGCAAGACAAAGAGAATAAAGGCTTCACAAGCCACAAAGAGCTTTGCAAAACTATAAATACCATCGCAAAACTGCAAGAGCATCACGAGGCATGGAGGAGGAAAAATCTTCACAAAACTGTGGAAACCACTGCAAAGTTGGGAAAGCTGCACAAAACTACGAAGAACAATGCAGGTTGCAAAACCTTCACGAAACCAAAAGAGCTTTGCAAGACAAGAAAACATTGTAAAGCTAAAAGCTTTGAAAAACGGGGAAGCATCAGAAAGTTGAAGATGCTTCACAAGATGAGGAAAACACAAGTCAAAACTCCTCCACATCAGACACACTGAAGAATGAGAGCGCCTCTTCCATGCTAAGTGTTGGGTCATAGGGCAATCCCTTCATATCATTGTCGACAGTGAAATCCAGAAGAATAATATTGCACAAGATGTGGTGCAATGCCTAGGCCTTGTAATTGAAGCATATTAACATCCCTACTTCCTTGGATGGCTACAATAGGGAAATAAGATTCAAGTCAAGTGACAATGTGCTTTAGAGTATGGCATCGAGCCCATGCGCAAAACAATCACTTACAATGTAGTGCCACTGGTTGTTTTCAATTTCTTGTTGGGCAAGCCATATGTCTCACAATGTGACTTACAAAGCTAAAGCCACAATGTTAGTCCATCATAGTCAATAATTGCATCTATCACATAATGGTGTCTCTTCCAAAAACAAAGATCACAATGATATCAGAAAAACAATCACATTACACCATTAGAGATCAAATTGGCCTAGTCCTAGAATATTCACTCGAGCCACTAAACTGACTTGGAATGTTATAGTTGGATATTCATAAGTGGATATCCTAGGGCCATGACTAGGCTGATTTGATGTCTGATGGTGTAGTGTGAAATAATGCCTTTAGGTTCTTAGATCCCGAGCAATTGAAACCTATGCGGAAAGACCAACTCGTTGAAATCACCACGTTGTTTCAAGTTTTCAAGGTTGTGTAGTAAATTGATCAAGCCAAATGGTACACCTTGGAGCAAATTCACACTGAACTTCTACAATTGAAATAAGATGAGATGGGTGCCACTGCTCCTCAACAAAGGGGGTAGGATCTAAGTGCAACTTTGACATTATGCACATATTACTAGTGCTCAAGATCCACTTATGACACCCACTTGCTCTTTCTATAGAAATTGCAAGTTCTCAGGATTTAAGAACCCAACTATCACATTGCACTGTCAGACATCAAATTGACTTGGTCCCAGGATATCCACTTAGACATCAAAATCACTTCAATTCAAAGCACTTACAAACTATGCAAAAATACCAACTCGTTGACGCCACTGTGATGTGCACCCACCAGCGCACTCACAATATGTTTTGAGTTGTCAAGACTGGGTAGTATGTTGATCAAAACAAATGGTCCGCCTTGGAGCAACTTCACACTCAAAAAATGCAATTGAAATAAGATGCAAAGGGAGTCACTACTCCTCAACAAAGGGGGAATGATTTGAACACAACTCTGACATGTGCTCTCACACATTGTCTCATGCACCATTCGTGCAACAATCTCACACACTCCATCCGCACAACAACTGTAGGCCATCATATTAATACTGTCATGGTTATTTTAGTATCCGATATTATGTGGTTAGTGATTGTATTGTAATGAATCTCATTTGTATGTTTGGTTGTTGATAGTTGTGTTTAAGCGACACCCATTGGGTCTTCTTGTCATATAAATAGAATGATGTGATTTAGAGAAAGGACACAAAGTATCACGCTCTCCCTATACTGAAAAACTTGTATTGATCACTACCTATGAAATAAAGTTGTAATTACTCTCATATTCTTTCATGTTGTGTTGTGGTATGTATTTACTATTCTATAATTGATGTTCCTTTGGTAGTGTAGTTTGCAGTTTGTACAACAAATATTCTGGAGTTCTTTCCTTTATGAAGTTGGGTCAAGATAACGTTGCATATAAGCAAATGTTGGTCGACAATAACCATTGACGACGAGGCACTACATTATCTTATAACATCTTTGTGTCGAATGTAAATGTGAAGTACAACAAAAAAAGATCTTACAACAAGACAGAGAAGGATCATCAACAAGAAGACCAACATAGTATGGGAATTATTAATGCCATTAACCATGACCAAAGTCAACAGAAGAAGACAACACAGTCAAGAAATAAGCTAAGAAATCAAACGGTCTACTCTTTTGTTAGAGCAACAAGAAAGAAGACAAAGGCTGCGTCAATCAACCAAATCTAAAAATCGATCAAGAGTTAGAGTCGGAGCTAGAGTCGAAGCCAAGAAAGGGTTCAGTCAGAATTGGATCCTACACCATTCACGAGTAAGAGTGGGTAGAAATTGCTAGCCAATTGCCCCTTTTAAAGGATATGCATACCTTGACAACCAAACTAGGTTGGGGGCTACTAAAGAAGAATAAAGGGAACCCAATGGTGAACTAGATAGTGTACAGAACCCGATCGAAGGAAGGGCTGATAATTGGAGTGTGTCCAATAGTGCTAAGAATACAGAGGAATGTCTTGTGAAAACCTTCATGAGGAGGATAATCATATTCAAAGAACCATTTCAAAATCAACCCATAAGCATAGCCATGGTTACCTCATCAACTCCAAAGTTCACTAGTGACAAATCCGATATGGCATTCTAAGACATACATTACAATTTGGACTGCCAATGGGCATACAGATGAGTATCTTTGGTTGAAGTTCTTTCCAGAGATAATGCAGGGAGTGGTGATCAATTAGTTCACAAATGCAACAAGTGTATGTAAAGCAACAAGGGAGAAACTCAATAAAGCATTTGAGAAGGAATTTAGACTCCTAAGATGACAACGAGATTGTTTCCGAGATCTATAATACCCAACAGGATAAGCATGAGAGTGTACAAACCTATAATAGGAGGCTCAAAGACCTATTGGGAAAACTTGAAAAAGAACTAGTAGAAAGTCTGAAGAAAAGGTGTTTTATTGAAGGGTTGGTTCCCTCACTGTTGAGGAAGATGAAAGTGGTTTCACCTTCATCTCATGAGGATGCATACAATTGAGCAATGGATATTGAAAGTGAGAATAAGACATCCTCGCACTCAAGAAATAGGAATGACTCTGACTCTAGTGAACTAGGATCGGTGAAAGCTCTTAGGAGGGACATGCTCTGAATGATGAGGCAGCTCAAGGGAGACACTAAAAATGAAGGTAGGGATATTTGGTGTGTTGAATGCAAGGTAGAAGGTCACACCAAAGTGAATTTCCCAAAGAAAATGTTTTGTGAGCTTTGTCAAGTTACAAGGCATTCAGTCAAGGATTGCTCCCAAGTACTTTTGACACAAGGAGAGCAATCAACATCACCCACCATACCACCAAAGAATTACCGATGTCAAAATAATAGTGACATCATGAGTAGGATTTAGTATGACTCCCAAGGACAGCCAATTGTACAGTGTTGAATGCACAATGAGTGGGGTCATTTTGCAATAGATTTCCCTACTAATCAAAATAACATTAAAAAGACCATAACAATGGAAATTGTCTAGAGCAAGCAAATGTCAACATGATTGACATAGTTGAGGACAAGATTATGACAATCACCAGGGCACAGGCAAATCAAGCTAATTACCCTAACCCATGCATGGATAAGGAAATACTAATCAAAGTAAGTGTGGAAGTTGAGACGGCCATGGTTGAAGAAGAATGACATTCACATGAACATACTAGCATAGTGACCAGCAAGCTCGAGTTAGACAAAAAAAATTGCAAGACAAGTCTTGCAAACTATTTTACTTGTCAAGCTAGCAAATTAATTGTATGGTATCCCCAAACTCAAGAATGCAATGACCATCACTATAACTGATAATGGACCTGCCATGGACCATGTGATAACACACCTAATGTCAAAGGTAATGATCGACAATGGGAAAAACCTGAAGTGGAAGGTTGAACCCATAGTTTAGATCCCATTGTAAGGTGATCAACTGATTGATCCTATGCCCCTGATGATGAATCTAGCAGGATGGCCGACAGTTGTGCATATGGAAATCCTTGAGAGAAACATGAAAAATACTATTGTCCGACCATCTACATGAATCATGCTATGGAAGTATGGGCAATACAATAGCTTTGATATGAGCCAATTATATATAGAATCCTCTAGAGATCAACAGATAGATAGATAGGGCTGGGGGATATTAGAACTACCTGAGCATTGAGGCATATCTATCTATAGGGTGCCAACCACCCATACAAATTCCTCCCCTAATTTATATGGTGTGGTAGGAGTATACATATAGGAAACTTGCGAAGAGTCTTTGGAAGCCCACTACATGTCCGCCGACATTCCAATTAATGGGAGCAAATCAACATTGTATAAAGTTGTTGGGAATTCTTATGACTCAAATGGTAATTATTTGCACCCAACCCTTTTTACTAAATTTTGTGGTCATCATGTTGAAAAAGAAGGTGCATGATGCACCATTTGGTCGGGGTTAGTTGATAGTAGCCAAAGCCAACCACAATTCAAATGCGAATCTGATTTCCATTGAAAATAATGGCTATAAATATATGATAGATTTGAAGAATCAGGTAGTGAGTGAGGAACCAACATAATATGACTCGTCAAGCTCAGAATCCGAAGAAGAGTGCTCAGAAGATCGAAACCGAGGTACTATAGAGCCAAACAATGAAGGGATCTTGGAGTTAAAGTCGTGCTCCAAGGATGAGACGAACTCCCTCAATGATTTGTTCAATTGGCAAATGGAAGATTATGAGGTGTTCCATCCGGATTGCAATAACATTGACATTATAGAGATAAAAAGATTGAAAAGAGATAACCAGAAGCATAAGTTAGCAATGCCAAGCCCTTTGGAACCATCAATGTCACAATCAACTTACCCATCTTAGTTCATTGAAGATGACGTTGGGGATACAAATTTTCATGATAAGTTGACCCACCTGTTTGAAAGTGCAGCCGACATGAAGTTCATAAAGACGCCTACGATGAGCGTGAGCACAATGTCTAAGGATAAAAATACAATATAAAATGAAGTACAACCTCATGAAGCATGGACTAGTTTTGAAGTATGTTTGGATGCAAATATTCACACCCTGGATGAACACAAAGTCATGGCACATCGATCGATCATGGCTAAGTCAAGGCAAAGGAAGCATTGTTGCGAGCAATACTTGTGGTACATGAATTTTAAATGGAAGTACTTGTGTTGAAAAGACGAAGGAAACACAAGGACGATACAAATGTCAATATGATTAACATTGAGCCTCTATATACAGAAGTCAAAGTACTTGAGTTATCGGGACCCACTAGGAAAAAAGATAAAGGTACGGCTAATGTTAGTGAACTACCTCATGATGGCAAAATAAAAATAATAAAAAGGACAAGTATAAAAGCAAAGACAAGTTGATTCTTTCATAGTACGCTCAAGACCATTCACACGTCCAAAGACTATCCTATGTCATACATCCCCCTGCAGCCTTCCCTGTCGTACACTCCAATGTGTGCATATTCCTTGTATGGTTTTATGCCTTTACATGTGTTTCCAAACCATACGACTATGCCTTGCCGTGCATTCTATTTGCCTATATGTCCCACACCCAATTTCATGTTTTTTGCTAGACTGTACAAGCTCCACTTTTTCCAACCATACACTTTTGATGTGTCACATGCTGCTTTTGATGATCAGTATGGTCTTGTTTTTAGTTGTGTTACATTGTACGGTCCCTTTAATTCAGCTTTTCCACAGTATGTAAGCCCCTGCCCATGGATATGCACCTGGATATGCTTTTGGATATGGCCCTAGATATGCACCATCTGCTGTCTAAATTCATTTATAGTGATCGTACAGTCAACTACAATAACCATGCAGCCAACTATAGTGATTTCTATAGAGAATGTTCAGTCTGCCACATTGAATGCTAAAGAAAACAACTAAACAAAAACACAGTTATTGGATTAGTGATAACCATGCAGCCAACTATAGTGATTTCTATGGAGAATGTTCAGTCTGCCACATTGAATGCTAAAGAAAACAACTAAACAAAAACACAGTTATTGGATTAGTGGGTTTTCAGAGCCATCTTCAGGCAGTCATTTTTTTGTGGACAAATTCAAACTTCAGCACTTGTTTGAAGATTCTGACTTTTCTTCTCAGCTCCACGTGGTTGGAAATTTGTTTCCCTCTTCAATCTTAATTTCCTCATGTTGTATATGGGTTTGGTTGGAAGGGTCTCTAGCTTGATTTAAGTGGGCATAATGTAGACCATCATATTAGTTAGTATTGTCATGTTTTAATAGTTATTCTCGTAGTCGACAATGTTATGCAGTTAATAATTGCATTTTTGGTGTTAGGTAGTTTGTAATGACTCTTTTGTTTTAAGTTTGGCTTCTTTGCATTGTAAAATATGGTAAGAATATTCTGGAATCAACTGCTTTATCATATTATTTTATGGAATCAATAGGTAATAATATGATTACGCAGTTGATTCCAAAAGAGTTTAACCATAATGACTCTTGTTTGTATGTTCAATTATTGACAGTTGTGTTTAACTAACAACTATTGGGTCTTCTTGTCATATAAATAGAATGGTGTGTGTCAGAGTAAGGGCATCAAGTATCAAGTCTTTGTACCAAACAACTTGTATATGTAATTGATGTTCCTTTCGTAGTGTATTTTGTAGTTTATATAATAAACCTAGGAAGCCAATCCTGATACTGGTACGCATATGGATATGAATACAGGATTTGGGTACGTGGATATGGTGATTTTTTTGGGGCCTAGATACGTTTTTGGATATGACTGTACAAAATATATATATATATATACGTTTTTGGATATGACCGTACGATATATATATATATATATATATATATATATATATATATTGTACGGTCATATCCAAAAACGTATCTAGGCCCCAAAAAAATCACCATAAATATTATTAAAAATATAGCCATATTGTTAGGAATAAAGGACAAAATTACATGTACTACAATAATAAAATAAATAAAAATAGTACACAAGATATTACATGGAATCCCTGCAACTTGCAAGAAAAACCACATGACAATGGCAGCTCTCTTTGCATTGATATGAATGATTTTGTTGTACATAAAATAATAGGGCCGTACCTTTTAAACAAGGAAGAAACCACATCAAACAGTACAATGTGTGAGTCCCGTGTCATACAACTATACTGCGTCGTACCGCAAATAATATTGTCAGATGAGTTGTTGTAAGTCCCTTGCAAACCCCCTCATGTCGAATGGCATGTCATATTGCAAATAATATTGCCAAGGGAATTACAAGAAGTCACACCATTACAATTGTTGGAGGTTTGGATATTCACTTCACCTCCTAACACTTATAAGCAAAATAATAATATGCATAGAGTAAACAACATAAGTTAAATAACCACAAAACATATTGATAATTCAATGTCAAATGTCACGATATTCAATGGTCGAACTTAGATTAGTCTTAGAATAAGTACATAGTGCAAATGTTACAAAGCATGGACAAAAAATAAATACAAAACAGCATATTCATTATTCATTATATTCAAATTGGCCTTCAATGTCTTTATCGAAAGCATCATCATGTGGTTCATTCACAATCATCAAAAGCATCATCATGTGGTTCATTGAGGTCATCGAAAGTATCATCATGTGGCTCATTCACAATCATTGAAAACATCATCATGCGGTTCATTCACAGTCCTTAGTTGTAATGGCATAGGATTTGCAAATGAAACGTATTACAATGGTTGTGCTAAGTGCTTTAATGCAAGTTATATACCGATAGGATTGGTATAAATACAATATCAACCTTCATTCATTCCTCACCTAGCAATCAGACCAAAAAGAGCACCCAAGTTACCGAAAGCTTTCCTATTTTGATATCAGTCAAAGGAATAGCCCAGCTACAAGTCTAAAGTACTAAAGGAGCAGCCATAAGGCCATATTTGCCAAGTTAAAAGCTAGGTCAATGTTGTGCTTGATTTACACATTGCATGATTCACACACAAGCCAACACGTAGGGGAGAACTACATGAGTTTGAGGGCCTTTTCTAGAGTATTGGCTATGTAGGTAGCGCCCTTTGACAGCGAGGTCATTGCCGGTCAGCTCGACAATGTGTGCCCATTAACCCATTTTTTTTCCAAAAGCATCATCAAGAGTGTACCTAGGGTTTTGATCAATAAACTAAGAGCGACATCCTGTGTGCAAAATCTAAAGACATTAGGCGGAAGGCGACCAAAAACCCGGATGGCAGATTCGAAAATGGAGCTATATTGTGGTCTGGAAACTAGTGTCAACATAAGGACACTATCATCGACGCAAGTGTCCAACTTGGACGCAAATGTCTAGTGGTCAAACGCAGTCAGAACTCAGAACAAATGGAACCCAGATCTATGTTACAATTATGTGATGATTCTTGATCATTGTCATACTCCAAAACAAAACATCAAACAAGATATGCTCTCTCTTTTATCCCTTAGCCACTTTGTGCTGCTTGTATTTACTTGCACATGCTAAATTAGGAAAATCTACATTATTGACTGTACTTTAGTGTAAATTTGAATATTGCCATTATTTTCAAATAGCCTTAATTTCTTGGGTATTATCGTGTAAAACTCCAAAAGCATTAAAATATTTGGTGAACCTGGCCTCTGTTTATTGAACCAAAACCCTAGTTTGTATATTAGGGTTTCTACCTTCACTCAAATTCCATTTCAGCTTTCTATAATTTATTTTTCAAATCTGATTTGTGCTTATGTAGGCCTGGTTTAGGAATGTTAATTATTCTTATTGCTTTGGCTCTCCTGGTTGTGCTTTGCAAAATTTTCTTGAAAGCTCACCTCTTTATGGATTCCATACTTCATCCAAAGGACCCTCAACCATAAAAGCCCCATCACTTTGATCTTATTTTTAATTTACTTGATGATCAATGTATTTCATATGAGGATCTTATGGAACATCAAAAACGGGCTAAAACCCTTGCTTTTCCTTATAATTATGACAATGAAAGAACAAATGATGCACATGCAAATTTAAATGACCAAGCTAGTGACAACGTCATGTTTTCTTATGAATATGAACGTAATTATATTCATTTTGGCTATGTTGAACCTCATTCTCCTACTCCTTTGCTATACAATGATGAGGAGTCTCAAGAACCAACAAGCATGCAAAATGATACTATTCCTAATGTTGAAAATCCAATTCTTGCACCTACACCTTCTTTGGTTATATTAACAACCGAATGTGAGCTTCCCCCTTCTAATGTTGACAAAGTCAAAGAAGTTGAATGTTCCTCCAATCTATCTCATAATGCAAACATTGACGAAGTCAAGTGTGTGCTTTCACCTCCAAATAATACTAGTGTTGAAAATCCCATGTCTTCTTTGCATGATTCAAGTACACCTAGTCCAAGTTGTTCTTCCCCTCCAATATGTAATAAGCAAAATACATGACCTATGTCTCCCATTGTGGTCTTTGAAGAAAACAATAAGAGTGAAAATGAAAATCCTAAGGAAATATTCACAAAACATGAATTGTTTGGGGACACACAAAAAATCCCAAATCTATTTGATGTATCTTGTGCAAAGGTCACACCACAAAAATTCAAGAAAATAAAAAACATGTTTCCCAAAGGTTTACTAATAAAATAATTACCTACGACAAATAGCAAGGATGCAAATGATAGTTGTGTCAATATTCATTTCTCACATAATAATGATGAACCTAAAGTAGAAAGTGATATTGCATTTTTTACTCCTATAGGATGTCACACTCCAACTCAAAGTGAAAATGAAATCATTACATCTTTTAATGTGGTACATAACATAGCAAATGTTTCTCCCCTTTCCTCCTTTGCATTTTCTTCTCAAAAGGAGAGTGTACCTCAAAATGAAATTACACCTCCTACTTCTATAATATGTCATGAGGTTCCAAGCATTGTAGCACCTTGCAATGATAATAATATTAAACTTTGTGCTCTTCCACAAGACATACCTACATCTTTAGACATGGGTGTTGTTGGCCATTTTTTGGCCTACATACCAAAATTTTGCCTAAGTGTGAGAGGGTGGGCATTCAAGCAAGACTTCGGGTTTTACACAGCAGAAGACTTCGGGTTTTTTGGAAGGAGAAGTCTTCGGGTTTTACAAGAGAACTTATTTCACTTTATGAGTAATCAGTAATTGAAACCCCTCAGCAGAAGTAATCCGGGATGGAAAACCCGAATTACTCTTGACAGTGCAAATCGGGTTTTGAGAAGTGCTTTGCTTATGAAAGTTTTATCATCAGAAGTAATCCGGGTTGGAAAACCCGAATTACTCTTGACAGTGCAAATCGGATTTTGAGAAGTGCTTTGCTTATGAAAGTTTTATCAGTAGAAGTAATTCGGGTTTAGAAACCTGAATTACTCAGGATAGTGCATTTCGGGTTTCCTAGGGTGAATGACTTATCTCTTTTTATAAGTAACAAGCAATGAAGAATCCGAAGTAGGTGCCAGTGAAGAGTCTGAAGGATTCCTTCGGAATAATTGTCAAACACAGAGAAGAAGACTGACATTTTTTTCGCAAGATAAAAGTCCAAATGAAAGAATAAACCAAGGGTCAACGGAATTCCAAAGGAAATGGACCAAACAAAGGAGTAGGAAGTCAAAGCGAAAAAACCCGAGGGAATAAAGAAGGAAAAGAAAAATTTAGAAGGAAAGATATCCTTCGGACAAAAAGTCCGAAGGAATTCCTTCGGACTTTTTGTCCGAAGGATTCCTTTGTGAAAAATGCAAACAAATCAACGAGAAGGGGCACAAAATAATAAAGCCAAGGAGATAATAAAAGTCTACAAGAAAACCAAAGGTAAATCCAGGGGGCAAGACATAAGAGCCAAAGAGAATAAAATCGGAAAAATTGGCAAGAAAGAAATCCGAAGGAATATAGGACCAAGGAGATAGCCAAAGAGCAAAGCAGAATATCCGAATAAAATCCGAGACCAAAGGAAATCCACAAATAAAAAAGAATATCTGAAAGAATTAGGCTAAGGGAATAGCCAGGAAATCCGAGGAAATATAGACCTAATATAGACAAAATAATCCAAAAATAGAATCCCGCCAAAAATAGACACGAACAGACATAGTAAAATAAGAGAAAATACATGCGAACAAGGGCTATTTTTGGCAGATTTCTAAGTTTCTGTTGACCCACAGTTTGACTAGTCAAAGTCACACTTCTCCAAATGTTCCAGCAGTCTGAGTAGAGCTCATCTATTGACTCTTAACGTGGATTTCCATGCAAAGAGAGGTGGGTGTTTTAACAAGCCCAGCGATCCACTTTCAAATGCCAAAGAGCTAGTCTCTAATTTTAAACATGGCTCAGCCGATCATGCATAAGCAAAGTCAAATGTTTGAGCCCACCGTCCACTTTTCAACAAAAGGAATTTTCATGCAAGACAAAATAGACTTTTGTAAAGGCTGAGTTGGTTTGAGTTTACTCCCTCTCTATTTTCAAACACAAATTTCTTGACTTTTTGTAATTTTCTATATTAATGGCTTTTCAACGTTGTAAAAAAGATCCCTCTCTTGGTAAGACCAAACTCTGCCATTGATGAGTTGTGTAACCTCTTTAATCAATAGAAAGACTGTACTTTCAAATTTCAAGTGCTGGCATAGTGTACATTCATTCAACAATTTGCATACGTGGTAGATTTCTCTCCCTTCCCAAATTCTGATTCGTACGTAGTTGCTAGCTTATCATGTTATGCAGGTTATGTTCAGTGTTTTATAGGTCTTTTGCTAAAGTTGTAAGTGGATGTTAGGTGGCTGCATAGTGTCTTGTATCAGACCTCTCTCCATCGTTTTCCCTCACGTTTTGTCATTGAATTGAACCTTCTCATGAAATACTTATGCATAGTGATCAATTGAAATCAAAGGTCTTCCTTTTCCCTTGTTTGTTCAGTGTTCAAGGTTCCAAGTAGGGTTGATCAACACTCTGGTGTATTACCGCCATTAGGTAGGATTTCCCCTTCAAGTTTCTTTCTCCCTTTTCCATGGTAGTCCGCAGCACAGAGTAGAGATCCGCATTGATATATCTTACAGGAACCACCCTTCTCTGCAGGTTCTTCTCACCATTGAGGCACCCACCCTCGTGAGAAGATCCCATTGTTTCAACTAGGGAGAGGATTAGCCATTTCAGCACGTCTTCATTTCAGGGTGCAACTCCAGGTTGACAACAGGGGTTCCTTTACCAAATATTGATAAATCATGTGATGAACCTATTTCCAAGAATGATGAAGAGTCCATCATCCCTATGTTCTACATGAATGGTAGTTTGCAACCCCTAGAAAAAGCCTCAAATTCTTATGACATGTTATCTATTATGACCACCATGGAAGATTTACAACAACAAGTCAACACTCTTAAGTTACAAGTTTCTTCTCATAAGGCTCTATTTTAGGAGAATAAATTACCAGAACAACTTATTGCTTGACATGTATTTGAATATCCTTATCCCCAGAATTTTATCATTCCTGATTTCTCCTTCGATGGCCAAGGGGATCCTGATAGTCATTTGCAACAAATGTACACTCCTTTGGACATTGGGCCCAAAATGGAAGCTTGCTATTAAAAAGCTTTCCATCGTAGTTTAAGAAAAGGAGCTCTCAAATGGTTTTACAACCTTCCAAATGGTTCCTTATCAACTTTCAAAAAGTTTGAGGTTGTAGCCCTGTCACATTTTCACTAGTTTACATTACCTAAGTTACCATTGGACCATTTGGAAGCATTGAGCCAAAATGAGAATGAGTCTCTACCAGACTATGTTCTTCGATTTAAGGATGCTTTGAATTCCTTACACTATACACCTTCAGATTTGAAAGTACAATTTATATTTAGTAGGGGTCTTCTTTCTCCACTGAGAGAGAGAGCATTACACAAACTCTTTGCTTCATTTGAGACCTTATATTGGGATGTGCATAAATATAAATGTGCTTTAATAAATACACAAACTCAGTTACCTATTTTTCCATCACAAACCAAGCATGCTAAGAATCACATTTCAAGGGCACATAAACAAGTTACGAAGGATCATGAACCACTTCAAAAATCTTCTTCAGAACCACCAGTACCTACCATAGCACCAACAATTAAAGTATTGAACAAAGGGAACATGTTTTCGAGTACCTCCCACAGGTAGACCAAATAGCACCACAAGACACTAACTTCTTTAGTTTGATTGGTACCGAGATAGGCCACATGATATATTGCAAACTTTGTTGGATAAACAATTGATCAAGCTCCCTCCTAGTTCACATTACCCACCTAATAGATTTGAGAATGTGAAAGGACACCACTTTTGCACTTATCATGGTATCGAGATAATGAGTGTTTTGCTCTCAAGAAAAAGCTTACACAATTAGTAGATCGGGGAATCATTGCATTTTGAAAAGATGCTTCCAGACCTCATTTACATACTTCTCCTAGAGGCTCGTCTAACAAGGTCAAACCATCCCATGCTGATCCTTCTAAGGAAAACATGGTCCATGGACCTTCACAGAAGATGCCCACTAGCAAAAGTCCTCCTAGTGTACTCTCTACCAAGACTGATCGCTTCCACACTAATCCTACCAAGGAATCATTGGTTGATCCAACCTTGGATAGAGGCACGTGTGGAGAGGGTGTACCTACACACCAGATTTGAGTTCCTAAATAGGTGCCTACAGATTTACCGATTATGCCTATAAAAACTGCAAAGTTGACTACAGAAGCAAAACCGATAGTTACTTGACCACGTGATCATTACAGTAAAGCATTTTTGTTTCCTACACACTTCCATTGCATACGATGAGTATCTTCTTGTTCAAACCATACAAGTATTTCATTAAATTGAAATATTAGTTATACATTTTACCATATCCAAACATACATTACAGAAAAAAATGTAAGAAACTAAAGGTACATTGTCATGTGAACTAAGAATACCAAATACAAACCTACCAAATAACCATGATAAAAATTCCTGATTCTACTACGCACCATGTTAAGACATCGAGAGCACCTACACATGTACCCATTACTATTGCTATTCCAAAGAAACCGCAGAGTACATGAAGATGGGTTCCAAGAACCCCTATGCCTTTTATTGGTACTTCATGACCTAGAGTCCTATTATACATACGTTGAGCATCACAGATATTATAGTGACAGTTATTGCATCTATAAATGCTCCTTGGTAGTACCACCAGTTTCTTGCAAAAAGTTCACATTGGGGGGAGATATCTATGACCATCGATTAGATGGCATCATACAATGAAATTTCCTCATTTTCAAAAATACAAAAAAAAAAAAAAATCAAAATATCCAAAAACATTCTTGGCACCTACATGTTCTATTGGCTCCTTGGCATCTATGTGTTAGTTCCATGTTGAGGGCTAGCATATCATTTACTCCTACATACACATATACAAGCATACACAAATACATGATACACTTATGGGTGTTGGGCTTTCCCTCTACTCACGTCACCAGGACATTGGGGGCATCCATCTACAATCTTGATATACACACATTATATGATTCGATGATCACTCTACATTATCATGTTTGAGCTTACATATGTACTTACACATGCCTATTATCTATGCTTAGATCTTACATAGGGTACTTCATATGCTATGTGCTTGACTTTTTTTCTAACACATTTGATCCATGGGCCACTATGACATGTTCATGTTGGTTGCTCATGTTTTTCCTTTCCATACTTCTTTGAGTGTTTTGCCTTGCTCTTTCGAGCACTTGAATATGCTCCATTGTATGCCGCCCATGTCTATGTTTGTCTTCTTGGACATTTGAATATGTCATTGCATTTTATGGACATTTGAATATGTCATCCCTTGCTTTTGTGGGCATTTGACTAAATCATGCCCATTTGATTTCGTGGCATTTGAGCATGCCCCTTGTTTGTGGTCTCTTTGGACCATTGCCTTTTGACTTGCTTTTGAGTGCTCTTGTATGTGTGTTTGTTTGCTTGTTGAGCTTGTGCTATTACTATATAGACGTTGCCATGATCTTCATCATGCATCTTAGGCCTACAGGTGATTACATTGGTTCTATGTGCTTCAATGTTACATCTACCTAGACAAGTTTTCTTCTATATGCTACATGATTACATTCGCAAATTTACAGTTGTCTTACGCTTTTGAGGTGAGCTAACTACGAGGGACTATTTCTCCCTCACCTCAAAGGGGGGGCATATTAGTGGGGGCATGTCATGGTGACATGGCTTCCATGTTTTTCACAATTTCCAAATTATGGTGGGGGCATGCTTTGGAAGCATGTTCTCCACACTCACACAATATATGGCACTTACACCAATTTGCAAATTTAGTGGGGAAATGTCATGATGGCATGGCTTCCACACATTCAGAGTTCTTAGATTCAATGGGGGCATGCTTTGGAAGCATGTTCTCCACACTCACATAGTACATGCTACTTACACCAATTTGGAAATTCAATGGGGGAATGTCATGATTACATGGCTTCCACACATTCACAATTCTCAAATTTAGTGGGGGCATGCTTTGGAATCATGTTCTCCACACTCACACAGTATATGGTACTTACACCAATTTGAAGATTCAGTGGGGCCATGTCATAATGACATGGCTTCCACACATTCACAGTTTCATATTTAGTGGGGGCATGCTTAGGAAGCAAGTTCTCTACATTCATTCAGTATAGTACTTATAATTCACAGATTCAGTGGGGGCATGCCTTGGAAGCATGTTCTCCACACCTACGTAGTTTTCAACATTTCCTGTTTACAGTGGGGGCGTGTTTTGGAAACATGTCCTCTACATTGGTACTTATATCAATTTCAAATTTCTCTATATATAGTGGGGGCATGCTTTGAAAATATGTCCACACTAACACAGTTTTTCGAATTGGCAAAAGCACAGAGTTATATGATTCTGATACATATTTATGGCAGAATTCTATACATGGTACCATTGTTACACACAATTTCAGCATGAGACAAATCTAAGGTGCATATGTTATGCAACATCTGCCTAATATTGCAAAATCCAAATCAAATTTAGATTCCATAATTGCACGTATTGATACCTAGAAAACTTTTACGGACTTTTGCGAGCCAATCTATTGCAGTAGTTGATTCACCTTTTGGCATGGTTGGGGTGATTAAATTGCTCAATCTTGCCAAGCTTTTCAATTTGGACACGATCATCCAAACTCACCAGGTACAAGTATCAATGAGAAAATTGAGAAAATTTCAACTGCCAGGTGGCAAATCACTTTTGCTCCAAAGTTGGGGCATCTCTCTCTCTCTCTCTCTCTCTCTCTCTCTCTCTCCCTCCCCCCCTTGGATATATGTACTTTAAAAAATTATCTATGTTTATCCTAATCTCAATTTTAAAACTTTACAATGATACATCTTTTGCAAAAACAAATTGTGAATAGGTAAGGCGATTACAATGACACATAGGTGTACTCCTAGACCTTGCTCTTTCAATTTCAATCTATTTCAAATACTTTTGACCTGAATTATGTGCACTAATTATACATTGTAACATGCTCTTGGTTTCCAGTCAGTCACCAACAAAGCATTCAAACCCAACTCCAGCAAAGCACTCAAATTCAACTCAAGCAAAGATAAGTTGTGTATACACACCCAAGTACATATTATTTTCCTTTAAACTAGCAATTTCATTACTAGATTAAACAGGGGGCAAATGTAGATGATATTTTGTGATTATGTAACATCTCAATCTTACACACTTGGCAAACTCATGACCCTGGCTGTTCCTCTTAGTTCTACACATGTCTTGCTTCTGCAAGCCTTGCATCTACTCTATCTTGTGCCCTTTGGCCTATCTCTTAGTCTGACCAACCTTATATTGATGACACAAACATCCCATTTTGTTCAGAATGCTTAAAATGTACTTATGTTATACCTATGTAGGTTTTAAGCCTATGCCTGCTCTCCTCTCTGGACACTAACGTCAGGGTTAGACAACAGCGTCGACGTTATTGTCATGGCTCGACGCAAGTGTCCAGTGCCCTAAAGTCATCAAATTTACAAATGAAATGTATTACAATGGTCGGCGTAAGTGCTTTAATGCGAGTTATTTCCTGCCAGGATTGGTAAAAATACAATATCAACCTTCATTGATTCCTTACCTAGCAATTAGACCAAATAGAGCACTCAAGTTACCAAAAACTTCCCTATTCTGCCCTATTCTCATATCAATCAAAGAAACAACCCAACTATAGGTCTAAAGTACTAAAGGAGCAATCATAAGGTCATATTTGCCAAGTTACAAGTTAGGTCACTGTTGTACTTGCTTTACACATTGCATGATTCACACACAAGCCAACACATAACGGAGAACTACATTAGTCTGAGACCTTGTTTTGGAGTACTAGCTATGTAGGTAGTGCCCTTTGACAATGGGGTCATTATAGGTCAGCTCAACACCATATGCCCACTAACCCATTTTTCCCCAAACGCATCATTCAAGACTGTACCTAAGATTTTGATCAATAAATTGAGAGTGACAACCTATGCGCAAAATCTAAAAACATCAAGCAAAAGGCGACAAAAAACCCAATTGACGGATTCAAAAATGGAGCTATATTGTGGTCTAGACACTAGCGTCAACATAAGGACACTATCCTCGATACAGGTGTCCAACTTGGATGCAAATGTCCAGTGGTCAAATGTAGTCAAAACTTAGAATGAATGGAACCCAGATATCTATTATAGTCCTGTGATGACTCTTGATCATTGCCATACTCCAGAACAGAACATCAAACAAGATATGCTCTCTTTTATCCCTTAGCCACTTTGTACTTGTATTTACTTGCACATGCTAAATTATAAAAATCTGTATTATTGACTGTACTTTAATGTAAATCTGAATATATTATTTTTAAGAAAAAAGAGAAAAATTATATTAATTCAAAGAGTAATACAAATATAAAAATTCTACCATGCCAGGTATGAAAACTTAATCTAGGCCATGGCACAAGAAACATATCTATTCACATCAGCCATATAGAGGAAGTCAATCAAGATCTAGAATTGTTGGATATCTTCTTGTAGCATAATGGGTCACATATAGGTGGTGGACCATAGGAGACAATGTTATGATTATTCAAAGCCCAATTAGCTAAAGCATCAGCAACTTTATTCTGGTGTCGAGGGACATGGGTGAAATATATCTCTTGAAAATTACCTTTCAACTCGTGAATTTTGTCCATCTTTCTAGTTATTTGCCAATTCTTGCCTTTCTGCAATGAAGAATTGGATAACAATGTAATAATTATTAGAGAATCATATTCCACTTGAACCTTTTTCCACCCAACTTTAATTGCTTCTTGTAAACCTCTAAAAATTGCCTTAATTTATGTGAAATTATTTGTTGCATAACCCAATCTTTCGAAAAAGAGAAAGATCACTAATCTATCTAATAGTCTACCTATTCCACCCATGCTTGCTTAACCTGGATTTCCTCTAGATACTCCATCAGTATTCAGCTTCCCAAAGCCACATGGATGGGTTAACCATTTACCTTCACCTTTAGATTTCCTCATTTTAGAATCACCCATTTGATAATTGTCCAGATTAATAGATAACTTTGTAGTGAGATTAATCCATTGCGCACACAGGTTTTGAGGAAGTTTGATTTTGTACTTGATTGATTCAACAATATTCCTCTTTATTACTTCCCAAACAAAAGAGAAAGCCCTAGTTTCTTGCTAAAAATTTCTTTTATTTCGTTCCTTTCACACATTCCAAAGAAGAAGTGTAATCCCATTCCATAGGACTGATTCCAAATTTTGGCCATTGGTTAATTGCACCCATTCTCTAAAAGGTTGTTCTAAGGCTTGAATTCTATTCCAAGGAATCTGAAATAGGGAGCCCAAATTTTTCCACATTTGCGGCACAAAGGGACATTGTATAAATAAATGGATAATAGTTTCCTCATCATACAAGCACATTGCACATCTATAGGGACCATCATAGTTCAAAATCTCGTTCTCGGTGATTTCTAGGAAGGGCAAAATTTGAACCGTATCTTAGATCTTGTTGTTTCCAAAATCAGCTCAACTTGTTTTTGGAATCAACCCCCTATGAAATTTGTCCGTTTCGCCTTTTGTCTCTCTAAGTCCGTTTTCGAGACGGGTTTTTCTCGTTCTCGTCTTGGCCCAACTGGCACCGTTCGAAATTTGTCACATTGTTACGTTTTTCTCAAAACATGAAGGTTGTTACAGTCTCAATATGACCAGGGGCCAAAATCTAGCTTTTTCTAAGTGTTTTTCTTCCGTTTTCGTGCACGGGTGGCGAATTTCGCTGCCAATGCATTTTTACCTTAGCATGCAGGGGCGGCAAAATTTGCCGCCCCTGCATCTGGGCATGCACGAGCGGCAAATTTTGCCGCTCGTGCATTTTTTTCTCTCACATGCAGGAGCGGCAAAATTTGCCGCCCCTGCATGTCCTAATTTTCAGTGCAAGGGCAGCGATTTTTGCCGCCCCTACACTGCCTCGGTTTTCATGCATGACATTTATTGCCGCGCTCGCCAGGTTGTTGGGGTCGATTTTTATCCCATTTAATCCGGTCTTAACTTCATTTTGCTTCATTCCTCCTCTCCTCCTATCCTCTGCCTCTGGACGATCCAGCGAATGGGTCAAAGTGCGTTTTGACGGATTTGAGCTCATGGCACGCGTATTTTCTCAAGTAGGTTTTGTATTTGATGTTTATTTCTTCTTCTCTTTAGGTTTGCTCTCATTCTTGTTTTTGTTTTTTCCCCCCTTCCCTGTCAACCTTCCAGGCTTCCTCTACATGCTGGGGCGGCGATTTTCGCCGCCCTCCCGTTTTGCCCGCAGAATTCTTGGTTAGACCTGCACGGGCGGCGAAATTTGCCGCCCGTGTCTTTTTTTTCTTAAACCTACGTGGGCGACGAAATTCGCCGCCGATGCAGGCTAAAATTGTACGGGAGGCGAATTTTGCCGCCCAAGCTCCCTTGCTTCCAAAACTTGCATTGGCGGCAAATTTCGCCGTCGATACAAGTTCCTTCCTGACCTGCATCGACGGCGAATTTCGCCGTCGACGCAAGCTGAAGGTGCACGGGCGGCGAATTTTGCCGCCCCTACACCTTCCTTCCAAACATGCACGGGCGGCAAAATTCACCGCCCGTGCCGTTTCCTTCTTCCTCTTGCATGCAAGGGCGGCGAAACTCGCCGCCCGTGCATGCAGTTCATTCTACATGCTTGGGCGGCGAATTTTGCCGCCCTTGCAATTTTTTTCCAAATTTCTCCAACTCTGGAAAGATTTTAATCTTTTTCGTTTTTTCTCCTTCCTCCCCTTTTTCCCTTTTTTTTCGACCCAGCCCTGTTAAGTGCCCTTCTGTGGTCATGATCACCTAACGTGCGAATTCTCTAATTTGCCCACTGTTTCTTAATTGCACGATCATGATTGCAGTACTTTCTGAAGATTCTTGTTCATCAGCACCTGCTCAATCAAGACCAGTTCCAATGACTGAGGCTTCTCCGAAAAAGTCAAAAGCCATGAAGTACCGGTACCAGGGCGTTTTTTCGATCACTTCAGTCACCTCTAATGTTGACAACATTAGAGATACAGAGATTGGCCACGTGGATATGGCCGAGTTCATGACCAGAACTAAGGCAACAAATCCAAGCTTCGAAATGAAAAAGATCATCGAGAGCAACATTCATCTGGTTGCCGCTTTCCCAGTAGCGGCACATCATACGGAATTCATCCTCTAGTGCGCCCAATTCTACAACAAAGAGACCAGATCAATCTTTGATGCCAGTGGCAACGTGATAATTCGGCTAGACCCTGAATTCATTGATAAAGTCTTCATGTGCCCTCCTGCTACTGAAGTACTGAGAATTGACTTCGTAGAAGCACAGAAAGAGTATGACAAGAATCCCGAGAGGGTAAAGAAGGTGATGAATAACAGGTGGCTTAAGACCCCTAGAACCAACTTGTCTAGATGGCCACGAAATTTTCCGAAAAGTGATTTCATTGAAGAGGTTGGTGACTTGATTACTCTCCTCAGCAGGGTACGAGGTTTGCCGTCTTCCTCACAATTCCACGAATAGATGTATCCCTACATCAAGATCATCCTCCAAGGGAAACAAGTCATCTTCTGGGGTGAACAGATTAGCAACGTTCTTCACGATCAACTGACCAAGGTACAAGCTACTTCGAATTTCTACATGACTTCGTACCTGGTGTACATTGCGGCCTCCATGCGAACCTTTCCAGGTTTGACAACCAAAAGAGATAGGAAAACCACCCCAGTCTACTCATATTACCCTCAGTTAACACTACAAGGATCAATTCGTCATTTTAGGAGGGTAAATGATGCCTTCTTTGCAGTATTTTTGTGCCTCTTCGACCCTCAGCTCGAACAAAAAAGAATATTTGATGAAGCCTAGATGGTCGTCAACGACTATGGCTGTATGTTTCTACAATTTCCCTCATTCTGCTATCTTTGGGTTGGCTTTTTTCAAAGCTATCCCTATATGCTCCCCAGGTTTCCTTCTGATAAGTTAGTCCTAATGGAGCTGTGTAGACAAATGGTTGTCATACACACTAGACAAATGGAACTGAAAAAGCCAGGTTTCAGGTTTTCAATTAAAATTGGCAGATACTCGATTTTGACAGCAGCCAAGACCAAGGTCATGGAGACAGAGATGCAACTGGTCACTATGAAACAATTCAAAAGAAGGGACAATTTTGACTACAGGGGTGTCAAAAACATGATCAGAAGAAAGACTCAATTTCATGAGCCTATGATCAAAGACATCTGGGTAGACCTAAGGACAGCTGAAGAAATAAGGAGGACGGACTACAGCAGGCTGACCTTGGAACAAATTGAATATTTGGGGCTTGCGGATATTCTCTCCAATTTGGTCGATGATAAGAATATTATCAACAGCAGGTACCTAGCTGAGAAGGTTGCTAACTCTCCTCTTCCTCCTATCTAGTGGTCCCAAAAAGAGTTACTTCTTTGAGGAAGAGATTTGAACCAATATTGGCCAACACCAATGATTGGTTAACAGCCAAAGGGATCACGTTGAAAGAGTTCATTACAAGATCAAAGGCTAAATTCCAAGCAAAAACAAGGAAGAAGGCAAAAAATAGGACCAAGAACAAAGGTGATGTTCCTTCCCCATCTAGGCCTCACAAGCCTAGAATCATCTTTGTTTCCAAGAAGTCAAAAGTTGTTGAAGAGCCAGAATCAACGGCTAAGAGAGTTGGAGAACAAAGCTCCCAAGAGCAGGCAGCTCAGCATATGGAGACAGATGACAAGCCCTCGGAGCAGCAAATGACTGAGCCTCTACCTTATCAGGAAGGGGCACGGCCACTTACAGACGTCTCTGTTTCACCACCTCTTTCTCCTATCAGTGTTCTTTTGGAGCCACCTCTCCTTCCAAATTCATGTTTGGCGATCCTCAAAGTGCTTCTGGAGATACTCTTCGTTCCTCAGGTTCTATTCCTAGTCTGGCATCTCCTTTCAATCTAGGAGAAAGTTCCGCACTTGATCAATCAATGGCCGGTACGGTTTCACCAATTACTCCAACCGCGACCACTGTTACCACTAGCAGTGTAGAAGTTATCACGATAACACCAGCGACTAGAACCATTGCCACAATAGGTACTTCTTCTCTTCCTCCTTGGATGTCAGCTTTCACACCAAAAAGAAAGAAGCTAACCATCTCTGCAGATGACTTCGATTTTGGCAAGTTAGTGCCGGTGAAAGCTAAGGCCCCTAAGAGACCAAGGATCCTCTCAAAATTGGTAGAAGAAAAGGGGCATAAATTTTTGGAAATAGCTAAACCACCGCAGGACGCAACCCTTGAGGGTTTTGACATGAGCAGCTATTCCATCTCTCGTGTTGAACTTGGAAAAGTTACTCACGAAGGTGCGAAAAGCGATCTACAGTCTGCAATGGACATCATGATCCAGAAATTTGACAGAAAAAAGAAGATGAAAGACTACTATAAGGCCAAGGCAGAGCAATTGACTGCAGTAGTCAGTAAATTCACCCTTCCCCCTGAAGTGGCAACCCCAGAGGCCTTTTCCATAGACGACCCTGTCATTCAAAAGGCAAATAAAACCTATATGAAAGGGAAAGTGCTAGAGGATTACATTGAAAAGATGCACACATTCCCTCAGAGGTTGCCGAGAAGACGGATAAGATGAATAAAGTGAGGACGGATTTGGAGGACCTTGTCTCACTTATTTCTCAGGACATTGACAGTACAGATAAATATCTTAGCAAGTGGAGAGAAATGAAAGATCTGAAGAAAAGCACCTTGATATCCATCGGTGTTATTTTTAGCAAAGATTCTTATGTTGAGATTAAGGAATCACTGATATACAGGGTTCAGGGACTCAAGGAGCTAATTGAAGATCTCGAGTCTTTCAAAGATCTTAGCGAGAAAAGTGACACAGGCCTGTTGAATAGACTGGAGGAACTGCCTTGTGACCTCACCTTCAGGGATAATCAATTTCTCTCAGCAGAAGAGATGATCCGAAGATTCAAAGGTATGATTCAAAGGGATTTCGAAGAAAAAACATTCTCAATGACTTCTGTGGATAACATTTTAGATACTCAGTTGACTCTGGATAATCTAAGATCCAGGTTAACGAGTCATGCCAAGGCAATCACAGCATTGAAGGACGCTGTAATTAGGGCCAGGGTCATCTTCAAGAACACCATTGCGCCAGACAGTATAGGAATTCAGGCATCTATTGCTATGTACGATACTCATCTGAAGAAGTCTGATGGCAAGAGCTGAACCTTTTTCCCCTTCTCTCTTCTTTTTCTCTTCTCATGCACTTTTGTCATGTAAAAGTGCATGCAATTTTACATGTGTAATTACATGTAAAAAATCTGGAAAAATATCTCAAAAGTCAAAGATGACTCATCTTTGACCAAGATATTTTTATATTATAATCTTTTTAATTTTTAATGGTTTCTCCCTATATATAGAGGGGACCTCTTTTGTAAATGATCATCTCTGATAATTGAGAGCAAAAACTCTGCTGAAATTGAGACACTTCTTGAGACTTTGTGCTCAACTTGTAAATCATATTTTGTTGAATGAATGAGAAGCAGGTTTATTTCAGACTTTGTGTTGAAGTTATCTGCGTTATTTAGGAAATAGTTCTTATGTCCTCTTTCCTAATAATCTCTCATTTGTTTGATTTAATAAGCACAGTGTGTGTGTTGATATTATCTGAGAACGTTTCTAAAAAATAAAAGAGAGACTTTGAGCTACTTTTACCTTTGTGATCCTTTTATCCTTTGTAGTTTCAGGCGAAGACTTTGTGCTTCATTTCACTCTACGGTTACGCGTATTCCGGATCGGTGAAGGAGACAACGGAAGACTTTGTGCTTACGTAGGTTTCTTTGTTAACTTTGTTACTTACTTCAGGTGATTTTCTGCTCTACGCTAGATACCATTTCTAAAAGCAGAGGAATGTTGTTGGCCAACGACCAGGATTTCTCTCTCTTGTTCTTTGGACATCACCTCTGAAAAAAGAGAGGTGGATGTTGTTATACCACCCGAAGTATTATTTTCTGCTTACTTATATATACATATAGCGTATAAATATTCATAGGAAACCTCCCCTGGATGAGAGGAGAGATTTACCTCGTCCAGATCTGGTAAATCCACACTTTTCGTGGCATAAATCTCTCTGTGTTGTGGTTGATATACCCATTTTGTCATCAGTTAGTTGACGACAAAATATTCACCCAACAGCTTTTGGCGACTCTGCTGGGGAAGAGCGCACAGTTTGAAGTCCCAAACTTCAAACTGAAACAGATCCTGCTCTTTTCTATTTTTGTTCTACAATCTGGCAACTCCGCGTTATACCAGAGGCCAAAAATCCCAAGGTGTTGTTGACCCTGCTTTTGAGTTGGTGCAGAAGAGTAATTTCACGTTGTTTCCTCCACAACCTCACCTTAGATGAACTAGGAGCCTTTCTCCTCGCCCTACTAGGTCATCAACACAAAGCGGAACTTCTTCTGCTGCTGGCTGAGCTTTACCTATCCAAGCTCCACCTGGATTAGTGATCCCACTTTTGCATAATCAAATCATGGCTCAAGGCCCCTGGGGTAAATCTTTCGGTCCACTGAATTTGACTCCACCTCTGCATGAGCTTCCACGTAGTTCAAGGAAGAATTTTTCCAAATTCTTCGGCGATGGGAAGGTTCATCTTGATGAACACATTGCAGCTTTCAGCATAGCCTGCAGTGTCATAGGTGTGGAATTCGAAGACGTAGCGGTCAGGTTGTTCATAGAAACACTACAAGGCGTTGCTACAGACTGGTTCTACCACCTGCAGACGGGATCAGTAACTAACTGGGACACCCTGAAAGACAAATTTGAAGCCAGATTCAAGCCTGCAGAAGATGCACATGCCTTGCTGGCCCAGCTCACTCAGATGAAGAAAGAGCTTTATGAGCCTATGAGGGACTTCATTGTCAGGTTCAACAAGCTGAGGCACATTATTCTCATGATCGCCCAGCCGACACCTCAGAATCTCATGTGTTTTTTCATCAACTCACAGCTGCCTGAAGTGAGTTTCTTGCTGAGACGGGCCAGACACGTAGACCTTGTTGCTGCTCAGAACTTGGCTACTGAGGTAGAAGATGACCTTATCTTGGTAGAAAAGATAAGGAGAGACCCTAATAAAGGTAAATCCTCTTCATCTTTCGAGTATTCACCTGCAGCCACCACTGACCTGATGGTACAAAAACTAGCAAATGAAATGCTAGCTCTCAAAAATCAAATGGCGCAAAGAATGTCATCTGCTCCTACATACAGAGATATGCCCAATAGGACATTTCAGAATCAGACGTACCAAGGCAATGCTGCCAGAAATCAGGGACAGCAAAATCGCCTTCCCCCTCCACAGAGAAACCTCGCTCTTGAAGCGCCTCCAAACAACTCGGCGGTCGGATATCTAGAAGCTGAAGCGGATTCCTCATTTCAGCCCGAGTTAAATCCCGAAGATAATGCTAATCTCTTCACTGAAGAAGAGAAAGAATTAGCTGGGGACTCCAATATTGATTTCCTGGATTACCAAGACGAAGCTGGAAGTCAAAGAGAAGGGTTGGACGGATCTTATGTTGTTTTCACCAGATCTCAAAGCCAGTCAGCTCCACAGGCTGACAAAGGAAAAGCAGGAGATGAACCTCAGCCGGCGGTTTCCATCGCTAAATGAGGGACTCCATTGCCTTTTCAATCAAAAGATCAGGTAACTCACAAAAAAGTAAGTACCTCCAACCACCCTATACCTTCCACCTCTGTTGCTCAGACCAGTGCCACACCTACTAAAAATCCAGATGATGGACTCTCTTCCTCTGTTTCAATTTTTTTTCAATTATTTGATATAATTGATCACGCCAGAAAGACTAAAATCCAAATGATAGAGGTTGAGTATTTGAAGGCCAACCCTAAACAATTTGATAGGTTGGCAGAATATGTGAAAAATAAGGCCGTCCCCACAGGACAAGATTCTTCAAAGGTCATTCATGATCCCCCCAAGGATAAGTCCGCCCAAAATAATCTTGTCGTGACTCCTCCAGTTGCTCCCGAGAAAATAGAATTTTTTTATGTTTCCCTGGTTATAAATGGTTACAAATTGAGTAATTGCATAATAGACTCCGGAGCCTCGAATAATGTCATGCCCGCTAAGGTGCAGATTCCCTTGGTCTAACTTTGACCAAAACTTTCGGAAGGTGTTTTTCTATGGAAAACAAGCAAGTCCCACTCTTTGGTCAGATAAAAGATGCCCAATTTGTTTTCGCAGCTTTTCCAGAAAAGAGAATAAAAATGACCGTTCTAGTGGCCAATGTTTCAGCCTCTTATGGTGTCTTGCTTGGGCAGAATTTCTGCAAGGATGTTGGAGGTGAGCTGAGCATGGACTTGTCAGAAGCAAGGATCTCAATTCAAGGTGTTATGAAGAAATTACTTCCAAAAAAAGAGGCAAGGTATGTAGTCACCCGATCATCAGCACCAGAAGCTCAGATTTTATTTGAGTCTTCTGGCATGGGCAACTACTTTCTATCTACGGACGAAGTCCATGAGGAATCCGACAAAACTCCTATAGGTGACAACTTGAAAATGTGTTCAGCTGACATAGCGGGAGAATCGGCATAGCAAAATGAACGCATGGAAGAACCTCTTCCCCCAAATGAAGGAGTTTTCAAAGAAAAAGCGGTGTCTGATGAGGTATGGATCTTAGAATTTGACGGCCGCTGCTCTTCTACCGGTTGAGGAGCCGGAGTTGTGTTGGTATCTCCTCAGGGAGATATTATTCCTTTGTCCTATAAGTTGCAGTTCAACAACACCAATACAGCTGAGTACGAATCCCTGTTACTCGGATTATAGGCTGCTAGAGAAAAAGGTATTAAACTACTCCATGCTAAAGGGGATGCCGAATTGGTGGTTTGTCAAGTAAAAAACTTCTATCAGACCAAGAATAAAAGATTGCGCCACTATCGCAATCTTGTCTAGGACCAAATCAAAAATTTTGACGCTTTCAGCATCTCTGCCGTTCCAAGAGAATTCAATGACCAGGCGGATGCTTTAGCTGTTTCAACTACCCTCTTGGTTCTCCAACCGAATTTTAAAGGAGATAAGTACACTATTGAACTGGTCTTTCGGCCAAGTGTACCTGATAATGCCGGCCATTGGCAAGTATTCAACAATGACGATCAAATCATTGCCTTTTTGAGCAAAAAGACAGCTTCGAACAACTGCATTTTGAAGGTAGTGAACTTCGAAAATGCGAAGCAACTTCTGAATCAAATGCAAGCACATGTGAGGATTTCCTGTAGCTTAAAGGGAATAAGATTCCCAAAGGCCTGGTTTTCCTAAAAAAATTGTTTGATAACCATGACAGGGTTATTAAACAACAGCAAACAGATTCAAACTCTTCCCAGGATTTTGATCAAGTAAATCTGGGGACCAAGGGAGATCCTAAGATGGTAAACATCGGAAAATGTTGCACTCCTGAGGAGAGATTCAAACTTGCTAATCTACTCTACCAATATATAGACGTCTTGGCTTATTCCTATGACGACCTGAAATCACTCAGGCCTGATGACATTCGCCATGACATTCCTCTTAAGGTGAATTATGTGCCTTACAAGCAAAAGTCCAGGCAATATAATCCAAAAATCTCAGGTACCATTTTGGCTGAGATACAAAAAATGCTTGATGCCCGGATAATTTTCCCAATCCATCACTCCACATAGATTGCCAACATAATGCCTGTCAGAAAGAAAAGCGGTGAAATTCGAATCTGCATAGATTTCAGGAACTTGAATCAGTTATTTTTAAAAGATAACTACCCCTCCTTATCATGGATCAAGTTCTGCAAATGGTAACAGGTTCAAAGATGTTATCAATGCTGGACGGTTTCTCGGGGTACAATCAGGTTGAAGTTGAAAAAGCAGATCAACATAAGACTGCCTTCACCACACCTTGGGGCACCTTCGCCTACCGAAGAATGTCTTTCGGTCTGATAAACGCAGGTGCCACATTTCAAAGAGTGATAGACCTCGCTTTCAAGGATGAGATGGGTAAGTTCATTGTAGTGTACCTGGATGATTTGACGGTATTTTCAAAGCACCGTTTTGACCATGTTCACCATTTACAAAGAATACTGGAGCGCTGCCGCAGAACGGTATTTCTCTAAATCTAAAGAAATCTGTCTTTGGGGTGACTGAACGGAAACTTCTCGAACACATTGTGTCTCGAGAAGGTATTAAAATTGACTCGAAAAGAGTCAAATCCATCCAAGAACTTACTCTGCCTACCAGTAAAATTGCGGTTCACTCTTTCTTCGGAAAGGTGAATTTTCTTTGAAGGTTCATCCTCGAGTTCGCTGAGAAGACTCGCCACATCGTCAATATGATGAAAGGCAATGCTAATTTTAGGTGGACCACAGAGGGCAAATCAGCCTTCAGAGACATCAAAGAAGCAATCGCTCGCGCACCAATCTTGATTTGTCCAGACTACACCAAGAGCTTCAAAATATACAGTTATGCTTCTGAGCATACACTCTCAGCTATTCTAGTTCAACCGAACCAAGAAGGCATAGAATCTCCTATTTCCTTCATGAGTTGTCCACTCAAGGCTCATGAGCTGAAATATTCCAACATGAAAAAGCATGCATATGCGGTGGTTAAAGCGGTCAAGCATTTTAGATTTTATATCTTGAGCTCACACTGAAGTTCTCATGCCTGATACAACAGTGAAGTCTATTTTGACTCAACAGGAATTTGGTATGAAGAGGGGTAATTGGATCGCCAAGATTCAGGAGTTTGATCTAGACATCAAACCTACCAAACTCGTGCGGAGAAAGGGTCTTTGTCAGTTGATTGCCAACAACATTCCTAATAAAGCAGAGGATGAGGAAATAGAGATCGAAGGCGTACCCATGGTCCTCTTTGTTGCCACTAATGATGAGTGGTATTCCGACATCGCTTATTTTCTGACTTACGGTGAGTGTCCCGCTCATCTCTCCTATTAAAAAAATTGAAATGTTAAACTGAAAGTTGTTAGCTATGTTCTGTGGGATAATGGTCTATACAAAAGAAACCTGGACGGGGCATTTCTTCGTTGTGTTGATTATGGGATTACCCTATCCCACACTTCAGATTATTTTCCACAGAGAAATGGCCAAGCAGAATTGAGCAATAAGAACCTGGTCGCTATTATCAAAAAATTGGTAGAATATAATCAGAGAATGTGGCACAAAGCATTGTTTGATGCTTTATGAGCGGATCAGATTACACCCAAGAGGGCCATAGGTATGTCGTCTTTCCAGCTTTTATATGGCTTAAATGTGAAAATACCCATCACTCTGGAACTGCCAGTGCTCAAGTTAGCCAAAGCAATCGAAAATTCAACCTTCGAAAGTTCGATCGACAAAAAAATCATGTCTGACCGAACTGAATGAGAAGCAAACCATGGTGGTGGATCGGATTACGGCGCATCAGAACCAGGGGAAGAATTTTTTTGATAAAAAGGCTAAGGTCCGTGATTTTCAAATCGGAGATCAAGTCTTGTTATGGGACAAGAGGAGAGAACCGAAGGGAATGCATGGCAAATTTGACTCCTTATGGAGAGGTCCGTTCGCCATTCGACAGCTCTGCGGAGAAAATAGCTTCTTGCTAGAGTATTAGGATGGGACGCCGTTTGTACTACTCCATAGTGGACAACATCTGAAGCTGTTCAGTCTTTGAAGCTTAGATAGATGGATCCACTTGTACATATATATAGTTTTTACGTTTTGTTTGTTTTTCTTTCATTTTTAGCTTGACTCTGTAGCCCAATGGCTTAGATGAAGGCACTTAGAGATTGGTTTCTACTCCCGTTGATCGTTTTGATTAACAGAAGTTCTCCAACAGGAGACAGATGTTGTTTCCAAAATCAGCGCAGCTTGTTTTTGGAATCAACCCCCTGCGAAACTTGTCCGTTTTGCCTTTTGTCTCTCTAAGTCCATTTTTGAGACAGATTTTTCTCGTTCTCGTCTTGGCCCAACTGGCACCGTTCGAAATTCGTAACATCATTACATTTTTTTCAAAATGTGAAGGTTGTTACGGTCTTAATACGACCAGTGGACCAAAATCTAGCTTTTCAATCTAAGTGTTTTTCTTCCATTTTCGTGCACGAGCGACGAATTTTGCTGCCAATGCATTTTTATCTTAGCATGCAGGAGTGGCAAAATTTTCCGCCCCTGCATCTGGGCATGCACGGGAGGCAAATTTTGCCGCCCCTGCATTTTTTTCTCTCACATGTAGGAACGGCAAAATTTGCCACCCCTGCATGTCCTTCTAATTCCCAGTGCGCAGCATTTATTGCCGCATGCACTAGGTTGTTGGAGTCAACTTTTACCCCATTTAATTCGGTCTTAACCTCATTTTGCTTCATTCCTCCTCTCCTCCTACCTTCTGCCTCTGGACGATCCAGCGAACGGGTAAAAGTGCATTTTAGCGGATTTGAGCTTGTGGCACGCATATTTTCTCAGGTAGGTTTTGTATATGGCGTTTATTTCTTCTTCTCTTTAAGTTTGCTTTCATTCTTGTTTTTGTTTTTTCCCCCCTTCCCCGTCGGCCTTCCAGGCTTCCTTTACATGCTGGGGCGGCAATTTTCGCCTCCTCCCGTCTTCCCCACGGATTTCTTGGTTAGACCTGCACGAGCGGCAAAATTCCCCGCCCGTGTCTTTTTCTTCTTAAACCTATGTGGGCGGCGAAATTCGCCACCGATGCAAGCTAAACCTATACGAGCGGCAAATTTCGCCGCCTAAGCTCCCTTGCTTCCAAAACTTGCATCGACAGCAAATTTCGCCGTCGACGCAGGCCGAAGGTGCATAGGCGGCGAATTTTGCTGCCCCTACACCTTCCTTCCAAACATGCACGGGTGGTGAAATTTGCCGCCCGTGCCATTTCCTTCTTCCTCTTGCATGCAAGGGCGGCGAAATTCGCCGCCCGTGCATGTAGTTCATTCTACATGCTTGGGCGGCGAATTTTGCCACTTTTGCAGTTTTTCTCCAAATTTCTCCAACTCTGGAAAGATTTTAATCTTTTCCATTTTTTCTCCTTTTTTCCCTCGTTTTCCGACCCAGCCCTGTTAAGTGCCCTTCCTTGGTCATGATCACCCAACGTTCGAATTCTCCAATTTGTCCACTGTTTCCTAATTGCACGATCATGATTGCAGTACCCTCTGAAGATTCTTGTTTGTCAGCACCTGCTCAATCAAGACTAGTTCCAATGACTGAGGCTTCTCCGAAAAAGTCAAAAGCCATGAAGTACCGGTACCAGGGCATTTTTTCGATCACTTCGGTCACCTCTAATGTTGACGACATTAGAGATACAGAGATTGGCCACGTGGATATGACCGAGTTCGTGACCAAAACCAAGGCAATGAATCCAAGCCCCGAAATGAAAAGGATCATCGAGAGAAACATTCAACTGGTTGCTGCTTTCCCAGTAGCAGCACATCATACAGAGTTCGTTCTCTAGTGCGCCCAGTTCTACAACAAAGAAACCAGATCAATCTCTGATGCCAGTGGCAACATGATAATTTGGCTAGACCCCGAATTCATTGATAAAGTCTTCATGTGCCCTCCTGCTACTGAAGTACTGAGAATTGACTTCGTAGAAGCACAGAAAAAGTATGACAAGGATCCCGAGAGGGCAAAGAAGGTGATGAATAACAAGTGGCTTAAGACCCCTAGAACCAACTTGTCTAGATGGCCACGAAATTTCTCGAGAAGTGATTTCATTGAAGAGGTTGATGACTTGATTACTCTCCTCAGCAGGGTACGAGGTTTGTCGTCTTCTTTACAATTTCATGAATGGATGTATCCCTTCATCAAGATCATCCTCCAAAGAAAACAAGTCATCTTTTGGGGTAAACAGATTAGCAACGCTCTTCACGAACAACTAACCAAGGTACAAGCTACTTCGAAATTCTACATGACTTCGTACCTGGTGTATATTGCGACCTCCATGCGAACCTTTCCAGGTTTGACAACCGAAGGAGACAGGAAAACCACTCCAGTCTACTCATATTACCCTCAGTTAACACTGCAAGGATCCTCCATTTTAGGAGGATAAATGACGCTTTTGCAGTATATTTGTGCCTCTTCGACCCTCAGCTTGAACAAAAAAAAATATCTGATGAAGCCTGGATGGTCGTCAACGACTATGGCTGTATGTTTCTACAATTTTCCTCATTCTGCTATCTTTGGGTTGGCTTTTTCCATGGCTATCCCTATATGCTCTCTAGGTTTTCTTCTGATAAGTTAGTCCTAATGGAGCTGTGTAGACAAATGGTTGTCGTACACACTAGACAAATGGAACTGAAAAAGCCAGGTTTTAGATTTCCAATTGAAATTGGCAGATACTCGATTTTGACAGCAGCCAAGGCCAAGGTCATGGAGACAAAGATGCAACTGGTCACTATAAAACAGTTTAAAAGAAGGGACAATTGTGACTACAGGGGTGTCAAAGACATGATCAGAAGAAAGACTCAGTTTCATGAGCCTATGATTGAAGACATCTGGGTAGACCTAAAGATAGCTGAAGAAATCAGGAGGATGGACTACAGCAGGCTGACCTTGGAACAAATCGAATATTTGGGGCTTGCAGATATTCCCTCCAATTTGGTCGATGATAAGAATATTATCAACAGCAGGTACCTAGCCGAGAAGGTCGCTGACTCTCCTCTTCCTCCTATCCAGTGGTCCCAAAAAGAATTAACTTCTTTGAGGAAGAGATTTGAACCAATATTGGCCAACACCAATGATTGGTTAAAAGCCAAAGGGATCACGTTGAAAGAGTTCATTACAAGATCAGAGGCTGAATTCCAAGCAGAAACAAAAAAGAAGGCAGAAAACAGGACCAAGAACAAAGGTGATGTTCCTTCCCCATCTAGGCCTCACAAGCCTAGAATCATCTTTGTTTCCAAGAAGTCAAAGGTTGTTGAAGAGCCAGAATTAACGGCTAAGGGAGTTGGAGAACAAAGCTCCTAAGAGCAGGCAGCTCAGCAAATGGAGACAGATGACAGGCCTTCGGATTAGCAAATGATTGAGCCTCTACCTTCTCAGGAAGGGGCACGGCCACTTACAGACGTCTCTCCTTCACCACCTCTTTCTCCTATCAGTGTTCCTTTTTCTGGAGCCGCCTCTCCTTTCAAATTCATGTTTGGCGATCCTCAAGGTGCTTCTGGAGATACTCTTCGATCTTTAGGTTCTATTTCTAGTCTGGTATCTCCTTTCAATTCAGGAGAAAGTTCTGCCCTTGATCAATCAATGGCCGGTACGATTTCACCAGTTACTCCAACTGCGACCACTGTTACCACTAGTAGTGCAGAAGTTACCACGGTAACACCAGCCACTGGAACCATTGCCACAATAGGTACTTCTTCTCTCCCTCCTTGGATGTCAGCTTTCACACCCAAAAGAAAGAATCTAGCCATCTCTGCAGATGACTTCGATTTTGGCAAGTTAGTGCCAGTGAAAGATAAGGCCCCTAAGAGACCGAGGATCCTCTCAAAATTGGTAGAAAAAAAGGGGCATAAATTTCTGAAAATAGCTAAACCACCACAGGACGCAACCCTTGAGGGTTTTGACATGAGCAGCTATTCCATCTCTCGTGTTGAACTTGGAAAAGTTACTCACGAAGGTGCGAAAAGCGATCTACAGTCTGCAATGGACATCATGATCCAGAAATTTGACAAAAAAAAGGAGATGAAAGACTACTATAAGGCCAAGGCAGAGCAATTGACTGCAGTAGTCAGAAAATTCACCCTTCCCCCTGAAGCGGCAACCCCAGAGGCCTTTTCCATAGACGACCCTGTCATTCAGAAGGCAGAGAAAACCTATATGAAAGGGAAAGTGCTAGAGGATTACATTGAAAAGATGCACACATTCCCTCAGAGGTTGCCGAGAAGACGGACAAGATGAAGAAAGTGAGGACGGATTTGGAGGACCTTGTCTCACTTATTTCTCAGGACATTGACAGTACAGAGAAATATCTTAGCAAGTGGAGGGAAATGAAAGATCTGAAGAAAAGCACCTTGATATCCATCGGTGTTATTTTTAGCAAAGATTCCTATGTTGAGATTAAGGAATCACTGATATACAGGGTTCAGGTACTCAAAGAGCTAATTGAAGATCTCGAGTCTTCCAAGGATGCTAGCGAGAAAAGCGACACAGGCCTGTTGAATAGACTGGAGGAACTGCCTTGTGACCTCACCTTCAGGAATAATCAATTTCTCTCAGCAGAAGAGATGATCCGAAGATTCAGAGGTATGATTCAGAGGGATTTCGAAGAAAAAGCATTCTCAATGACTTCTGTGGATAACGTTTTAGATACTCAGTTGACTCTAGATAATCTAAGATCCAGGTTAACGAGTCATGCCAAGGCAATCACAGCATTGAAGGACGCTGTAATTAGGGCCAGGGTCATCTTCAAAAACACCATTGCGCCAGACAGTATAAGAATTCAGGCATCTATTGCTATGTACGATACTCATCTGAAGTCCGATGGCAAGAGCTGAACTTTTTTCCCCTTCTCTCTTCTTTTTCTCTTCTCATGCACTTTTGTCATGTAAAAGTGCATGCAATTTTGTAATGTGTAATTACATGTAAAAAATCCGGAAAAATATCTCAAAAGTCAAAGATGACTCATCTTTGACCAAGATATTTTTATATTATAATCTTTTTAATTTTTAATGGTTTCTCCCTATATATAGAGGGGACCTCTTTTGTAAATGATCATCTCTGATAATTGAGAGCAAAAACTCTGCTGAAATTGAGACACTTCTTGAGACTTTGTGCTCAACTTGTAAATCATATTTTGTTGAATGAATGAGAAGCAGGTTTATTTCAGACTTTGTGTTGAAGTTATCTGCATTATTTAGGAAATAGTTCTTATGTCCTCTTTCCTAATAATCTCTCATTTGTTTGATTTAATAAGCAAAGTGTGTGTTGATATTATCTGAGGACATTTCTAAAAAATAAAAGAGAGACTTTGAGCTACTTTTACCTTTGTGATCCTTTTATCCTTTGTAGTTTCAGGCGAAGACTTTGTGCTTCATTTCACTCTACGGTTACGCGTATTCCGGATCGGTGAAGGAGACAACGGAAGACTTTGTGCTTACGTAGGTTTCTTTGTTAACTTTGTTACTTACTTCAGGGGATTTTTTGCTCTACGCTGGATACCATTCCTGAAAGAAGAGGAATGTTGTTGGCCAACGACCAGGATTTCTCTCTTGTTCCTTGGACATCACCTCTGAAAAAAGAGAGGTGGATGCTGTTATACCACCCCAAGTATTATTTTTTGCTTACTTATATATATACATATAGCGTATAAATATTCATAGGGAACCTCCCCTTGATGAGAGGAGAGATTTACCTCGTCCAGATCTGGTAAACCCACACTTTTTGTGACGTAAATCTCCCTGTGTTGTGGTTGATATACCCATTTTGTCATTAGTTAGTTGACGACAAAATATTCACCCAACAGATCTCAGGAATTTCTCGGCAATTTTATCACTACTTTACAAAACATATAAACTCAAAATAAATTAAAATTAAATGTAAAACATTGTTAAAGTATATATAGGCTACACAAGTAGTAAGCCCACAGCCAAAAACCCTATCACCATGCGCATTCCAACAAACTACAGTATAATAGGCCAATCGATTCTCATTGTGAAGTGTCAACAGTCAATCGATTCTCACTATGAAGTGTCAAGCTACAAAAATAATATTAAAAACTACAAAGTTCAACTTCAAAATTCAAATTTTTAATGGGCACCAAAGTTCAAATCACGGAGGTTGTGCACAATGTAGGGTTTGGCATCAAGCGGCGAACTTGCAGCTTGAATGAGGGCAGTGGGCACTGTAATATGCATGAGATGACTATAAAATACTAATATGAATGCACGCTTTTTTCTTTTCACTTAGTAACATTGTCTGTGGCCTGTGCAAAATAAGAATGAAGAATCGTGATAAAACATTCCACAATTTACCTTTAATTTTTATTGCATCGTTTTTCTTAGGTATTTGAGAAATGGGATTTTCTTGCGATTTTTGCCAAGAAATCATTGAGAATTCTTGGCAAAAATTGTCGAGAAAATCAGGGCTTCTCGTCTCGCGAGATAGAGCCCAGTATCTCAGCAGACTAGCATACCGCAAGATCTGCCTTCTCGCCGAGATTTGATTCCTAGGTGACCATTATATCCTATTTTCATTAACTTGCCACCTGTTAGGATTCTTCTTCTCAACAACAACCAGGAAAAGAAGCTAACTTTTGGCCAAAGTTATTGCTGCCATAAATTTTTAAATATATCCCTTAAAGGATGAGGATTTACAAAACATAGAGAAGCATATTTGTCTGAAACAAAATAACTTCCTGTAGAATTAATCCCCCAGGCTAGTACATCCGATCCTTTAGAGCATGATGATCTTGCCTGTAAGATAGAATCTACTATCCTCTTTTGATTTGTTTCCAGTGAAACTGGCCATTCCTCAGAAGGAATCCATCGATTTTCAACCTTCCAATGATTCGTACATAGTTGACTGTAATGAGCAATCTTATCCCATCCTTTACTGTGAAGATTTTCCATTAGAGATTTCAGATCAAGGAACTGGATGTTCATAGGTGGGTGACCATCCCAAGAATCAGTCCAAAGATTAGTTGATTGACCATCTCTAACAATCTAGAAAATATCTCTTTATTATTGCTCTGCCTATCCTCAAAACTGCCAAAATAGAAGAGCCTCTTGATGGGAGAGCCAATCTGATTATTCTCTCAGGAGGGTGATTTTGCGCATATTTGGCTTGGATATTTATAGCCCACGGATTATTTGAATTTTATAACAATAACCAATAAAGTTTAGCAGCTAAAGCTTTATTTTGCTTTGAATAGGAACGAAATCACAAGCCCCCTTCTGATTTTGGATGGCCACGTATATCCCATTTAACTAAGGACCATTTTTTGTGCTCCCGAGCTCCACTCCAAATGAATTTTTGAATGAGAGTATTGAACTGTTTCCACACTCTTGCAAGAATATTCAGAATAGATGAGATATAAATTGGCATGGCTTGAAGGACCGCCTTAACTAGAGTCATTCTTCCACCTGAAAAAGCCATTTGCTAGTCCATTTTTGTACTTTCATATTCACTTTGCTTGGTATCCAGTTCCAATCTTTTAATTGAGTATCTGCAAGTGGTACTCCCAGATAAGTAATCGGAAGAGATACCCTTCTAAACTTAAATATATCAAGAATCAAATATTCTTAATGAAAAAATATAATGTTGGAATTGTCTTGATTAATAAGTTGTCCAGTGGCTATGGTAAAAGTCTGAAGATTATTTTGCATTTGTAAAGATTCCAAACACGTAGCTTTTCCAAGAAGTGTAGAATCATCAACAAATTGTAAATGCATCAGAGGACTTACTCCCTTCAACTTTACACCTCCTATCTTTTTGTCATTCCTTGCCTTAATCATCAACCGTCCCAAACATTTGGCCAATATGATGAATAAGAATGGAGAGATCGGATTGCCTTGCCTAATTCCTCAGGAAGCACCAAAAATCTTTGAGGGGTTTCCATTAACCATGATTGAATACAAGACTGATTCTAAGCAAGCTTGAACACAATTAATCCAGTCTTGAGAAAAGCCCAACTGATTCAAAACATGACATAAAAATGTCTAATCTACTCTATCATAAGCTTTTGAGAGATCCACCCTGATAAACATACATGGAGATTTCTGCATTTTCATGGAGTGTAAAGCTTCTTGGGCCAAAACGATCTCATCATGGATTTGTCATCCTTGGACAAATCCTCCTTGTTCTGGAGATACGATCTTATGCATTAAAAGTTTCAATCTTTCTACCATTAATTTAGTAATAATTTTGTAGAGGACATTGCATAAAGTTATAGGCCTAAAACCCGATATCTCTTCCACTTCAGAGGCTTTTGGAATTAGAGCTATAAAGGTTTTGTTTATTTCTTTTAAGATAGTTTTGACCTTTCGTGCCTCCTCCACAACTTGAAGAAGCTCATCTTTAATGATGTCCTAAAATGCTTGATAAAATTCAATCGAAAAACCATCTAGTTTAGGCGTTTTTCTTTTTTTCATAGTAAAAACAATTGTTTTTAATTCCCCTTTGGAAACTTCAGTATATAGTTCTCTATTGTCCTGCTCTGAAATAATCTGTGGAATATTTGCCAACACTTCCTTTTGTGCCACATCATCTAAAGAGACAGCAATAAAAAGATTAGAAGAATAGTCCGTATCAATCTTATGCATTCCTTCTAAGGAGTATTCTTTCTTATCATTAGTTGTTCGTAAGGAGTTTATGTAATTGTGAGACCTTCATGCCAACAAGGATTTATGAAGATAAGCTATATTTTTGTCACCCTCTTTTAACCATTGAATTCTAGATTTCTGCTGCCACATAATTTCCTCTCACCTCTCCCATTCTTGAAGATCAGCTTTCAAAGATATTTCGATTTTGGCTAACTCTTCATTAACCCCCAAATTTCTTATTGCCGCATTGATCTCCTCTAAATTATTATGGATTTGTTGCTTTCTTTCCTTTTATGTCACCAAATTCTATCTAATTCTATGCTTTCAATTTAGTCTTAATATTATTCAATCTTTTGACAAACATATACATATGAGTTCCATGTTTAGGTTTACCTTCAATCCACCATTGTCAAATAAGATTGTAAATGTTCTCATGTCGGAGCCACATCAATTGAAATATGAAGGGGGCATGGCACGGGAAACTTCTCCCAATCTCTGAGTGCACTGGCGAATGATATGATCCTGGATTATTAAGAATATGTACCTTTGGAATATAATCTGTAGTCCACCAAGACTGTGAAAGAAGAAATCTATCTAACCTCTCAAGAATATAGTCTTGCCCTTGCCTTCTATTCGACCATGTCATCATACCATTACAAGGTTTAACATCCACTAACTGAAGATTTTGTATGCATGTAGTCATATGATGTGAATTTGCATCTAATGTCACCATACCTCCTTTCTTTTCTTCAAAATCTAAAATAGTATTAAAGTCACCTCCTAGCAGAAGAGAAATGTCTGGAAAGGATCGGATCATCTAATTAATATGCTGCCATTGTAAACTTTTATCTTCTATGGAAACAAGGGCATAGACATTAATAAAGAGGATTTGTTTAGATTCCTCTCGGGAGTACGCATGCACTAGTATAACCCCTTTGCTTCCACAAGAGTTGATCAATGTGATCTTTTTGGGATCCCATATACAAGTCACTCCTCCTGAAGCTCCCTAAGAACTTAAAGAAAGTCCCTGTGTATGGGGCCATATCCTTCCTGCTAATACATCCATTAACTCAGTCGAAACCTTAGTCTCTTGTATAAACATCATCTAAGGTTTATTTGTTTGAATCGTTCTTCTGATTTCATTGATTTTAGAAGGGCTGCCTTTTAGCCCTCGGATACTCCAAATTATAACTTCCATTGGGATGACTGAAGAAAAATGTGTCAAATCCTTAACTTTGACAGTTGAACTTAATCTTTGGCCTTCTTGCTGTAAATTTGCCTGAGTAGCTTTCCTTCCTAGTTTAACATTTGAATACATCCGCATCTTTTTTGTTGTTTCCAAGCTAACTCCCAGAATTTTATCTCCATTATGTGGTTCAGATATGTCGGGCAGAATCATTAGAGCTTTCCCTGCTTTTTCATGATGATATTCTTGTGTGTTGTTGTTATCAAATTGCTCTGAAATTTGGTTTTCCTTGGATAACTTTTCATTGTTTTACGAGAAGGATCCAGCTAATGTGTGACGGGAATCAAAGACAACTGATTATTATTCAACCCATCTTTCATCCTTTCATGAGGATCTAGTTCATGGTTTTGAGTTTCTAGGATTTACGATTCCATCATGTCTTCATTATCAATTTCCTCATTCTCCACTTGAAGACTAGCAAATCTATTTCCATTATTTCCAAGTGGATTTTATGCGGTATTTTTCTTTATATCTTCTTTTTCTTCGGTGTTATGAATTTTGCCTAAATATTCTCATCCATCTTCTGTTCCTGAGCTTTCAAAGGACTATCCGTCACCAAATGTACATATTCATGGCAATTCCTACATCTAAAGGGAATATTCTCGTAGTCAACTACCTGTTCCCACTGCCCTTCTCCTGCATCCAAGGTAATTTTGCTTGGTAGAGGCTTGTTAAGATCCATCAAAACACAAATGCGAGCGTAAATCATTCGTTCGAGCTGCAAGGAACTATCAGCTGTCATCATGTATGTTCCTATGGTATTCCCAATTGCTATAAAAACATTGTTAATCCAATATTCTGTTGGAAGACCAAACAGTCAAACCCAAACCGGAACCACTGAAGGTAATTCCTCTTCTTCTTTAAACATTAGATGCCAGGGTTTCATAAACAAACTTGCTCTACCATCAAACCAAGGCCCCCCTTGGAATATGTGCTCTCTATCTTCAGCATTAGCAAAATGAATTAAAAAATAATCATTAAGGTATGTTGAGATAAAGAACTCACCTTTAGTATGCCAGTTTTTCCATGACCATTCCTTGAAAGCCATTAGAGGATGGAATCCCATAAATCATACGATCAACCCTCGACTTTCTAAATCCTCAATGCCGCTTTGAATATCGGATTTTAACAGCACCACTACAGGAGAACCATCAATAGCTCTCATACACCCATTTTCATTTTTCCATGGGTCAATCTTAGGCATATGCAAGGGGTGTTGTTGTATTTTGGAGCCATTAAATCTGAGGTTCTGGTCCCCTTTTAGAATGTCTTTGAAAGATTTTTTGGAAGTTTCCCCTTTTTCCATCCTCCGCTGCACGTTCCAACTGCAAGTGAATAAATTCGAGCCTAGCAAAAACCCTGAACGACCTTCAGGTTTGCCCCGAAGAGCAAACATGACTGGAACAAGGGCGAAAAAGAACAAAAATACCAAAAAAATCACAAACCGCGTCAATTTATTTCATAGACGGGCAAAAACTAGCAAAGGACTCCGTACACGATCAGTCGTTCACCTCCGCATCAACTTTTCTACATAATTTATTCCAAAATCTTCTGTAGATCTGAATATTGTCATTCCTTTCAAACAACTTTAATTGCTTGGGTATTATCTTGTAAAACTCTGAAAGCATTGAAACAGCTAGTAGCAAGTCAACTTTCACTCTTCACCATGCCCAGTCCAAGCCATGTGACTATGTTAGGAAACAATAAAAAATGAACTCAAATTCCGTCTTAGGATAATTTGCAATAAGATACAAGTTAAAGATGTGGTAAGCTAAGTCGCTCCAAGCAAAAGACACTAGAGTCTTCAAAGGGATTTAAACTTTGTAGACTCTAATACTGCCATTGGGTTCACCAAGTGCAACTCCTTCCTTTTTGAGTGTTACCCGCTGTCTATAGTTCTTATTCTGCTGAAAATTAGTTCATTATCAGGTATATATGTGACGAATATACTCCTACACTGGAGATATGTATTTGCTTTTGATTTATACACAAAAGCTAATTTCAATATCTAGTTTTATATTTTTTTGTCATTCTACTATTCAGTATATGTAATCTACTCCTCTTAGCCAAGGCTACCATTTCTCTAAACTATTACAAAAAAAAATGATTTATATAACTCGAGGCAGGGGAACATGTGAGGATTATCTTCACACTTGTACATTTTCAATGGTAAAATGCTTCAACACCAACTCGTAGATATGAATGTTAGACAACTGAAAGAAATAAGGCTGGGAGTAAAACTATCAAAAGCACAATCTTACCAACTTCCTGCTGCTCTAGATACATTCTCTCTCTACAAAAATGCCTTCCAGCCCACCATTTGGACCGTAGCATCCAGTTGCTTCTCGACTGAGTTTTAAGAAACATTCTAGGAAGCTGATTTGAAAATGTTAAGCCTTTATGCTTTATATCTGAATTATGTTCTTGTTCTGTCAAGAATCATTCACTCTCATGCTCAGCCTTCCATTCAGCTTGTATCTCCTGAAAACAAGAAGCAAATTCCCTCCAGATATATGCACACCCAAAAGCAGCATCCAAGTGAAGAGCTATATGCTCCATCAAAGACTCCGTTTGATAATTACCTGAAAAAAATAAATAAAAGACGTTTATCATTTAACATCAACTAAAGTAAAAAACATAAGCCAAAGAGATTTTAGCATATACATCAATTCCTAAACTGAAATGACTGGAACCTAAATATAGATATAAGTCATCATTTACACAAATAAGGTTTACCACAAAGCCTTCCAGTTTAGGAATTATTTTTATGTGGATTGTAAAGGTATCGTTCTAGCATACTTTGTCATAAACAAATGCATATTCACCCATGGGTTATTTTAAAAAATTCTAATGATGCGTAATGATCCATAGGACACCCAATGGAATACGGATAGTGACTCTCATTTCTTGTAGTAAAAGAAACTAGTGCCAACACAGTTTAAATTGAAATTTTCCCAGACATCCAAGTTAAGAAAGACGACAAAGATAGGAGAAACACTCGGAAATAGAGAGAGAGGATTGCTGTGTTGTTTGTCATTCAAATCAGAAATGAAATAGGTGAATACATAAAGTGAGAGAGATGACCAACAGAATGCCAACTACCCTTTAGTTACAAGGTTAACTAAGGCACCCTCCCTTATTACTAACTTTTACTGTTTTACAAAGTATAATGCTATATTTTTTTATTGTTTATTTATTTCCTATGTCAATGTACTTTTATATATAATAAGTACTTGACATACATTTATGACCATCATTGATCATACTAAATATTCTAACACACATAATCTGACTGCAATGAGACCTAGGCACAGTAATGAGACTGTTATTCTGAATTATATGGTCAGAGACAAACAGCTAGAAGTACTTAACCATTCAACTTAGGCTACTTGACAAATGATGTATGTGGTGTATAGGATGCAAATGAGGGTCGAAACACCTCTTTACTGGGTTCCATCTCACAAGAACATTACCAACTTCTTCACTTATGTCATGTATTCTTTGGCATCGGATGTTAGGTATGCTTCCTCATTAACCCCAGAAATTTTTTGATGCAGCCAAGGACCACTCCCCAGGGTCCTATCTATCCGAGTTACTCTCCAGAGGTTGTGTTCTTCAACAATTACTAGGCAACCAATTCAGAATCCTTCCAAAGGCAAGAAAGATCAGTTTATTTCTTCTCTTAATTGACTCATGTAATTGTACCCTTTTTGTACATTGTCTACAAGGCGTTTCTTTCCATTATTTCTTTCTTTAGTTTTGTTCCAGGAGTTGCACCTTGTTTGGGTACACCTGCTGGCTATTGGTTTTGAACAACTTCCTTTAGTCTCACTGACCTGTTTTGGTCACTTATTAACATTAATTATAATTTCAAATTCCTATATTTGTGGAACTATTATCCTCCTATAAAAGTACACTTGAAGCAACCTACACTAGACTGGTTTAAGACTTATTTATTTATATATATATATATGTGTGTGTGTATATATATAACTTTGATTGAATGCTTCCCGCAATATGTAAAGAAAAGAATTGGATGATGCCTTACACTATTGTCCAATGCTTGGTGACTATATATATATATGATTGAATGCTTCCAGCAATATATAAAGACAGGAATTGGATGATGTCTTACGCTCTTGTCCAGTGCTTAATGACAATGGTAAATGTTTTATAAGTAAATGGGATATGATGTTGGAGATGTAATCATAGCATAACTATAGTAGGAACTTGACTGCATGAAGAACACAACAGCTAAAAAAGAGCAAATTCAAGTCATTGGGTATTTTGGTTTGTTCACACACACATATGTAACACATACATAGACACACACAGACTAATCAAACCTAAGGGATTATTGAATTAACTTTACATGTAAGATTTCACTTATGTCAGTCCCAACAAATGGTGGGGTATGACCATGTGGCAGTAACCACTGGGTAAGGTCCCAATGGAATATTCGGCTACCAGTAGCATGTCCCTAAAAGGTGGGCCTCACTATGCAGACAATATTGCATCTTGTACATCATATACCCATTTGTGCTTGATAGCCTTGCATTAATGCTAACCCTGTAAATATCTTAATTTCGAGCATCACATGAAGTATGGAAAGCTGGTGATTTGGCATTAGAGATGCATTGAATTGTAACGAAAACAATAGAGGGCTTCTAAAATTAAAATCCGCTTGGTAGGCTATGACTTACATAAAAATTTGATCAAAATTGTTCACAAACCACAGGCTACACATAGTTAAGTGTTAAGCGAAAGTAGGAAACTTTATATCTTCATATCATAAAGCACATTACAAAGCAATCCTTCCAACAAACAGCTATAAAAACAGATGATCACAAAATGAGACTAACTTTGATCTAGTGTTGGAAATCCAGATGTATAGGATGAAGCTTCCACATCTATCCTTGTAGAGTCATCTCTATCTAGGACATTGAACAAGGTGGATTTATCACTTTGAGGAACCAAGTATTAGTTAGCTCAAGGCTTTCCTTAAATTAGGCTGATTTGAATAAACACACAAATAATGTGCTATCATTTAGATAAATCTTGCAGTTCTGGTTGAAGCTGATCTAAATGGCAACAATGTAAAAAATTGCAAACATTAAATATAATAACTTTTCTCAAAAAATAGAGTAAACATTAAAGAATATTCTTACCTTTCTTGCGTAGTTTGACAAGACACTTTATTGATTGACGTGACGCTGGATTTTTACACAAAAGCTCCTCATAACAGCATGCAAGCAACTCAGGTTTTTTTGGAGTCAATGACTCCGCAAGTCTAGCCCTCAAGCTGTCAACAACACGGAAAACAAAGAATATCTTAGTTTCAATACAACACATCTACAATATTCAAACCTGCTTTGAATATATATATATATATATATATATATATATATATTAACAGTCCATGCAAGAAAAGGTTATGATCAAACCTGCAAAACCTCCATAGGGTCAAATTACAAATGAAAGAACCACTCAGAGTATAAAACTAGAACATACCACATTCTGAAATGGACTGACACCAAATTTTATGTTTCTATTTCTTTTAATATAAAGATGGGCAATGCAAACCAAGGTCATAAAATCATAAGTCTTTCAATTTTAAGAGTAATATTATTTATATTTTTTCCCATATAGATAAAATGGAAGGAAAATAACAATTTACAAATAGACATAAAGATAAAGGGATCAACGTGTAACGGTTTTGAAGAGTAATATTATTTATATTCGTTCCTTAACAATGGATGGGTAGATGGCATATCGACATAAAATAATGTCCAAACCTTAACAAAGAAGTAAAAAGCTATGTGAATAATAAGTTTAGAACAGTCGTGTGGAGAAAGAAAGCAAGCAGGAAAGGACAGCACGATCTTACATAATTCAATCCAATTTATGAACATCCTGAGAAAGCATACATAGGGAACTGAAATCAAATGGAGAGAGAAGATAGTTATAGATCAAATAAGAACTAGTTTTCACAAGCTAAGATGTGAGACGGGGAGATGGGAGACCCCTAAGGAAGAATGGGAGGAGAGTATATGTTTGTTTTGCCCCACAAGAGCAACACAGACATAAAAGTACTTCATCCTAGAATGCCTCATCGGGGTCAAGTATATGGAAATATTGAGAGTTGATGCCACATGGGAACTATTTGAAGACCTGAGATTAAAAGAGCTGGGGTAGCTTGTAACTCAAATCAATAGGAGAAAGAACAACCTCCTCAACAAAAAAACCCATCCCTCAAGTTATGCTCTAACAAGCGGTTGAGACAAATATGACAAAGTTTAGTCCCACAGACCGTTGGATCTCGTGAATGTAATTAAAATCATTTCATTTCATTTCCCATATTGATAAAATGAAAGGTAAATAACAATTTATAAATAGTCATGAAAATGAAGGGATCAACATGTATCAATTTTGTGAACTCGAAATCCAACAGTGAAATGCTTCGGAAACTTTTGTATCCTGATCAAGATCTTTATGGGATCTGCACTAGTGGCAACAAGGCATGTCTTCCTCTTCTGGTAGGAATATTGGACCCTCTGGAATCAAAGTTTCAGCCATGGATTTTATAGACATGGTTTTCTGCCTTAAAAATCAAAATAGGCTGTGAACCCTAGTGGATATCCATGCCTTTATGGTGAACCGGAAATGGAGGAGCTACTTAGGTTTGGAATCATATACAAAATTTGTGGGTTGATAGCCTCATGAAAAAGAGCTCAGGGCTTGGGCAGTTGAGAAGTGGAGGCTAAAAGGCCAAGTGGATATACCACGAATTAAAAACTTGGTGATTACTCAACTGAGTGCCGAGTACTCACCTATCTTTTTGCTTAGCAAGTATCTCGCCTGAAACTTGACAAGTGCTCGCCAAGAACTCGCGATTCCGTGGAAGAAACTCATGAGCTGACATAAAAGACAGACAGGCCTCTAAAAATGTCATTTTTTCCCACTTTTATCTTTTGTCCAGCTCTATCCAACCTTGCAAACAGATTTCCAACCATTTTTCAAGTGCCATGAAGTGATCATCATCAGATTTCAAGCATTTTTTGATGGTTGGAATTTGACTTGAAAGGTATGTCCTTAGCATTTTTGTTTTTTGTTCAAGGTTTTTTTATTTTTGTTTTTCGATTTCAATTCTATTCTAGGTTTTAAAGCTTAATTTTTTTGTTTTATTTTTTTCATTTTCTTCTTTCTTTCTTTGGTAGGGTATTAAAGCTTATTTTCCTCTTTCTTTGCTAGGGTTTTCAGTATGCAGTTTGCAATGATTTACAAGAATGTCATCCTCCAATTCCATGTCCGAGGACCGCACTTGGAAGCATGGCACACTAGGTTTGATGCAAGGAAGAGTGATATGCAACTATTGTGGTTTAAAGATGTGAGAAGGCATCAATCGCTTCAAATACCACCTTGCATGAATTCCTAGCAAAGATGTGAAGTTGAGCGATCACAAGGGCATCCTGAAAATATTTTGAGAAGTGAATGTCCTTCTTGCAAGCTATGAGGAGAAAAAGATAGAAAAGATGATGATGTTGAAAGCAATTGCAGCAGTCATGAATTCCTCGATTCAAATACTAAATTAGTAGGCTCTTGTATTGGTCCATGGATTTGGGGTGTATCCACTAGAGTTCAAGCCAATTGGATTTATAGGGCTTCTTTGTTTCTCACAATATTCATGGTCCACAAGTTTCCCTCAAAGGTACTATTGACAGTTTTTCCCCAAAAGGAAGAACGGATTTATTCAAGCAGTTGAAGGGTTCACAAATTTCCCGAAGGGTCATTTTATCAGCCAAGAGACCAATTGCAATTTTTCCGAGGAAAAACCAAGTAAAAGGCCCAAAGAAAGAGTCCATTACAAGAATCCCGAAAGGCAAGGTACCCTTCAGAAGGGTCATTTTAAAAAATTCCGAAGGGCACCTACCCTTCAGGAAGGTGAGAGAACAGATTCGGGACCTTTGCGAAAAGTTCGAGTGCCCTACAATTTTTTTGAAAATGGCACAACAAAGAGCAACTAGCCCTTGCAGAGGGCACTTGGTCGACAAGAAGACCGTGGTGAGTTTTCCAAAGGGCACATTTCAAAAAAGCAAAGACACAGGAAGAGACCTTCGGACTTTTTGTCCCAAGGAATTCCTTCGGGCAAAAGTCCGAAGAAATTAGGGAAAGTTAAAAGCTGACGGCCAAAAATCTGAAGGCTTCGAAAAAGTTAAAAGGCAAAGGCAGGAAATGAATTTTTTTGGATTTTTTGTCCAAAGGAACTCCTTCGGACAAAAAGTCCGAAGAAATTTGGAAGACTGGAAAGTCCGCAAAAAAACAAGTGAAGGCAAAGCAAAAAGAGACCTTCGGACAAAAAGTCCGAAGAAATTTGGAGAAAATGCCGCGAAAAAAACCCGAAAAAATGTGAGGCCAATAAAGCCGAGAGAAAGAAAGCCCAATGATGAAAAGGAGCCCGGGAAAAGGTCCGAAGAAATTCCTTCGGACTTTTTGTCCGAAGGAATACTTCGTAGAATAAAGCCAAGAGAAAGAAATGCCGCAGGAAGTTCAGGGAAATAAGAGAAGTCCGAAGGAATAAATGCCAAAGAATGACGTCCTGCTAGCCATCAAATTCTGACCACAGGAAGTAACCATTGAAACAGGGGTAAAGCCAAAATTCCGAAAACAAAGCCCAATGGAGAAAATATAGACCGGATATAATTATAAAAATACATCCGAATATAGAATCCCGCCAGAAATAGACATGAACAGGTAGACCAGAATAGGGTAAATACATGCAAGCCGGGGCTATCTTCGAATGCCGTCCAAAGCTTCAGTTGACTGGTTATTAAAGTCCCGCTCGTCTCTAGATCACCTCACGCATCCGAGGGTCCAACTCAGCTTCAACCGGATTTCTGAATTCGAATGTCGAGTTGACTGTTCCAGATTTAGAGTTGACTAATTGTTAAAACGCCGCATCCACTAGGAGCTTTCCATGCGAACGAGAATGATCTCTTTGACCAACTCAGCTGCCAAACAATCAACTCAACTGATCTCTTCGTCCAACTCAGCCTTTCAAAAGTTTCAATTCGGCATCAAGCAGCTCATGTATAGTTCTAAAATTAACATTGGCGTGGATTTCCATGCAAAGAGAGGTGGGCAGTTCATAACAAATACAAGTTCACTTCCTCAAGCGCAAGAAGCTTCATGCAAAGACAAAAGAAAACATATTTTATTGAAAGGCCAAGTAAGCCTTGAGTTAACCGAAGTGAATCCTTCTCTTCAAATTTTCAACGCCAATCCTTGGCCTCTTGTAATTTTATATATAATGGCTTTCAGCCTTGATTAAAAATCATCCAATCTCTCTTGGTTAGACCAGACTCTGCCATTGGTGAATTGTGTAACCTCTTCGATCAATAGGACTATACTTTCAGATTTCAAGCGTTGGCATAGTGTATATTTCTTTCAACAATTTGCATAAGTGATAGATTTTTGTCCCTTCCCAAATTCTGGTTCATACCTAGTTGCTAGATTATCCTTGTGCAGGTCATGTTAAAGTGTTCTTTATATCTTTTGCTAAAGCTGTAAGTGGATTTTAGGTGGCTGCAAAGTGTCTTTTATCAGACCTCTCTCCATCGTTTTCCCTCATATTTTGGTCATTAGATGGAACCTCTCCATGCAATATTTATGCATAAGTGATTAATTGAAATCATAGGTCTTCTTTTTCCCTTGTGCGTTCAGTGTTCAAAGTTCCAAGTTGAGTGGATCAAAATTCTGGTGTATCACCCCCTTTAGGTAGGATTTCCCCTTTAAGTTTTCCTTCTCCCTTTTTCACGGTAGTCCGTAGAATAGAGTAAAGATCCTAATTGATACAACATACAGGAACCAGCTTTCTCTGGAGGTTCTTCTCACCATTGAGGCACCTACTCTCGTGAGAAGATCCCATTGTTTCAGCCGGATAAAGGACTGGCCATTTCGTGCACGTCTTCGAATCAGGGCGCAGCTCCATGTTGACAACAGTTTTTTGGTTTCGCAGACCAGACTCTACCATTGGTGAGTTGTGTAACCTCTTCGATCAATAGAAGGACTGTACTTTCAGATTTCAAGTGTTGGCATAGTGTATATTTCATTCAACAATTTGCATAAGTGGTAGATTTCTCTCCCTTCCCAAATTTTGGTTCCTACCTAGTTTCTAGATTATCCTTGTGCAGGTCATGTTAAAGTGTTCTTTATGTCTTTTGCTAAAGTTGTAAGTGGATGTTAGGTGGCTGCAAAGTGTCTTTTATCAGACCTCTCTCCATTGTTTTCTCTCATATTTTGGTCATTAGATTGAACCTCTCCATGAAATATTTATGCATAAGTGATTAATTGAAATCATAGGTCTTCATTTTCCCTTGTTCGTTCAGTGTTCAAGGTTCCAAGTTGAGTGGATCAAAATTCTGGTGTATCACCCCCTTTAGGTAGAATTTCCCCTTTAAGTTTTCCTTCTCCCTTTTTCATGGTAGTCCGCAGCATAGAGTAGAGATCCTAATTGATACATCATACAGGAACCAGCCTTCTCTGGAGGTTCTTCTCACCGTTGAGGCACCCACCCTCGTGAGAAGATCCCATTGTTTCAGCCGGATAGAGGACTAGCCATTTCACGCACGTCTTCGAATCAGGGTGCAGCTCCAGGTTGACAACAAGTACCACTTGGAACTAGGAGAAGCACTATGAAGAGAGGATGGCTACAAAGAAAATTGGTACAATAATAACATGCCATTCCACATGGTGAAAAGCCCATATTGGGAGTCATTGGCAAATACAATGACTGTTTCTAGGAAAAGGTTAAAGGCACCTACTACTTATGATTTGAGTGGGCCTTTGCTAGAGGAATCCATTAAAATAAGGAGGTGATAGTAGAAGATCAAAAAAGAATTTGGCGAATAAAGGGCTGCAGTATTTTGTTTGGTGGGTGGAAAGATGATAGGAATTGGACATGGATAAAGTTTATAGTGGCCAATTGTTGTTCTTGATGTCCATTGTTGTCTCTCGCGAAGTGAAGAATGCAAAGACTTTATGTAATATGTTGGGGAAGGTGGTCCTAGAAGTTGGCGTTATTAATTTCGTCCAAATTGTGACTAACAATGCAACATCATATGTAGTAGCAGGGAGACTTCTTGAGGAGAGGCCCCCTACCATTTTTTAAGCCCTTGTGCTGCCCATTGCATTTATCTCCTATTTGAGGACATTTGACAAATTAGATGGTTGAAAAGTGTCATTGAAGAAGCAAGGAATATTACCAAACACATACAATCAACCATGGGTGCTTAACTTATGAGAGAGCACACCAAAGGAGAGGAGCTTGTGTGATTGGGAGTAACCCGATTTCCCACATACTTCATCGCATTACAAAGCATTTCAAGGTCACTAACATCTCTTAAGAAATTGTTTGTAGACACTCGATATGGGAGTCTCCATATTCCAAGAAGGCAGAAGAGGAAACGGTTGTGTTGAAAGTTTTTTATGATGTTTTTGCGAAGAGCACAAGTGAAATCCTTAAGGTAACTTACAATTACAAAATTACAAAGTAAAAAACTTGACTCCCCTGTAAGTTTGTAAAACTAATGAATTTTTAATTCTTTCATTTTATTTTCATTAGTTTCAAATTTCTATTAATTATAATCTTCAAAATTCAAACTTTGTTTTGGGTGACAAAACTTTTGGCCATCCAACATTATTATGGGAGAAATAAAAGAAAATATGAACCTATTTGTCACATAATTGATCACAGATGGACTAGGGAACTCCACCAACACATAAATGGAGAGGCATACTTGAACCCTAAGATATTGGGCCCTATTGTTTAGGAAGACCGGTCCTGGTATGACACATATCGAGTGCTAGTCTCAGATGGGTACACCCTATGATCCAACTTGAGTTCATCTCGGTTGGCCCAGGTATCTGCAAGTCTGTCCAAGGACAAACCCAATCATACCCACGCTGAACAAGAGGCACTCAAGCCAAACCAGGTGCACCCTTCTTTGCCCCCCATCTTGTGCTCATAGGGCTATTTAACAATGAAACCCTTCGCCTTCTCTTGTGCTCGTATAACTATTTAACAATGAAACCCTTCACCTTCTCTTGTGTCATCCAAGAATTATGTTAAATAAAATGAACGCATGGCTATTAGATTTTCTCTCTTGCGACAAACTCCAAAGCATGCAAGCATGCACTATTTGCACATACTAATCCAAGAGTCCATGCAGCTCTACTTGCCACTTCCCTTCAACTCCAAACACGCCCTCCAAAATGACATCCTGCAATTCAAGCTTGATGATTGGGCTGCTTTGTGCCACATCTCGTTCCAAGGTCACGTGGGCATGTGTCTAGAGAAGGACGTGGGGTTTATTCAAATGAAATATTATATTTTATGTCTATATAAGTAATGTTAAACAGAATCATGTAAACTTCTATTAATACTTATGAATATTTTTCACATGAAATTTAATAAATATTTTTAAAAACTAGTTTCATGTAGGCCCCTTTCAATTTTTTTAAATAAAGAATTAATAAAACATTAGAAAAATCCTAAAGGCTAAAGCACTAGTGGAACAAAATGAAGGGGCCTTATAGATATAAATTGGATTCCTTCAAAGGAAAAGGACCTTATATTTTTTTGGTTTTACTAAAAGCTATACTATTAAAAAAAACATTTTGCCTTCTTAAAAAACACATCTTTACTCTTTAAATTTTAACTAGTTGTAAAATTTTCAAATACCACAATGTCACCTCAAGCCAAAATCATTATTGAGTGCTATTAATCGATTCGGATTTATCGTGACATTTGGCATTGAATAATAATATTATCAATTATTAGTAGTCTTTTCAATGGTTTACCTTTTTTTTGCTAAATTTACCTACACAGAGAGCCCTAGACCTGCATAAAACATCAAAGCCCCAGGAAATGTTCACAAAGGCTCAGCAAATTCAAAATATTAAAATTTAAGGAGTATATTATCATGCTTAAAAATCAGAGCCAGAAGAAGAATACTTCAAAGCCAAGAGGGCAATGAGATTTTGACCAAAGCCTCAGGAGAATTCAGTGTTCAAGGAAAACAGAGACCATCTCCAGCATACTTACGAAGAACCTTCCCACTAAAATTGCAAAATTCGACACTTTCCAATAGGGATGGAATAACTGAGAAGCTAGTCCAAAGCTTCATCAATGCAGCTCAAGATTGACCCAACTCCAGTCTTAAAGAAGCAATACTTATACTTAATGAGATGTCCCACCCCAAGTGGACACTTGCAAACTAAAATTTTCTACCTTTGTGTAATTTGTTATAGTTGAGATTTTCCAAAACTTTGCCAAGAAGATATTAAATGCAAATAACATATGCAAATACCAAATGTAGAATATTGAGAAACTAGTGCAATTTAATTACTGCTGTAGCAAACTCCTTTTATTAAATTATCAAATCAGATTTACATAAGTTTGCCAATGCAACATATTTAATTCAACTCTTTATACAATGCTTGAACATACCATCAACTTTCATACCCGGAATGCAACTTCATTATATGCAGGTCTAAAACTTCATATATCAGCAAATCTGGAAGTTATCATCAGCAACTAGCAACCCTTCAAGTTGAACGCCTGGCATCTAAGAGGTGTTCCTTCCACTTCAGATCAATGCCAAAGTAAACAATAACTCCAAACACCCACAATGATGAGGAGTGGCAGCGGATTCCTTAGGCTTTTTTGCCTCAAATCCACACGCCTTCATATACTGGCAAGAGTACAGCCTGAAACAACAATCTATGCAACTTAAAGAAATCCACGTACCAGCTAAATCGTGTTAACAGCAATTGTTAGGATCTTCAATGTATGATTCTTTTAGTATTCTAAAAATCTGCACATAATCTCTTTTATTTTGCCAGGGTACTGTAGTGATTATTGTAGCGTGGGTACTGTAGTGTTTACTGTAGCGCGGGTACTGTAGCAGCTAACAATAACTTCTTATCTACAAATGATTAGTCTTCAAAACCCCTTGTAAACTTTTGAATTCCTTCTCCAATGAATCACGAATGTGACCTCCGTGTGAAGCCACCAATTAGCAACCCTCAGATGATCTTTCACACCCTCGAAAAGCTCGATTCAAGAAAAAGCTACGCTCTCCAAGATCGTTGTAGTTGAAAACCCTAGGTCTCCACCTCCAATTTGCAAAGCAAAAATCCCAATTGATAGAAAAAAACTCAAGAATGAATCAAAACCCTTTTCAAAAAGCCTTTATATAATATTCAATTTGTATTTGGCTTCATCTCATTTAATTTCACTTTAATTTCATTTACTTTTCCCTCCATTTAGTGCACAACCAAATAATATAAAGTATATTTTGATAATCACTTATATCTCCCTTTAAATTGGCACTTTATATTATCCCTCAAGTGGGTGCCCATAATATGCACTTTATAATTTGACTTTATAGTCATTAAATAACCCTTTTAATAATAAAGTCAAATAACATTTAATGATGTGCACTTTTTAATTATTATTTAGGGGCAGCGAAGCAACGTGATGCGCACATCACTAGCATCCAGCAGGAGAGATCATTTAGAATGCGTGGAGTTCTAGCAGGGCAAAATATTATCACTCTTCTTGACACAGAGGCAACTCATAATTTTATTGATGCCCGATTGGTTGAGAGGCATAGAATCAAGATAGAGGAATTTGAGGGAATAAGAGTTAAGGTGGCAGATGGTTATACCCTCAAGTGCGAAAGGAGGATATCAGATTTGCCTATGCGTTTGAACAACTATGAGTTCAAGACCGAATTCTATGTAGTGAATATGGGTGATATAGATATGGTACTTGGCATGAGATGGTTACATGACATAGGAAAATTCACCCTAGATCTCAGAGAGATGGAAATGACATTCTAGGTAGATGGAAAAACTCATGTCCTCAAGGCTATTCGAGATTCCAGTTTCAGGATGATTTCTTTTCGGAGGATGGAGAGACTTATGAGGCATGACATGGTTGAGTGGGCAGCTGAGTGTGTTTTGATGCCTACACAGGGTGACCAGCAAAAGCCAGTTTACCATCCAGACATTCAGAAGTTAAGAATTAAGCACACTAAAGTATTCAGTGATATTCCACCAGGAAGACCACCAGACAGAGGGATTGAGCATATCATTGAGTTGGAGGAGGGCGCTAAGCCCGTGATGGTCACCTAATATAGGCACCCCAAGAGGCTGAAGGATGAAATAGAGAATACTATTAAGGAGTTGCTGGCCATGGGACACATTAGACCAAGTAAGTCACCTTTTGCATCATCAGTAGTCTTGGTCAAGAAAAAGGATGGTACATTTCAGATGTGTATTGATTATAGGCTCCTGAATAAAAGAAAAATCAAGAACCGTTACCCCATCCCTAGAATTGATGAGTTGATAGATGAATTACATGGTGCCTACTACTTCTCCAAAATTGACTTGAGGTCGGGGTATCAACAGATTCGTGTTAGGGAACAGGACATAGAGATGACGGCTTTTAGGTGCCATTGTGGACATTTCGAGTTCGTGGTTATGCCATTTGGGCTACCAATGCTCCGATGACATTTCAGTCTAAGATGAACAGGGTCTTCCATTCGCAGTTAAGGAGGTATGTGTTGGTATTCTTTGATGATATCTTGGTATATAGCAGAACATGGGAGCATCACATTGCACATCTTGATGTGGTTTTGGGAATTCTTGGAGGTGAATCCTTGTATGCCAAGGAATCCAAGTGTGACTTGGGAATGACAAAATTATTGTATCTTGGGCATATCATCAATGTTGAGGGGGTACATATGGACCCAGAGAAGATCAAGGCGATTGTTGAATGGCCTACTCCAGAGAACCTTACTCAGCTTAGAGGATTTTTGGGATTGTGTGGTTTCTACCGCAGGTTTGTTAATGGATATTCACAGCATGCGGCACCACTCACTGATTTGACGAAGAAAGGGGCATTTGTTTGGACTCCTGAGGCACATGATTGTTTTGAGATGTTCAAACTAATTATGACTTCTTGCCCAGTTCTTGCATTGCCGGATTTCTCCAAAACCTTTGAGCTACAGTGTGATGCATCAGGTGAGGGGATAGGTGCAGTCCTTATGCAGGACAAGCATCCGATTGCTTTTGAGAGTCGAAAGCTTTGCGGTCCAGAGAGAGGGTACAACATATATGACAAGGAGATGTTGGCCATCATGCATGCATTGGCCAAATTTAGGCAATATTTGGTAGGCAGCAAGTTTGTGGTGAAAACATATACCATAATAGTTTGAGGCATTTCCTTGGACAGAGAGATCTTAATGATCGACAACAGAAATGGGTAAACAAGCTGCAATCAAATGATTTTGACATCTCCTTTGTCAAGGGGACACAGAATGTGGTTGTTGATGCTTTATCTCGATGTCCACACTTGAGTTCTATGACTGGGATAGCAGAGGATTGGCGACACTTGATAGTGGCAGAGTATGCCAAGGATCGATGGGCAGATGAAGATTGTGAATAAATGGGTGGAAGGCTACTTCATGAACTATATAGCAGGGCAGCGGAAGGGTTGGGTTAAGTGGTTATATTTATGTGAGTATTGTTACAATACCACTTACCATCTCTCCATTCAGATGACACCATTCATGGCGTTGTATGGGTATGATGTGCCGAGCTTTCTAGATTTGTTATTTGGAGATAGCCGAGTGCCTAGTGCTAGTGATCTATTCTAGGAGAACCAAGACATTATGAGAGCAATGCGGGAAAACATACAGAAGGCCCAAAACCAACAAAAGCAGTATGCAGATCAAAAGCGAGTTGAACGCTCGTTTGAGGTTGGTGATATGGTGTATTTGATGCTACAACCACACAGACAATCTTCTCTTAAGAAAAGCAGAGCCGAGAAGCTTAAGCCACGATACTATGGGCCATTCAAGATTATCAGGAGAGTGGGCAAGGTGGCTTATGAGTTGGAGTTGCCAGCCGACAGTAGAGTACATAATGTCTTCCATGTGTCACGCCTCAAGAAGGCGTTAAGACATCATGTGGTTCCTTCCATGACTTTGCCACCCCTGAATGATGAGGGGAAATTGATACTGGTGCTCGAGGCCATCTTAGATGTTCGAGAGAGGATTTTGCGGAGACGGGTCATCAGAGAATACTTAATTAAATGGAGGGACTTGCCAATTGAGGATGCTACTTGGGAGAGTGAGGAGATTCTACAGCATCCAGATTTGAGATTGCATGGGGGCAAGCAATTTCAGGAGGGGTGGACTGTAATGTCCCCTTCTAGCTAGACATTGTACTTTTGGCATGATTAGCTTATCAGTGGCCTCGTAGGCTATTACGGCATGGTTAGAGGGTCTTCTCCACAGTTACCCAAATGGCAGTTGGTCTCTTTGGGGAAGTTACGACATATTCTGAAGGTTTTCTAATGATTTATTAGAATGTTTTTATTTTTAGAAACCTCATGTTACAAAATGATGTTATATTTGTACTTTATGTTATAATTCATTATTTTTTATTAAAGTGCAAATATAATATATTAAAATGGAAAAATAATAAATAAAATATTATGATGTTTCTAGAAGCTTCCTAAATGAAGGAAAGAAAAAAAGTATGAAGGGAGGTGTGGGCTGCCATTATGGAGCCAAATTTGATGTTGTCTTTGTTGTGGTATGCTTGTGGAGCCTAGAGTTTTCTGCAGTGAATCAATTTTTATTTGGGAACGATAACTCCCATTGATAGCATAACTGAGGGAGTGAAATATCTCTTGAAGGGTTGCATTTTGGAGGTGATATTTCAGTCATGTCAATTGGAGCAAAATTTGGGCCCATTGGCCAATTTTGGAGAAATCGATTTGGTGAATTTGTGAAGGTTGCATAGCTATATTTTGGTGTTGGTTTCTATATAGCTTGGCATCGATTTTCCTTCGTTAAGAGAGCAAATTGCATTGTAGAAAAATCTGATATAAAAATCAGATATTTACAGTCAAGGACGCCATTAGGAGGGATGTTTTTGCTTGTGGGGGTTCCAATTTGCATCGATTCTTTGCTTGGCTTGGTGCGCCCACTTCCTTGGAGTATAGAGATGATATTAGATGCTTGAGACAACGCATATTCATTGCATATTATTTTAAATTTGAGATCAGACCAGAACAGGGGCGACTGGCTTGGAAAATTCGATTTGGCTTGGGAGATCATCCTTTCGCTTGGAAATTGCTTGCTCTTTCATTTATTCTCAAGAGCGCCTCAATCTAACCAAGTTTCATTGCATACAATTCATCCTTTAGTATAGTTTATATTTGCAGCTGTAGGTGTGCATCTTTCATACCAACATACCATATAATTGTAATTCTTGTTTATGCCAAGAGTCTTGGCTAGTCTAGTGGAGCATTGTATCGCATCATCAATACAAATAAGAATCACAAGTTTCTGGTCATTTATAGTTATCTTTTGAGCATTTGAATTGAGATAGTAGGTTGCATGCCAACTGTTCGACTAAATGTCCATTGGCTGTAGATGATTAGTTTGCTTTGTGAATTCATCTAATTGCATAGAAAAGAACAAAAAAAAGAAGTCATTCTTGCATCTAGAACTTAGCATTGTCATTCTTGCATTGTTCTATAAACACTTGAAGCTTTAATCTATCATCATTGAAACAAATCATCAAACTGTGACAAAAAGCAGCAAGAAGCACTTTGCATACAAAGTGTTTGAAAAAAATTACATGACAGCAAATTGAGACAATTAAGGGCAGATTGGGCAAGGATTGTTACAGTGGTATTAGAGCCCTGATCCTGCCATCCTGGAGGGTTAAAATATCACATGAGAGGTCATCACAGGTACTATACCCACAAAAGAGCAAAACAAGAAGGGAAATGGCAAGAAGAAAATCCATTTACAGAGGTTCCTTTGGCTGAAATAGGTGACAGAGCAGACGTGGGTCCACACAGAGATGAGAGAAGAGACAATGATAGAAATGGTGACAGAGAAGTGTGAAACTCTGAGAGATTTATGAGTTGGTCAGCAACAGGTAGCTGGGGCCTTACAACAATTGGCAAATACTTTGCAGTAGTTGAATTTACCTAAAAGACAGCCTCAGGTCCAAGAAGATGATAGGAGTGTAGCTGGGTCCCGAAGAGTGCAGAGGGCACCCTCCTGCACTGCAGATAGGCCTACTCGGCCCACATTCCTGAGAAATGAACCAGCTGAGGAGAATATTGAAGAGGAGAATCCAACCTATGCTGACGCATACATGGTTGCGCATGATGAATGACAGCAATTGACACTTGAAGCACATGAGCTTATGCATTTTGATCGGTTTGTACAGTCAAGGATGGATTACTATAGGTCTCGGCAGGAGAGAAAACCTAGGAATCAGAATAAGGAACTCAAACACGCTACTAATAAGCTTACATTACCTATGTTTGATGGCAGTGACAAGACTACAGCACAATCATGGATTCATAAGTTGGATACCTTCTTGGCTCTTCGACCCATGACAGAAGAGGAAGCTCTCAAATATGCCACTTTGCATCTAGAGGGAGCAGCACACGAATGGTGGTATCATGGACTAGTTACATTGCAACATAGTCAGATCACATCTTACCAAGAGTTTGTGGCTAGATTGATTGAGCGTTTCAATAGGAAGGATCCAGAATCATACTTCAGGGATTTGGCCCAGCTCAAGTAAGTTGGTAGTTTGGAAAGCTATATTGGAGACTTCCAAAAACTATCAGTAATGGTGCCCAACATTTCAGAGAGACGACTGGTGGTGCTATTCATTGAGGGGTTGTTGGAGCCTATGCGAGGATGGATTAAAGCATTTGATCCTCCCACACTTCAGAAGGCAATGAAGAAGGCTAGGAGCATGGAACTTGCAGCCCCGCAAAGCAAGTACTCATCAAAGGGATATTCTTCATATCAAGACAATAAATTTTTCTCTAAAAAAAACAAACTAGATTTTAAGGGCAAATCATTAGCACCTCTAGATAGGGATACACTTAATGATTTGCACAAGAAGTTATGTTTCTACTGCAAGGGGCCATATGATGCAAACCATGATTATCCCTTAAGACCTAAAGGAAAAGCTAATAGAGTGATGTGGGCATATTATGAGGACTCTGAGTCGGAGAAATTTGAGGACTCTGAGTCGGAGAAATCAAATCAGCAATCTGATCCTGAGGATTCAGGGACAGAGCACAAGGAAGAAAAGCATAAAAGAGGAGAGCATGAAAGGGCGGCGAGGCAACGTGATGCGCACATCACTAGCATCCAGCAGGAGGGATCATTTAGAATGTGTGGAGTTCTAGCAAGGCAAAAGATTATCACTCTTCTTGACATAGGGGCAACTCAAAATTTTATTGATGCCCGATTGGTTGAGATGCATGGAATCAAGACAGAGGAATTTGAGGGAATAAGAGTTAAGGTGGCAGATGGTTATACCCTCAAGTGCGAAAGGAGGATATCAGATTTGCATATGCGTTTGAACTGAGTTCAAGACCGAATTCTATGAGGTGAATATGGGTGATACAGATATGGTACTTGGCATGAGATGGTTACATGACATAGGGAAATTCACCCTAGATCTCAGAGAGATGGAAATGACATTCCAGGTAGATAGAAAAACTCATGTCCTCAAGGCTATTCGAGATTCCAGTATTAGGATGACTTATTTTAGGAGGATGGAGAGACTTATGAGGCATGACATGGTTGAGTGGGCAGCTGAGTGTGTTTTGATGCCTACAAAGGGTGAACAGCAGAAGCCAGTTTACCATCCAAACATTCAGGAGTTAAGAATTAAGCAAACTCAGGGATTCAATAATATTCCACCAAGAAGACCACCAGACAGAGGGATTGAGCATATCATTGAGTTGGAGGGCGCTAAGCTCGTGATGGTCACCCCAAGAGGCTGAAGGATGAATTAGAGGAAACAATTAAGGAGTTGTTGGCCATGGGATACATTAGACCAAGTAAGTCACCTTTTGCATCATCAGTAGTCTTGGTCAAGAAAAAGGATGGTACATTTCGGATGTGTATTGATTATAGGCTCCTGAATAAAAGAAAAATCAAGAACCGTTACACCATCCCTAGAATTCATGAGTTGAGAGATGAGTTACATGGTGCTTGCTACTTCTCCAAAATTGACTGGAGGTCGGGGTATCATCAAATTCGTGTCAAGGAGCAGGACATAGAGAAGACGGCTTTCAGGTGCCATTGTGGACATTTCGAGTTCGTGGTTATGCCATTTGGGCTACCAATGCTCCGATGACATTTCAGTCTAAGATGAACAGGGTCTTCCATTCGCAGTTAAGGAGGTATGTGTTGGTATTCTTTGATGATATCTTGGTATATAGCAGAACATGGGAGCATCACATTGCACATCTTGATGTGGTTTTGGGAATTCTTGGAGGTGAATCCTTGTATGCCAAGGAATCCAAGTGTGACTTGGGAATGACAAAATTATTGTATCTTGGGCATATCATCAATGTTGAGGGGGTACATATGGACCCAGAGAAGATCAAGGCGATTGTTGAATGGCCTACTCCAGAGAACCTTACTCAGCTTAGAGGATTTTTGGGATTGTGTGGTTTCTACCGCAGGTTTGTTAATGGATATTCACAGCATGCGGCACCACTCACTGATTTGACGAAGAAAGGGGCATTTGTTTGGACTCCTGAGGCACATGATTGTTTTGAGATGTTCAAACTAATTATGACTTCTTGCCCAGTTCTTGCATTGCCGGATTTCTCCAAAACCTTTGAGCTACAGTGTGATGCATCAGGTGAGGGGATAGGTGCAGTCCTTATGCAGGACAAGCATCCGATTGCTTTTGAGAGTCGGAAGCTTTGCGGTCCAGAGAGAGGGTACAACATATATGACAAGGAGATGTTGGCCATCATGCATGCATTGCCCAAATTCAAGTAGTATTTGGTAGGCAACAATTTTGTGGTGAAAACAGACCATAACATTTTGAGGCATTTCCTTGGACAGAGAGATCTTAATGATCGATAGGAGAAATGGGTCAACAAGTTGCAATCATATGATTTTGACATCTCCTTTGTCAAGGGGACACAGAATGTGGTTGTTGATGCTTTATCTCGACGTCCACACTTGAGTTCTATGACTGGGATAGCAGATGATTGGCGACACTTGATATTGGCAGAGTATGCCAAGGACCGATGGGTAGACGAAAATTGTGAATAAATGGGTGGAAGGCTACCTCAAGAACTACATAGCAGGGCAGCAGAAGGGTTGGGTTAAATGGTTATATTTATGTGAGTATTGTTACAATACCACTTACCATCTCTCCATCAGATGACACCATTCATGTCGTTGTATGGATATGATGCGCCGAGCTTTCTGGATTTGTTATTTGGAGATAGTTGAGTGCCTAGTGCTGCTGATCTATTGCAGGAGAACCAGGACATTATGAGAGCATTGCGAGAAAACATACAGAAAGCCCAGAACCAACAAAAGCAGTATGCAGATCAGAAGCGAGTTGAACGCTCGTTTGAGGTTGGTGATATAGTGTATTTGATGTTACAACCACACAAACAGTCTTCTCTTAAGAAAAGCGGAGCTGAGAAGCTTAAGCCACGATACTATGGGCCATTCAGGATTATCAGGAGAGTGGGCAACGTGGCTTATGAGTTGGAGTTGCCTGTTAATAGTAAAGTGCACAATGTCTTCCATGTCACGCCTCAAGAAAGCGTTAAGACATCATGTGGTTCCTTCCGTGACTTTGCCACCCCTGAATGATGAGGGAAAATTGATGCTAGTGCCTGAGGCCATCTTGGATGTTCGAGAGAGGATTGTGCGGAGACGAATCATCGAGGAATACTTAATTAAATGGAGGGACTTGCCAGTTGAGGATGCTACTTGGGAGAGTGAGGAGATTCTACAGCATCCAGATTTGAGATTGCTTGGGGACAAGCAATTTCAGGAGGGGCAGACTGTAATGTCCCTTTCTAGCTAGACATTGTACTTTCGGCATGATTAGCCTATCAGTGGCCCTCATAGGCTATTATAGCATGGTTAGAGGGTCTTCTCTGCAGTTACCCAAATGGCAGTTGGTCTCTTTGGGGAAGTTAAGACATATTCTGGAGGTTTTCTAATGATTTATTAGAATGTTTCTATTTTTTGAAACCTCATGTTACAAAATGATGTTATATTTGTACTTTATGTTATAATTCATTATTTTATATTAAAGTGCAAATATAATATATTAAAAGGAAAAAATAATAAATAAAATATTATGATGTTTCTAGAAGCTTCCCAAATGAAGGAAAGAAAAAAAAGTATAAAGGGAGGTGTGGGCTGCCATTATGGAGCCAAATTTGATGTTGTCTTTGTTGTGGTATGCTTGTGGAGCCTAGAGTTTTCTGTAGTGAATCAATTTGTCTTTGGGAACGATAACTCCCATTGATAGCATAACTGAGGGAGTGAAATATCGCTTGAAGGGTTGCATTTTGGAGGTGATATTTCAATCATCTCAATTGGAGCAAAATTTGTGGCCATTGGCCAATTTTGGAGAAATCGATTTGGTGAATTTGTGGAGTTTGCATAGCTATCTTTTGGTGTTGGTTTCTATATAGCTTGGCATCGATTTTCCTTGGTTAAAAGAGCAGATTGCATTGTAGAGAAATCTGATATAAAAATTAGATATTTACAGTCAAGGAAGGACACCATTAGGAGGAACGTTTTTGCTTGTGGGGGTTCCAATTTGCATCGATTCTTTGCTTGGCTTGGTGCGCCCACTTCCTTGGAGCATGGAGATGATATTAGATGCTTGAAACAGCGCATATTCATTGCATATTATTTTAAATTTGAGATCAAACCAGAACAGAGGCGGTTGGCTTGGAAAATTCGATTTGGCTTGGGAGATCATCCTTTCACTTGGAAATTGCTTACTCCATCTATTCTCAAGGGCGCCTCAATCCAACCAAGTTTCATTGCATACAATTCATCCTTTAGTATAGTTTATATTTGCAGCTGTAGGTGTGCATCTTTCATACCAGCATACCATATAATTGTTTATGCCAAGAGTCTTGGCTAATCTAGTGGAGCATTGTATCAAATCATCAATACAAATAAGAATCACAAGTTGTTGGTCATTTATAGTTATCTTTTGTGCATTTGAATTGAGATAGTAGGTTGCATGCCAACTATTCGACTAAATGTCCATTGGCTGTAGGTGATTAGTTTTGCTTTGTGAATTCATCTAATTGCATAGAAAAGAACAAAAAAAAGAAGTCATTCTTGCATTGTTCTATAAACACTAGAAGCTTTAATCCATCGTCATTCAAACAAATCATCAAACTGTGACAAAAACCAGCAAAAAGCACTTTGCATACAAAGTGTTTGAAAAAAAATTACAAGGCAGCAAATTGAGACAATTAAGGGCAGATTGGGCAAGGATTGTTACAGACAGGGCATACAGACAGAGGAGTTTGAGGGCTTGAACATTGTTGTAGCCAATGGAGAGTCCATGAGATGTACACGGAGGGTCCACAGTTGAGCCTCACTATGGGTAACTATACAGTTATCGATGACTTCTACATTGTTGATATTGGTGAGACCAATATAGTGCTTGGGGTGCAGTGGCTACACTCACTTGGAGAGTTTCGAACTAACTTTCAGACAATGGAGCTGAAGTTTAAGTCCAACAACCGAAATGTGATTTTGAGAGGGTTATCTTTAGAGGCACCTAGGGTAGTCACGTCCAAGAGGATGTAGAGGATTTTCAAGCACACTCAGGTTGATTGGGCAGTCCAATACTTGGTTTCGACCAAGAGTACAGATGGTGATGGTCGTAGAGAATATCATGTTGATGTCCAGGCCTTGCTAGACAAGCATAGTGCAGTTTTCAGCGATATACCTCCAGGTGTACTACCAAATAGAGGGTTTGAGCATGTGATTGAGCTTGAGGACAGCAAACCAGTGGTCACTAATCCTTCCCGTCACCCCAAACGGTTTAAGGATGAGATAGAGAGGACCATCTATGAGTTGATTGATATGGGACACATTAGGCTCGGTTCCAGTCCTGTTGCTTCTTTAGTTGTTTTGGTGAAGAAAAAGGATGGGACCATGCAGATGTGCATTGATTACCATGCCCTAAACAAGAAGACAATCAACAATAAGTATCCAGTGCCCCGTATTGATGATTTGTTAGATGAGCTACATGGTGCAATCTATTTTTCTAAAATAGATTTGCAATTAGGATACCATTAGATCAGAGTTAGAGAGGAGGATGTGCAGAAGACAGCTTTCCGATGCCACTATGGTCACTATGAGTTCCTAGTGATGCCCTTTGGTTTGTCTAATGCACCCATTACTTTTCAGTCCTATATGAACCATGTGTTCAACCGCCATTTGCGAAAGTTTGTATTAGTCTTCTTTGATGATATTTTGGTATACAACATGACATGGGAGGATCACATGGGACATCTTGATGAGGTGTTGAGTATTTTGGGGGCGAATTTGCTATATGCGAAGGAGTCCAAGTGTGAGGAGTTTGGTATGACGGAGTTGTTGTATTTGGGCTATGTGGTTAGTGGAGATGGAGTCAAGGTTGATAGGGCAAAGATTCAGGCGATATTGGATTGACCACCGCCGAGGACTTTGACACATTTGAAAGGATTCTTGGGATTATGCACATACTATAGGAGATTTGTGAGGGGATTCTCTCAACTGACGGCTCCATTGACGGATTTGACCAAGAAGGAGGCTTTTGCTTGGTCAGATTCAACACAACAGGTTTTTTACCACCTAAAGGAGGTGATAAGCTCATGCCCAGTTCTTGCTTTACCAGATTTTACTCGGCCATTTGTACTTGAGTGTGATGCATTAGGAGAGGGCCTTGGAGCAATTCTTATGCAGGATAGACATCCCATTGCCTACGAGAGTCAAAAATTGAGTACAGTGGAGAGGGGGTATTCAATTTACGACAAGGAGATGTTGGATCGTGCATGCTTTGGCCAAATTTAGGCAGTATCTTGTGGGCAGCAGATTTGTGGTTCGTACAAATCACAATAGTTTGAGATTTTTATTGGGGCAAAAGAATCTCAATGATCACCAGCAGAGATGGGTGAACCAGTTGCAGGCTTACGATTTCGGCATAGAGTACACAAAAGGTAAGAATAATGTGGTTGTTGATGCTTTGTCTAGGAGACCTTACCTTGATTTTACATTATGCATTATGTTGGAGATTTTAGCTAATTGGAAGGCTCACATACTTGTTGAATATTCCAAAAATCAGTTTGCATGTGAGATCATGGATGGTATTATACAAGATGATAGATACAGAGTCTTGGACGACCTTATATATTACAAGGATAGGATTTTCCTTGTACCAGAGTCCAAAATGAAGGAGAAGATCCTTTGTGCAGTCCATGATACAGCACTAGCAGGACATCCAGGGTACTTCAAAACCTATAGGTATATCCGAGAGAGATTCACATGGAGAGGTTTGAAGGACGATGCCCTTAACCATATCAGGGAGTGCTTGGTTTGTCAGCAAACCAAGGCAGAGCACTCTTTTCCAATAGGTCTTTTGCAGCCACTTCCTATTCTCGAGAGGAAATGGGAGAGCATATCCATGGATTTCATCACAGGTCTTCCATCAGTGGGTGGTCACGATTGTATTTATGTGGTGATTGACAGATTGACCAAGTATGCACACTTCATGTCTATGTCTTTTGCACATAAGGCACCACAGGTAGCTCAGACATTTTTCACAAGAGTTTTTAGGCTTCATGGATTGCCTAAGAACATTGTCAGTGACAAGGATGGTCGTTTTATGAGCACCTTTTGGCAGGAGATTTTCAGATTGGCGGGTACTGAGTTGACTTCTATCACTAGTTATCATCTGCAGACAGATGGGCAAACAGAGATAGTTAATAAGTGGATAGAGGGATATTTACGCAACTATGTAGCGGGGCAATAGTACGCTTGGATTCGATGGCTACATTTGGGTGAGTATTGTTACAATACCACCTATCAGATGAGTATTGGCATGTCTCCTTTCCACGCATCGTATGGATATGATGCTTCATCTTTTGTGGACCTGTTTTTATCAGATAATCGAGCTCCCAAAGCTCGTGATTGGTTGCAGGAGAACCAAGATATTTTGAAGACTCTCAAGGAGAATCTACAGAGAGCTCAGAATCAACAAAAGATATATGCAGATAGGCACAGAGTTGAGAGGTTTTTTGAGGTGCGTGACTTGGTTTTCCTCAGACTGCAGCCCTAAGACAGTCCTCATTGAAGAAGAGTGGTGTTGAAAAGTTGAAACCACGTTTTTATGGGCCATACAGGATAGTGCGGTGGATTGGAGCAGTTGCATATGAGTTTAGAGCTTCCAAAGCAAAGTAAAATTCATAATGTTTTCCATGTTTCATGCCTCCAAAGGGCACTTGGGCAGCACATTGTACCTTCGACAAATTTACCCCCTTTGGATGAGGAGGGGAAGTTGATTTTAGATCCTGAGTCCATCATTGAGGTGAGGCATAGGAAGCTCAGGAACAGGGTCATCACAGAGTATCTGGTGTGGTGGAAGGACTTGCCATTTGAGGATGCTATTTGGGAGGGAGAGCAGATTTTACAGCACCCTAGTTTGCATTTGCTTGTGGGCAAGCAAACTTCAGGAAGGGAGGACTGTAATGTCCCCATCCCTACACAGGAGGCCTAGGAGGTCTATTCAGTCTTAGCCTTGGTCATATCCAAGGGGCTAGAGACATTGGAGGCTATTGGATATGAATTCTGACATCGAAAATGGTAAAAATCATGTTAGATGGTACTTTATGTTATATTTTTGCGTTGGGCGCCCATGGCGTGAACTTTATGTTATATTTCTTCGTTGGGGTCACTTAAGTGAACTTTATGTTATAATTCTTCGTTGGGGTCACTTAAGTGATATGTTATACATGAAAGGTAACTTTATTATTTTTTTAATCCCACATGGAGCAACTCAATGGAAAAATAGAATGGGAAAAGTATAAAAGGAGGTTTGGGGGGAGAAAGGAGAATCATCATTGTCATATGTTATTTTATGTTGGAGCTTTTAGCTTATTTTCTTTGCCTATAGAGGTGAAATTCTGCAAGAACCCTAGTTTCTGTAGCAAAAGATCTACCCTAGCTAGCAAAGCACTCTTCGGTAGCGAAAGATCTACTCTAGTTTGTTATTTATTCAGGGGCAGCAATTCTCGATCAGATTTGTAGATCAAATTTCGGTGCAGTTGGTTTTCAGCAGTAATATTCCAGTATTTTTCAGGATTTTCAGTGGGTTTTCAGAGGGTTTTGGCAACCATATCTTCAGCAAATCAATTCAGAACTTTCCAGCATTACAGGGAGAATTGGGCGACTGTTTTGAGAGGGTTTTGATAATTTTTGGGGCCCATTTTCCCTAGGTGACATCGCCCTAGGAGAATTCCAGGTTTGTCGTAGGATTTTTGTGGCACATTCTGCGGATTTCCAGGTTGGAAAGTGGATGTAATAATTTTATCTTGACGCTGTCCAAAAATCAGATCTAAATAAATTCATTTTCCTATATTTCTGATTTTATGTGAAATTCTGCAATTAATTAATTTCTGTGATTTTTTGGGCATTATCAAAAGGACAAAAAAATCTAAAATAATTTATCTAGCGTTTCTAATGTTATTCCCAAGCTGCATATAAATTTTCGAGTAATTTGGAATAGTATTTTGGAAGTTATAAATTATTTTCAGTTTGCTGCAATTACTTTCAGTTTGCTGTTATATTTTTTGGATTTATCCAGGTAAGGGATATTTCATTTTCTTTGCTTAAACCCCCTACTTTTCCTTCAACTGCGTGAAAAATACATGCCAAGTGAGTCAAAACTAAAATCCGTATGTATTACCAATTCATCTTTGGGTAAAATTAATGTATTCAGTATTTTGATGATGTTCAAGCTTTCATCCTTTCATCTCTACATGTTTACACAATTCCCAAGCTCCATACGCTTTCCGACTTTGTCATTGATCCTTGCACTTTTTGTAGGACCCTTTGACTACTAGTTTTTTATGTCTGAACGAAAACAATAAATTCGTTGTCCAAAACCATCAATTGCAAGTTCTGTTGACCATTTTTTTTTGCCCAACAGGCCAAAAATCGGTCCCCTTCTTTCCCTGCTGTTCTGAGCCAATTCATTTTGATTTTTGCACGAGTCTTGCAAATTTCTACGGACTCTGTAGGTTTTCTACGGACTCTGCAGGTCCATTTCTACGGACTCTGCAGGCAGTTCCTTCGGCAGATGAACCAGTTCAAAGAGTGCAAGGTTTTACAAAGCTTCTTCGGACTCTTGTCCGAAGAAATTTTTAAGAGAGCTAAAATGGTTCAAAGACACTTTTCCTTAAGGTGGAAAAATGGTTCAACGACATTATCTTTCCAAGAGTTAGCATCTTTGAACCGTTGAACCATTGAACCGGTTCAATGCTTTGGTTCAATACTTTGGTTCATCGCTTTGGTTCAACGGCAAAGTTCAATCAGCAAAGTTCATCGCTTTGGTTCAATCAAATGGTTCAACGGCTGAGGTTCAATCAAATGGTTCGTCGGCTTGGTTCAAAGTGTTGGTTCAACGTTCGGTTCAACGGTTGGTTCAAATGGGCGGTTCAATCAAAAAGTTCAAGAGAGTCTCCCGAAGGACAAGTGCCCTTGCGGAGGGCAGTTCTAGACTCAAGAGCCCTTGCGGAAGGCAGAGAACACTTTCAAGGAGGCCACAGAGAAAAGCCGAAAAGGTAAGTATCATTCGGAAATTTAATTAAGGCAAAAGAAGTACCCTTCGGAAGGGTCGTTTCCAATTTTTCCAAAGGGCACTTTTTAAAGGCAGTCGAAGAAGCCAAGGAAGAAATCCTTCGGACTTTTTGTCCAAAGGAATTCGGAAGGGCTGGTGAGCAAGAAAGCCGAAGAAAAGACTTAAGGCAAGAAATGAATTCTTTCGGACTTTTTGTCCGAAGGAATTCCTTCAGACAAAAAGTCCAAAGAAATTCGGAGGAAGGCTGCAGGAGGAAAAGCTGACGGAAATCCCGAAGGAATTTCAAAGTGACAAGGCAATTCTTGAGGACTTTTTGTCCGCGAGAAAAAGTCCACGAAAAAAAAGTCCCGCAGAAAAAAGCACGAAAGAGAAACCCACCGAGGAGAAAGAAGACCGCTCGAAGGGTATGTGCCCTTGCGGGGGGGCTCTCGCCGAGAAAAAGGACTTTTCTCAAGACCCCGAAGGGCAGGTCCCCTTCGAAAAGGAAGAAACAAGAAGTCCGAAGGAAAGGGAGCGACAGAAGAAGCCGAAAGAAAGAGGAAAGCCGAAGAAAGTCCAAGGGGTGACGGGCCCGAGGACGTCAAAGTCAAGCACGGCGAACTAGCCATTGGAAGTTCAAACGCAGTGACGGGTGCGTGGACATCAAATTCAAGGCTCGTGAAGTAGCCGTTTAATTTTTAAATGCTTGAGCGCCAACCAGAAAAGAGCCCAAGGAGCCAGCGACCCACCGAGAAGATAGCCCCGAGGGCTAAAGGAGACAAAAAGAGACAAAACTAGGATGAGACAAGGCAAGGAAAAGACAAAACAGTCCAAGTGGCGAGGGGAGGCGAGTTATTGCCATGTGGTCATCAAACGGCACAAACAGTGAGCAGCGCGCTCTGTTTTCTCCATTCCCATTGATGAGCAGACAAGCCACGTAAATGCCTTGAAGGGAGAAACCTGTTTGCAGAAAAGAGGCGCGGCCCATGCTTTCACATTAATGCTGGAATGCCAAAGTAAAAGCAGGAGCCGACAATCAAACGACTTCCTCTTCCCAAGGCTCGGAATGCACATGGGCCAGCTTGTCAAGAGTGCCAAAGTCTTTTCAAAAGAAGCGCCAAGTTCTCTTCTCTTTCTATATATTTTAAAACTTCTCATTGGAAAAGGATCCATTCTCTGAGCCCGTAAGGCAAAGCTCTGCCCAAAAATCTCTCGGGCTTGTAAGGCAGGACTCTGCCAGTTTTTTACCTTGAATCAAGACTTAGCATTTTTACCTCCATTTGGACTTGCACTCAAGCATACGTCTATGTTTTCTTTTTGTGTTAAGTCATTTTCTTTTATGCTTTTCACAGATCGATTCCAGCATGTCTAGTGCATTGTGAAGTTCTTCTGCAGGTTTGCCAGAAGTGTCTACAGCATGAATATAGGCGCATGTGAACAAGCTGCCAAAGTGTGTCTCAGAACACCTTTGACAGTTCTTCCTCCCTGTATCTCTACGGATCCCTGACTCATTGACACAGAAGAGTTTCCCACATCAGATGAAGTGTATGGGCGCTTCTTGGTGAAAAGTGTATGTTCGGGCTGAGTGGGTCACCTTTTCTGGTGTATCACCTTTTCATTTTTTAGGTTTAGGTTCTGTTTCAGTATCCTTCTCCCTTTTCATCCCCCCCCTTTTTTCATTTATTTGTTAGCGGTAGGAATCCAAGGCCTAAAAGATACATCAGAGGGAGCTAGCCCTATCTAGAGACTCTCCCCTCCAGCTTCGCCGGTCCCACAGGCGAGAGGGGAGTTTCCATTTTGACGTGTGGAAGGCAAGAGCTCGGCCTCCTGTCAGGGTGCAATCCACTGCGTCAACAAGTTCAAAACAACTAATTCCTCAAAGAAAACCTGCCAGTAAACATGTACACTCCATTTGGTGGAATCAAGTAGTGAATTTTTCGGCTGAGAATTGGTCGACAAGTAGATCTTTATGACTAGTTTCTGCATATCACAATTCAACTCGTTTAGACATCATATGACTGAAATATTGCTTTCACATTGAGACACCCTGCTTATCAAGTGGACATTGGTGTCATTCCTTTCCCATAATCACCATTCATGAGTTGAAAATCCATCACATAGCCTCAGTTTCTCCCCAAACTGTAGGGATTGGTTATATGACATGTAGCACCCTTGTGTATCAATTTTCAAGTCCTCATGTTGTCATTTTGGCATTGAACTCTCAAAGAATAGTCTCTTAGCCACTTGCGGGCAACTAGTCATTCATCATCACTTCTTGCCATCCTTCACTCCAACCTAAGGGAAATGACATCTTGGCCTTGTGAATGACTATGCCAATCCATTTGGGATCAAATGGGAATGGCAACTAGTCATTCACCACGCTTCTTGCCATCCTTCATTCCAACCTAAGTGGAATGACAACTTGGCCTCATAATGACTATGCTGATCCAATTAATAATGTCGGGAAACTTGGTGATAATGATAATGAAACCAACACCGATGTTGATGGGTGTCTATGTATGGGTTTAGTCTTTATATGGTAAATAGAACTAATCTATAAGAGAGTCCATTTCTGTGAGGTGTAACTTTTAGGTTGCAATTCATGTTGACCTTTTGTTGTCGTTGTTCTCATGTTATACTTGAGGGACGTTGTCCCATTTTGATACAATACAAAATTTTTAACCATCAAAAGAAACAATATACCATTACTACTAATGCCTTAATCCAACTTCCAAGAACTCAAAATTTGTTAGGGACGACATGCCCACCATCAATAATATAATATCGAATATCCTATTATAGTACTATTGACCAAACAAAACCTCCATCAAAACAACATGAGCGCAATTTTTACTCCATTTAAAATGGAACTAAAAAGTGGAGGCTAATTAGCATACTCTCGATCCAACTTATGTACAAATCTCCTTACAACTATACCTCATCAAAGCTGGAGGTTGGGAGTGATTCACATACTCTCATCAATGTGATGAAGAAGAGATGCGTTCCTAATTGGAATTTGAATAAAATGACAAGAGCAGGAATTGATTGAAATTTTTTAGGAGATCTCCTTCACCCCTTCTTCAAAGAGACAAATTGTCTAGAAAATTTGCTAGCCAATGCAAGGGCCGAGCTAGGAATTTTTTTCGAAAATTGAGAGTTCAAATCCCTTAGAGTACCCAGACATGGAGGAGCTCCTCCTTAGCGATGGTAAATATCTTCAGTGCCTTTAATTGTTTCAGATTTCAGTTTCTTCTTATAACTTTAGTGATTCTCTTAAGATTTCAAGAGATTATTGAGAGAGGGTTTCAAATTATTCAAGGTGGTGAGATTTCTTGTTAAGGGCGCTTAACGACACCATGTTATTCATTAATGCCTCGTGTGACAAGCCGATTAAACAACATTTTATCCCCTTCCTCTCTGCAATTTGTTCTCACACCTACTTTTCACCAACTATTTGTTCTCCTCACAGGTCTTCAATGGCTTCCTCATCATACTCCCCAAAATCCTCTCCAGTGTTGGGTTACACTAGGGAATTTTTAGCAGTACATTATATCCTTGATCTGCTAAATGTAGTACCCTTGTGTATCAATTTGCAAGTCCTCATATTGTCATTTTGGCATTGAACTCTCAAAGAATAGTCTCTCAGCCACTTGCGGGCAACTAGTCATTCATCATCACTTCTTGCCATCCTTCACTCCAACCTAAGTGAATTGACATCTTGGCCTCATGAATGACTATGCCAATCCATTTGGGATCAAATGGGAATGGAAACTAGTCATTCAACACACTTCTTGCCATCATTCCAACCTAAGTGGAATGACAACTTGGCCTCATAATGACTATGCTGATCCAATTAATAATGTCGGGAAACTTGGTGATAATGATAATGAAACCAACACCGATGTTGAATGGGTGTCTATGTATGGGTTTAGTCTTTATATGGTAAATAGAACTAATCTATAAGAGAGTCCATTTCTGTAAGGTGTAACTTTTGGGTTGCCCTTCATGTTGACCTTTTGTTGTAGTTGTTCTCATGTTATACTTGAGGGACATTGTCCCATTTTGATACAATACAACGTTTTTAACCATCAAAAGAAACAATATACCATTACTACTAATGCTTTAATCCAACTTCCAAGAAATCAAAATTTGTTAGGGACAACATGCCCACCATCAATAATATAATATCGAATATCCTATTATAGTACTATTGACCAAACAAAACCTCCATCAAAAAAACACGAGCGCAATTTTTACTCCATTTAAAATTGAACTAAAAAGTGGAGGCTAATTAGCATACTCTCGATACAACTTATGTATAAATCTCCTTACAAATATACCTCAACAAAGCTGGAGGTGGGGGGTGATTCACATACTCTCATCAATGTGATGAAGAAGAGATGCGTTCCTAATTGGAATTTGAATAAAATGACAAGGAAAGAGAAGGAATTGATCGAAATTTTTCAGGAGATCTCCTTCACCCATTCTTCAAAGAGACAAATTGTCTAGAAAATTTGCTAACCAATGCAAGGGTCAAGCTAGGAATTTTTTTCGAAAATTGAGAGTTCGAATCCCAGTGCCCAGACTTGGAGGAGCTCCTCCTTAGCGATGTTAAAGATCTTCAATGCCTTTAATTGTTTCAGATTTCAGTTTCTTCTTATAACTTTATTGATTCTCTTAAGATTTCAAGAGATTTTTGAGAGAGGATTTCAAATTATTCAAGGTGGTGAGATTTCTTGTTAAGGGCGCTTAACGACACCATGTTATTCATTAATGCCTCGTGTGACAAGCCAATTAAACAACATTTTATCCCCTTCCTCTACACAATTTTTTCTCACACCTACTTTTCACCAACCATTTGTTCTCCTCATAGGTCTTCAATGGCTTCCTCATCATGCTCCCCAAAATCCTCTTCAATGTTGGGTTACACTAGGGAATTTTTAGCAATACATTATATCCTTGATCTGCTAAATGTAGGTACCCTTGTGTATCAATTTGCAAGTCCTCATGTTTTCATTTTGGCAATGAACTCTCAAAGAATAGTCTCTTAGCCACTTGCGGGCAACTAGTCATTCATCATCACTTCTTGCCATCCTGCACTCCAACCTACGTGAAATGACATCTTGGCCTCGTGAATATGACTATGCCAATCCATTTCGAATCAAATGGGAATGGCAACAAGTCATTCACCACGCTTCTTGCCATCCTTCATTCCAACCTAAGTGGAATGAGAACTTGGCCTCATAATGACTATGCTGATCCAATTAATAATGTCGGGAAACTTGGTGATAATGATAATGAAACCAACACCGATGTTGAATGGGTGTCTATGTATGGGTTTAGTCTTTATATGGTAAATAGAACTAATCTATAAGAGAGTCCATTTCTATAACGTGTAACTTTTAGGTTGCCCTTCATGTTGACCTTTTGTTGTAGTTGTTCTCATGTTATACTTGAGGGACATTGTCCCATTTTGATACAATACAACGTTTTTAACCATCAAAAGAAACAATATACCATTACTACTAATGCCTTAATCCATCTTCCAAGAAATCAAAATTTGTTAGGGATGACATGCCCACCATCAATAATATATATCGAATATCCTATTATAGTACTATTGACCAAACAAAACCTCCATCAAAACAACACGAGCGCAATTTTTACTCCATTTAAAATTGAACTAAAACATGGAGGCTAATTAGCATACTCTCGATACAACTTATGTACAAATCTACTTACAACTATACCTCAACAAAGCTGGAGGTGGGGGGGTGATTTACATACTCTCATCAATGCGATGAAGAAGAGATGTGTTCCTAATTGGAATTTGAATAAAATGACAAGGAAAGAGAAGGAATTGATCAAAAAAAATTAGGAGATCTCCTTCACCCATTCTTCAAAGAGACAAATTGTCTAGAAAATTTGCTAGTCAATGCAAGGGTCGAGCTAGGATTTTTTTTCGAAAATTGAGAGTTCGAATCCCTTAGAGTGTCCAAACATGGAGGAGCTCCTCCTTAGCGATGTTAAAGATCTTTAGTGCCTTTAATTGTTTCAGATTTCAGTTTCTTCTTATAACTTTATTAATTCTCTTAATATTTCAAGAGATTATTGAGAGGATTTCAAATTATTCAAGGTGGTGAGAATTCTTGTTAAGAGCGCTTAACGACACCATGTTATTCATTAATGCCTCGTGTGACAATCCAATTAAACAACATTTTATCCCCTTCCTCTCCACAATTTGTTCTCACACCTACTTTTCACCAACCATTTGTGCTCCTCATAGGTCTTCAATGGCTTCCTCATCATGCTCCCCAAAATCCTCTCCAGTGTTGGGTTACAACGGTTGTGGGGATGTTCCAAGTGCCAAGCGCATTCTCTCTTCTATCAGGGAATATTTTCTTCTAAATTGGCCTCCATTGCCGCAACCATTTTTACTTTGCAATATCTTGTAAAAAACCTGGTCCATTCGGAGTCCTTTCCTTCTCTATCTCAATTGCCGACCATTTGGGAGGTTGTTCATCCTCCAAATGACAAGGCAAAAATATTTGGGGGCCCAAAAATGCTATCTCAAAATGCTCTTTGTCAAACACTCCTTAATTGTCAGCCTATCTTGGGCTCTTAGAATAGGAAGCAGGTAAAATCTGAGGTTGAGAATGATTTTGAGGGCGGTCTAAGAGTTGTGATGTTGGGGACAGCTTCATGCTCTGCTTAGTGCAAGGGTCTCCAGAAAATGTCCTCCTCCTTACACATTGAAATCAAGGACTGATCTATTAGTTTAGAGAGCATGGAGGATTTCCCATAAAAGAAAATGATAGTCTTCCCCACTACCCATCTCTCCTTTAAAAACGAATCTTATTTTTCATAGCCCACCTGCACACATTGTGGGAAAGGGTCCAAGAAAGATGGGAGGTTTGATAGTGGAGCAATGGGTTTGCAAGAAAAAAAGGGCATGTGGATGCAACAACTTATGCAGATGGGCATGAATACTTCTATGGCGTCTAAGGTTGGTTTCATTCTAGTTGCTAATGAGGACTTCCCAAAATTTCTAGAGTGCAAGGCCAATTTCTTGGACCCTCAACAGAAAATAGTCTTAATGAATTTGTTCTTCTTCATATATGTCCATGGGGAAAGGCTCAATGGGTGATATTGAAGGGAGGGTGATGCAAGAGCATCTGGCTCACTTGTAATCCTACATCAACCAAAAAACACCTAGTCTAACACTTAGTCAAAAATAAGCAGTTTTGCAGTTTGATCAAATCCTTAGTTGTGCACAAGTTTCTTTGCATTGTTTTGCGTCGCCTTTGTGCATGCACCAGTTCTTTGTAATGTTATGCGTAACCTTTAATCGTGTGCGTGGTTTGGGTCAGTTTGTAGTTGCTTGTGAAGCTCTGTGCAAGTATGTTTTGAATGTCTTTGTTCAATTCAGCACCAGTTTCAAATTGAATTCTTGTGAGTTTGAAAGCGCAAGCTTGTGATGTCTTATGCAAGACATTGGCGTGCAACAGTGCAAATATAAAAATCATTGTGCAAGGAGTTTTCCATGCATCTTTTGGGTGCAACGTGTTACAACTTAGCCTTACGAGATTGCAACATCCACATGACTTGTCTTGTGCCAAGCATGATCCAGGTGCATAAGTTCTTGTAATGCATGGGGATAGAGTTGTTGCAATTCCTAACCGTTTACATTTAATTCCTTGAATCATGGAAGGTGTTGCAGATTCGTTTAACATCACTTTGTCATATGCTTCACCGTGATGCCTTATGTTGTGATGTGTTAAGGAATTGTAATGAACATTTAATGGTTGTGGTACATATTGATGTGTTACAAATATTTGATGATGTTATTGGGTTGTTGAGCATTATCGTAAGTAGGTGGTCTTGTGCCTACATAAACATGCCCTTGCGTTTGAGCCAGCAAGTCAACGAGCTTAATGATATAGATCATAGTAGAGATCTATGGATATGATATTGTAAACACATCTCATTTGAGATTGCATAACACTATGTTGTTTTCATTATGTGTGCAAGTTGTATTATCTGAGTATCTGATATTATAAACATATCTCATTTGAGATCGCGTAACATTGTGTTGTTGTCACTATGTGTGCAAGTTGTATTTCCCGCCATTGAAATCTAATAAATATCTGAGTTTTACTACATTTATTTTGCATATTTTGTTGTGTATTCTGAGGGTTGCATGGTATAAAGCATCTATTAATTGAGACACCTAACCGCAACTGCATCAGAGGGTTATTGCAGCGGTGCAAGATTTGCAAATGTGGGAGGAAGATGATCTTCCCCCTTGTGCTTTAAATACCTTCTCCCTTTGTTTTGGCTCATCCCCTGGTGTTAGTTTTTGGTGATGCCTGCTCTCTTTGTTTTTGGTTTTGACTACTTACGGTGTAGGTCAGTTGGCAATTTGACCTGCTTGACAGAACGCTCATGATAACATACCTTGATGGGATGGGTTTTGTGTCTGGTGATTGGAAATGGTGTGGGAGATGGTTTTTGTTTCAGTTCTGCCTGATCTGTTCAATGGGCTGGATTCATTGTCCTCTAAACAAGGCTAGTTCAGGTGCTTGTTTCCCTTGGGAGATTGCTTTCAGAAGCGTTGGGTTGGTGCAGGTTGTAGTTTGGTTCTATGCCTCTTTGTTGTTTCAGTGGCTCTTGGGCTGACTGACAACATGTAGACATGCATGGTCGCCCTTCTTTCTTTTTGACTCCTTGGGTATGAATATTTTGGTCTAATGTATGGATTGCAGTGTTCATTTTTTTGGCCTTTATTGTGATTTTCCATTCAGTATGTAGTAGCTTTTATTGTATTTTCTTGCTTTTCAAAAAAAGGGTGAGGGCCCCACTAGAACCCCTCGTTTTGCCTATCGATACACACACACACATACAAGAGAGCAAAAACTAGTCTTTCAAAAAGCAGTAGATGGCAGCCTAATTAGTAGATTTATCGTAGAACTCTATGAAATAGAGTTAGTAAGATCTAAATTGTAAAGAAAATACACAAACTCATCCCAACGCATAATGAACCTCATAAAATATCCATTCGATACTTTAAAAAGAAAAGTTATCACCAAAATGCATCCCTTGAGAAATATCTTTCCAAACAACATTAATGCCACCAATTAAAATAGTATAACTTGTCATAAGGATATTAGAAAAAATGACACTCGAAGAATACAAAATAAAAGAAAAGATAAAAACCGTTGATGCAATGACCACTTAGGAGAGACTTGAACCCAACAAGAGACGGTAATAAAAAACTCAATAACTGAAAACTAAGGCAGAAACGAGTAATGCATGTCCCAAGTAAAAGAATGTGTCAAGAGATTTCTAATATATATAACATGTCTATACATGAAGAAATGGAAAAGCTTCCTCCAAAATTTCAAAAACATTGGGCATTTTCGTGTCAACTAATGTCATGCTATGATTAGTTGACCTGTCATCATATAAGTGCATTTACGACATGTATTTATACTAAAGTCAAAATGGAACTTCTTAGTATCAATTTGCAATTTGGGACTTCATATTGTTGCATTGGCCATGAAAAGCATTATCCTCATAAAATTTGGAGATTTGTACTGTGGATGTTGAGAACTGTGATGTTGATCAGAGTAGTACAACAACTCAAATAAGCAGAGTTTAAGAGGCTCATTTAGTCCAAATGAACTCTCTCTTGCATCATCTTCTCTATACTTTGAATGAAATGACATGTACATTGAAAATGTCTTGATTTCATTAGGATTTTCATGTCTTAGATTTTTCACACCCATACAATATGATGATGTCACCAGTGAGGTAAGTGTCTTAGTGTGTCTTTTTCTCTCCTACATTACCCCTACACTTGTTATAAGAAAATAAGACACATAGAATGCAGAAATTGCTACTGTAAATGCTATTCTTAAATTTGCATTTGTTGCTGTAATATCCCCATTTTCACATCATTTATGAGCAGATATTGAAAACCTTTAGTCTACTTCCCCATAGAATAAAAAATTTCTTTTAGGTTTTTATTTAATTAATTAATTATAATTGCCTGAATAGTGATTTTAATCATTTGCTCATATAAAGCAATTATTAGATGATTAATAGAATATTTTATAAAAATAGTTTTTACCACCAAGGTATTTGATTGAAATAATTATTGAATTATTGCTTAAAAGTAATTTTAATTACTATTTATTATTTAGGCAATTATTTAATATTATTTTTTGTAAAAAATGAATGTTGGCATGTAAGTGATCAAAGGCAAAGAGGAGATATGCTAAAAGTCAGCAAGGAGAATTAAGAAAATGTATTTGGCCTTCCCAAGGTAGTTCGTCCCCTCTTTGAAGGGTACAAGTACATGGTGGAGTTCTCCTTTGAGGGATATGCTGAAAATTGATATTGATTCTTCATGCTTGAAGAAAATATTGGGATGAACGCCCAATAAGTGTTTGCATATTTTTGGAGCTGATTATTCAACAAAACAATGTCTTTTGATGCCACCTTTGTAAAGGTGGAATTTGATTATTTCCCTAGAGTGGGGCAACTTGCTTGGTGACTTGTTTGTGTAGGTTTCAAGGCTAATTTGAGGTCAAACTGACCTAGTTTCATTGCTGAAATTTATAGATAATTATTGTTGAAGTGTGGCATTGACTTTCTATGTGATTGGGCAAGGTTTGCAAGGTCTTTTCAAGTGGATAAATAAATAATAAATTTTGATTTATCTATTTATATATTTTTGGACAGATTTCATGAGGGTTTTGACTTCATAAATTGTGGCTTTATGGCTAATATTTATTGAGAAATTTTCTCAAGTGTGGCGACTTGAATTGAAGTGAGAGTTTGTTGTTTGAAGGGGTTTTAAACCTTAGTAAAAGGCAAAAAATATTTCTGATTTTTTTATGCAAAGTTTGACCTAGGGCAACTAAGTTGGAAGAGGGTTTTGATCACTTTGAAGGCCCAAAAAAGGCGTTGGATTTGTGTGGCTATTTTTGGTAAATTATTCATGATTTTTGGCAAGGGTTTGACAAATATTTAGCTATTTTTTTGTGTTAAATCAGATATTTTACAGTAGGGTTAAATCTGATTTTCATCCACATACAAGGGGTAAAAAGGTATAAAATCTCTATTTTCAGTTCGTGGCTTATTTGGATAATTTTGAGGTGTTATTTGTTCAAGGTAATTGCTGAAAATTACATATATATTATTTGCACATTGACATCTAGGGTTTGGAAGTATATTGCATGTTTTTGAGGCATATCTTTGTGCTAGGGTTTGTTGATTTGGCTAATTTCAAAATTCATAATTTTGCGAATTTTAGGGGAAACCCTTATTTGGTCATTTGGCCCAAAAAGGGGACATTACAGTTGCTGTATAAAATTAGAATTAACTATGTAGCAATTAGCTTTGATAGACTGCCCGAGTTTAACATTGTCAAGGGCCTGGTTAGCAATACCACTCTTCAGCAAATCTTCTACCCATCTTCTTACTTCTCTCTGGAGTTCATTCGAGGAACAATTGGGGAAGATGTGTTGTCAGAGCCTTCAAAGGCATGGAATGCACACAAGGTAAGATTGTTGTTCAGGTTAAAGATTGAGGAAAATAAAGGCCTCAATGATTTAAGAAAGAAGTTTATCCTTCTTTCAATTCAAGACCGTCAAAAATCCACAATGAAGGTGGTGCTCAATGTATCAGTAAGTGAATTCAGTAGGCAGTCTATCCTACTTGGATAAAAAAGTAAATAAAATTTTGTCTCTGCTAAAGGATAAGTCTGCTAGCAAGTGTGTTGGTGTCTCTGTTGTTTCTGATGCTGTTATTACAAATGTTCAGTGTCCTGTAAACAAATTTAATTTTTTTGATTTTGTGGTGAAAACCAACCTTGGCAACATCCTCTTTGCTCCTAAGGAGGCCCCTATTTATGATGTGTCAAAAGGAAAGGTTACTGCCTTCCTGGATGAAGTTGCTAACAATGTGGATATTCAGAATGCTGACAAGTATACTGTCCCCGTTATCAAATGGGCTACCATGAAAAAACTCTTTCTGGAAGGGATGAGAGTGACATAGCAATGTAAATTTCTGGATGTCCCTGTTATTCATGTGCCTGTCAGTTTGAGGAAGCCAACTATCTTCAAGGTTGCAAATCCCACTAGTCTTCTTGCTTCATTTCTGCCTGCAGGAGTAATAATGATGGAGTTTTACCCTTCAATTTCTTGAATTGCAGGTCCTTTGTTGTGTGGAGGTTATACCGTTTTGGTGGGTTTGTTGGCTTGAAGGTTGTATTTGCAGGTGGTTATAGGCTGTTTTGGACTGTTCGTAGTTACAATGCTTGCTCTTGCATGGGCCTTTTGTTGATTTATGTTTAAATCTTGTTGTATCCAGCCATTAGGGTGATTTTGGAACTTCTGGTTGATTGGGATTTGGGACTTTGGTTTTCTAATGGTCTTCTTCGTACCAATCCTAGCGGGTTTTTGGTATTGCTACTTTTGTAAACAGGTGATGGTCCTTTCCCTCATTTAATATATCAAAAACAAAACTATGTGGCATAATTAGAAAATTAAAGTTAACTTTGTAGAGTAGTTAGAAAAACAGAATTAACTTTGTAGCGTAATTAAAAATAATAATAATTAACTTAGAATTAACTGTTATTTATTACTACAGGCCAATATTTTGGGGTAAGTTTGACATTATACCAATTCTCATCTTAAGACAGTAAAAGGTGATGAATACTAGGAATCCCAAATTAGTGAGCTAAAGCCTAAAGTATCACTCTTGCTGAAGCAAATTTTACTAGGCACTAAAAAATTGCAAGGAGCAGGATATTTTCGCAGGTGCAGGAATGCTTGAGAGTTTGTAAACTTCAAATCTTGCTAAGAGATATTTATGGACCTATCAAGTCTCAAATGGCATTAAATTCGGATGACCGTTAGCAGATCCTACTCAATCTTTGGGGAACAGCGAGGTGGACACGCTATGCAAGTTGCGGCGCAAAGTACCTTAGAGATTTCGAAAGATTTGGAAAGCATTCAATGCGGCAAAAATTTGAAGAATTTAAAAAACTTTCTAAGGCGCCAACTCTGTGTTTAAAACACTTATTTAAAAGAAAAGCGGGAAAACAACAACGGAAAACAAAAACAATGCGGGAATGGGAAACTACCTAACTACATTAATTAAGCATCTTTATCTCCCTCCGAGATCAAAAACAAAATTTCTAACATCTTCTTCATGACAGGCCAGCTTATGTTGCCATACAAGTGATTGAAACGGATATATCTTTGGTGAAATGTCCTTTGTGCAAGCCACACGGATTTGCCTGCATTTGAATGAGTCTGGGTCAAACATGCTTTTGACATCTATAAGCTCTTCTTGTTCTTGGAAGCCCGTCAAATATCGGCTCCTGATGTCGGCATGCCTTACCAGGAAATCAATGACAGTTTGCTCATCAACAGAAGCCTTTTGTCCTATATCATTTATTGACTCAACTTCTTCTGCTTCAAACTCCAGCCCTATTGCATTATCCTCCTCTTTCATGACTTCAACCTCTTGAAGGGGTGATCTTGAAAGAGTGCAATAATTTTGCACATATAATTGAGGCTTAATGTTGTTCTGTTCATCTGTAACCAATTCACAGCTATCTTGCAAAATAGTATAGCTTGACCCAATAATTTCAAACAAATCATTTGAAACATGACCCAAGAATTGTCCATTATCTTGCAAAGTGAGAAGAAAGTCTGAGATTATTTTCTCTTCATCAGGGGTCAACATACACGCTACTAGAATAGGATAAATAACTGGTGGTACTGGGAGAATCAGAGAACTGCCAGCATTCCAACTTGCATAATTTCTTGGGGAAATAGGAGCTCCCATATTTACTCTCTATACTGGTTGAAACTGATTGACTCTTCTTCTTGGACTAATTACCAAAGGTGGCAAAAGAATACCGGGATTTGCAGTAGACTATGATCTTGTGACTGGTCCACAACTCCGACTCCTCGTAGCTCTCTAGTTCATGCGGTCTTGAAAGAAACTTCAAGACTAGTCCCATCGGGCGTGCCAAAAACTATTGATGGTTAAAATTGTGCTTAATTCTAATCAACAACAATGGAAAGTTTCAAGCTGTGGGATATTGCGGCTTGAAACAACCTCCAGATTTTAGAGAAACTGGTCTCTTATTTTGTATCAAGTATTGGGGGAAAAGGGATAGGAAATTAAACAGAAACGCAAATGCAAGAAATGAAACTTAACTATGGCAATGCGCCTGAGTGTAATCTGATCCTAACCTTGAGCACAATGAGACTATCTGTAGGGTTCATTTACATTTAAGAGCAAACAAGTGCATGATCAATGTAAAAGATGAAAACAATAGAAACAGAGGCTCACAGCAGAGGCTTCTTTTGCTGAGATACAAAAAATGTCAACAAAGGCATAGGGTTCAATCTTCTTATAAGAATTTTCCAATCACATAAGAGGCGCATAAACACGTACAGTTATGTAGAACTTTCGACTCAAGAAAACGAGACAAAAGCAAATGACATTCCTAATCACAACTCTAGAAAATCCACAGTTTAGACTACTTTTGCAAATGACACAGATAATATCAACCAAGGCATAGAGTTCAATCTTCTTAATTCTTTAAGCCACATAAAAAGCATAGAAACATGCACAGTTACATCAACTCTACAACTCAAGCAAATGAGACAAAAGCAAATGATATTACTTAGTCAAAACTCTAGAAAGTCTAAACTATAGAATCCCCCTTTTACAATCGATATCTCTCATTTTATAGCCTCAGATGTCTCGTTCTATCATCCCTTTTCCCGTGCAATTCTACTCTGCCCTTAACTCACAGGGGACAAACAGATAGCGCTTTCAATGCCTTGGATGTATCCTGGTCTTATCAGGAAGGGCCATGCTAGAGCGGGGCGGCTGCCCTGACTGCGGCATGTCGATTCATGTCTAGTACCTCCTTCCATGCCTGAATTTCTCATTCCATCACCTGCTTAGCTGCTTAACTGTCCATTCTGCCTCCGCCTACAGGGGACAAACAGACGGCCCTTTTAATGTTTGCAAGCCCCAAAAATCTACTCAGTGAACTGTTCCATCTACCAGAAATAACTCCCGCCGAGTTCCTTTCCATCTCGCTTTGTGGCAACAGATAAACAGAACATTCTATTCTATTGAAACAGAAGAGGACACTTAGTCAATTTCCTAAAATTCTCCTTATCGCTTAAAAGGCACCAGAGAACGAGACTTGGCGCTTTTCGCTTGATTTATCGAGGACACGCGGCTCTCTCCGCTTCTCTTTAGCTATGTTGTAGAATTATTCGGGGCATATACTAAGCTCCCACGGATGGTGACACTTGGCAGCTTCCGCAGACCTTTGAAATAAAACCCGAGACCCACCACAATCTTTATTCAGCAATGAAGCTTGAAGATGATCTCTCGGAAGTTGACACGTGGTGGCTTCCACTGTTCTCGAAAAGATACGTGGCGTCTTCTGCTTCTCCTTCTAGGGGTATGTGGCGTCTTTCGCTTCCTTTGGGAATGGAGTAGAAAGGGGCTCAAAAAGTGACACTTAGCGACCTGCGTTGCTCTTTAGCACTTAAACAAATTGAAATAACGTCTTTCTGCCTTCCGGAAAGGTACTTGACCCCTTTGATTTTTGGGACACTCCCTTGAACTGCCCGATGAACCAAAATGGTTCAATGGTTCAACGGTTCAACACTGTGTGCCATTTACACGTTATCCAAGGTATTGAACCAAAAACATTGAACCAAGGCATTGAACCCAGGCGTTGAACCGACTGTCTCTCGGATGCCGACACATGGTGCACTCTGCTTAGCTGCTATTGGATACGTGGCACATTCTGCGGCCCTCCTGAAAGTTATAAAAAGTGTCTTGAACGACGCCAATTGGCCGGCCCGTGTTTCAAAAAGCGACACTTGGCGGCTTCTGCTTGAATTCAACACTTAGGCAAAAATGAAACGAAGAAAACAAAAAGGGGAAAGAGAACCCGTGCTCAGACTACGCCACTTGGCAGCTTCCGCTGCACTTCGATAATTGAAAGAAACAAACCCGCGCTCTGCTCCAAAACTCTGCCGCCACGACCAAGGTATGCGGGAACCAAAACTGCAGTGCACGACTGAAAATTTGATTGCAACGTAGAGTAAAAATTTACTCTACAGTTACTGGCGACCCCCAGGACTTTTGAGCCTGCTCAAAAAGAAACCCAACTCCTGTTCTGTCAAAATTTCAAAAGTTTACAGCTCCAAAAGTGTTGTCTGGTAGATGGACCATTCATGGTTAGATAACCCTTGCTTGTTCTGTAATTCAACGAAAGCTAAATCAAAGTTGATAATATCCTTGTGTGAAAAATTTAGTAGAATCTGAACTGTAGCTTTCAGTTTGAATTCCAGCCAGAAAACAAGAACCAGAACAGCTTCGACTTCCGATACTAAGGAATCATCCTGCAGGGCCTGAAAAACTGTTTGATCCTTCTGTTTGGCCAGCAGCAATGGTTCAATTTGATCAACCATTAGCACCGTGTTGGCATCCGAAAATGGAGAAGGAAGACCTAGTTGCACTAGATCTTCAATACGTTGTCTCATCTCGTCGATGCCTTCTTTCATGACTTCGATAAGCTCTTTGCAACTGTTGGTCGCGGCATTGCAACTGAGCACCTCATTGACTCGTTTCGCAGAGACCATTCTGTCAGTGATCCTCGCGGCTGCCAGTGTCGCATCCGTTGCGTCGTAGAGCTTCTGTAACAAGGTTTGGGAGTCCGTGACTCTGTCAGAGACTGTAGCCAGAGTGTTTTTCACTGAATCTTCCACCTTTTCGCACAATTGCTGCGCGTTGAGCAGGAAGGTGAGAGATGGCTTGAGCTAAATAATCTCCGAGGAGATTCTTCTCCACATTGATTCGTAGAGCTCCTTTACCAGTGTTATCACTCTGACACATTTTGGCCTATTAGCTAGTTCTAGCGTCAGTTGCGCCACTTTCTGCTGCTTCGCTTGGAACTGGGCTTGAAAAGCCGCAGTATTGTTTTGTTCATCCAGCAGCTTCTGCTACAATTGAGTAACTTACAGCTGATGTCTTTCGAATCTTTCCTGCAACGCTACTTTCTCCCGCCTAAGAGTCGTCGCTGCATCCTTTACATGTGTTAGCTCTGCTTTTAATGAATCATTCTGGGCCTGGACTGTCCGGTGAATCTGAAGGGAAACAGTATCTTGCAACTATTTATTCAGACTTGCTATTTCATTATCTTTCTTATTTATTTCTTCGGCCAAACTGCTATAGTTTGCCTTTTCTTTGGCCAAATCGGCCTCCATTTTTTGTAGTCTTCTTGATGTTTTCAAATAATATTTCGTGACTGCAGAAGAGGATTTTGTCAATAGCTCAACTCTATCCTTGGGCCTGAACAAAGACATATCAATGGCCACTGCGTTCATTGTATAATCCTCCGGTTGCATCTGCTCGCTCGGCTTGACGACGTTGGGTGACAAATGGGTCACCGTCAGTTGCTGCTGAATAGGGTCAAATTGTAACCGCAGGTGTGAGGAAGCCAATGCTTTATTCTCTTTAGTTTTTTTTCTCCATACGGGCTTCTCTTGCCTTCCTAGTAGCATCGACCTGCATCTGGAAGGTGGAAGGGGATGCAATGTGTCCTCCCACAAAAGCATATCCCTGTGGCAGGCCATATTGAATAGCCAGTGGTTGGCTACAGGCAATTTGAAGGAAAGGTTTCTTGGGAGCAGAAGGGAAGAAATAGGGTAATGTTAAGGCTTGAGGCATCAAGGATGGGGTGAATTGCGAAATGGGGATGGCAGAGGTGATATGAGGTGTCATTTGGCTAGGTGGAGGCATCATGCTGACAGGGAAAGGAACAGACTGAGAGGGAGGAGGAGGAGTAATACTTACTTGAGGGGAATTACAGTGCTCTGCACTTGGCGTTGCGAAGGTTTTTCTTCCTCCTTTGAATCTGTTTGGAACTGCACCCTCTTTCTCTTCCTGGATGTCAACAACTCTGGCTGTGTCTGCTTCCCTTCCACTTTTGCTGTTGTCGGTGGTGCTTGTGAAGAACCGGGGACTTCAATAACTTCCGATAATGGGAAAGTTTTTGGTGGTGAAGACACCACACTCCTTTGTTGTTCCACGGCACTAAGAGGCTGGGGCCAGGTTGATGTAGTGACTGCAGTTGCAGCTTGCTCTGAGGCCTGTGGTTGTTGGCTTGGTCCCACTCTAGCTTCTTGCCCTGTACCGAGTGTCGACAATTGACTTGTTTCTGAGCTAGATGCAGGGGAGGGATGACACTCATCCCAGAGTTCCTCCCATCTTTCATCTGAATCCACGCTTCCAAAAGTGTGGGTGGTTTGAAAACTTTTTTGCCTATATTTCCAATAGGCCTCAATCTTCTCCGCATCCCAATCTTTGTTCTTCAACGTCCTTCTCAAACCAGAAGTCATCCTAACTTTGGGATCATAATCCCTCTGCTTATCATAGAAGGTTTTCCATGGCCTATTCTGTGGCTGAGGCAAATCTGTCAATTCAACATAAAGACCAGAAGCATCTTTTGTAGGATTTTTTCTGATCTCCCAAAAAGGGTGACCTTCATGTGCAATCCTACCCCCAATCTTATTGGTCCTTACCCAAGAAGCTATGAAATCACTTGGGTCGTAAACCCATTTGTCTTCGACTAACAAAAACCCCAAAAAGGCTAGCTTTTGAAGCAGCAAGACTTCAGCGTCCCTGGATTCCAAACTTATGTTGCCTGCCATCCACGGGAGATTGTACATTTTTCTCTTCTTCTTTCCAGAGCCATACTTGTTGTCGACTATGGACACCTGCCTGGTGACCTCCAGGAATGCTAACCTAAGAGTTAAAGTCTTCGATAGCAACACTGATTTCTCACAAAACCCATGAACCCTTATGATCATGTGGTGGGACCCAAAATAGAAGTCACATGGGATTGGACAACTGACCAAGAGGTTTGAAACACTTGGAAATAACCTGTTCATGACAGGTTTAGGGTTAAGGCAACAAAAAACGAGGGTAACGAATAGTTCTCAAAAATCATTTAGGTCGCTAGTTCTTGATAAAACGTATGTCCATGCAGACATAGGAATGGTCCTTTGGGGGTCAAAACTTGGGTCATATATATTCAAATCCATATGTCAGGTGAAAAGGTCGGGGTTCTGATACAATATGAGATGGAACAAATAAGAGGAATACCTGAACACCCCTTTTGATTTAATTGGGTCAGTTGTTTCACATTGAAAAGGCAATGTGCTCCAAGAAGTCAAGTCAATACCCTGTGTCTTGTCGACTGTCTTCAACCTGAAAAGAATGGTCATTTGTTCTGCATACACCGCCATGTCATCTTTCATGCCAAAGATGAGAGCCATCATTGACAGCACATCTTGGCTAGCTGGCGTGAATTGAGCTCTTGGTGCAGGGAGCGTGGGTACCGCAGTATCACCATCGGCCATTTGTAACTCAAACCTCAAAAACCTTGTCTGAGTGTTGACGTTCGCCCATGTCTTTCGCATCTTATCAATAGTGCGGAATGTAGCGGTATTGTCATAATATAGGGCTAACATGTCCCTAATAGCTTGTGGTGTGATCTGCACCATGAAGGGACCCTGTTGAATGGTGCAAGATGGTGCATGGAGCAAGTCTGCGCATAATTCAATCAAGTCAAGGCATGGATGCACAGTTGGGATAATGAACTGAGCCAGTTGTGAGGTCCATATCCTCATTCCGAACGTTTCGTATTGCCCTGCTCTGGCCTTTTGAAGACACCTTTGGTGTGCCCCTTCTCTAAGACTCTTGCTATTAGTTTTTTGCAAGATTGTGTCCATGATTCCATCTGCGTAATCATTTACCTTTGATGGGTCACTGGCTTGACCAACTCTCAGGATTCTGGTTCTTGGATAGGTTCTCGATGGTTGCGCAGGAGCTGAAGCATATGATTTACTAGCAAGCAACATATCAAGAGATCTAGACGTCCCAGCTCCTTGTTGTGAAGATGATGCTCTCGCCATCTCTATATCCTTTCTGTAATACTTGGTATGAACCTTGTGCAAGACAGAAACACTCTTGCTGAAGCAAATTTTACTAGGTGCTAAAAAATTGCAAGGAGCAGGATATTTTCGCAGGTGCAGGAATACTTGAGAGTTTGTAAACTTTAAATCTTGCTAAGAGATATTTATGGACCTATCAAGTCTCAAATGGCATTAAATTCGGATGACCATTAGCAGATCCTACTCAATCTTCCGAGAACAGCGAGGTGGACACACTATGCAAGTTGCGGCACAAGGTACCTTAGAGATTTTGAAAGATTTGGGAAGCATTCAATGAGAAAAAAATTTGAAGAATTTAAAAAACTTTCTAAGCCGCCAACTCTGTGTTTAAAACACTTATTTAAAAGGAATGCGGGAATGGGAAACTACCTAACTACATTAATTAAGCATCTTTATCTCCCTCCGAGATCAAAAACAAAATTTCTAACATCTTCTTCATGACAGGCCAGCTTATGTTGCCATACAAGTGATTGAAACGGGTATATCTTTAGTGAAATGTCCTTTGTGCAAGCCACACGGATTTGCCTGCATTTGAGTGAGTCTGGGTCAAACATGTTTTCGACATCCATAAGCTCTTCTTGTTCTTGGAAGCCCGTCAAATATCGGCTCCTGATGTCGGCATGCCTTACCAGGAAATCAATGACAGTTTGCTCATCAACAGAAGCCTTTTGTCCTATATCATTTGACTCAACTTCTTCTGCTTCAAACTCCAGCCCTATTGCATTATCCTCCTCTTTCATGACTTCAACCTCTTGAAGGGGTGATCTTGAAAGAGTGCAATAATTTTGCACATATAACTGAGGCTTAATGTTGTTCTGTTCATCTGTAACCAATTCACAGCTATCTTGCAAAATAGTATAGCCTGACCCAATAATTTCAAACAAATCATTTGAAACATGACCCAGGAATTGTCCATTATCTTGCAAAGTGAGAAGAAAGTCTGAGATTATTTTCTCTTCATCGGGGGTCAACATATACGCTACTAGAGTAGGATAAGTAAATGGTGGTACTGGGAGAATCAGAGAACTGTCAGCATTCCAGCTTGCATAATTTCTTGGGAAAACAAGAGCTCCCATATTTACTCTCTATACTGGTTGAAATTGATTGACTCTTCTTCTTGGACTAATTACCAAAAGTGGCAAAAAAATACCTGGATTTGCAGTAGACTATGATCTGGTGACTGGTCCACAGCTCCGACTCCTCGTAGCTCTCTGGTTCATGCGGTCTTGAAAGAAACTTCAAGACTAGTCCCACCGGGGGTGCCAAAAATTGTTGATGGTTAAAATTGTGCTTAATTCTAATCAACAACAATGGAAAGTTTCAAGCTGTGGGATATTGCAGCTTGAAACAACCTCCAGATTTTAGAGAAGCTGGTCTCTTATTTTGTATCAAGTATTGGGGGAAAAGGGATAGGAAATTAAACAGAAACGCAAATGCAGGAAATGAAACCTAACTATGGCGATGCGCCTGAGTGTAATCTGATCCTAACTTTGAGCACAATGAGACTATTTGTAGGGTTCATTTACATTTAAGAGCAAACAAGTGCATGATCAATGTAAAAGATGAAAACAATAGAAACAGAGGCTCACAACAGAGGCTTCTTTTGCTGAGATACAGAAAATGTCAACAAAGGCATAGGGTTCAATCTTCTTATAAGAATTTTCCAATCACATAAGAGGCGCAAAAACATGTACAGTTATGTAAAACTTTCGACTCAAGAAAACGAAACAAAAGCAAATGACATTCCTAATCACAACTCTAAAAAATCCACAGTTTAGACTACTTTTGCAAATGACACAGATAATATCAACCAAGGCATAGAGTTCAATCTTCTTAATTCTTTAAGCCACATAAAAAGCACAGAAACATGCACAGTTACATCAACTATACAACTCAAGAAAATGAGACAAAAGCAAATGATATTACTTAGTCAAAACTCTAGAAAGTCTAAACTATAGAATCCCCCTTTTACAATCGATATCTCTCCTTTTATAGCCTCGGATGTCTCATTCCATCATCCATTTTCCCGCGCAATTCTACTCCGTCCTTAACTCACAGGGAAAAAACAGACGGCGCTTTCAATGCCTTGGATGTATCCTGGTCTTATCAGGAAGGGCCATGCTAGAGCGAGCGGCTGCCCTGACTGCAGCATCTCGATTCATGTCTAGTACCTCCTTCCACGCCTGAATTTCTCTTTCCATCACCTGCTTAGCCGCTTAACTGTCCATTCTGTCTCCGCCTATAGGGGACAAACAGACGGCCCTTTTAATGTTTGCAGGCCCCAAAAATCTACTCGATGAACTGTTCCATCTAACAGAAATAACTCCCACCGAGTTCCCCTCCATCTCGCTTTGTGGCAACAGATACACAGAACATTCTGTTCTGTTGAAACGGAAGAGGACACTTAGTCAATTTCCTGAAATTCTCTTTATCGCTTAGAAGGCACCAGATAACGATACTTAGCACTTTCCGCTTGATTTATCGAGGACACGCGGCTCTCTCCGCTTCTCTTTAGCTATGTTGTAGAATAATTCGGGGCATATACTAGGCTCCCACAGATGGTGACACTTGGCAGCTTCCGCAGACCTTTGAAATAAAACTCGAGACCCACCACAATCTTTATTCGGCAATGAAGCTTGAAGATGATCTCTCGAAAGTTGACACGTCCGCTGTTCTCGAGAAGATACGTGGCGTCTTTCGCTTCTCCTTCTAGGGGTATGTGGCGTCTTCCGCTTCCTTCAGGAATGGAGTAGAAAGGGGCTCAGAAAGTGACACTTGGCGACCTCTGCTGCTCTTTAGCACTTAAACAAATTGAAATAACGTCTTTCTGCCTTCCGAAAAGGTACTTGAACCCTTTGGTTTTTGGTACACTCCCTTGAACTGCCCGATGAACCAAAATGGTTCAATGGTTCAACGGTTCAACACTGCGCACCATTTACACGTTATCCAAGGTATTGAACCAAAAACGTTGAACCAAGGCATTGAACCCAGGCGTTGAACCGACTGTCTCTCGAATGCCGACACGTGGTGCGCTCCGCTTAGTTGTTATTGGATACGTGGCACATTCCGCGACCCTCCTGAAAGTTATGAAAAGTGTCTCGGACGACGCTAGTTGGCCGGCACCGTGTTTCGGAAAGCGACACTTGGCAGCGTCCACTCGAATTCAACACTTAGGCAAAAATGAAACGAAGGAAACAAAAAGGGGAAAGAGAACCCGTGCTCGGACTACGCCACTTGGCAGCTTCCGCTGCACTTCGATAATCGAAAGAAACAAACCTGCGCTCTGCTCCAAAACTCTGCCGCCATGACCAAGGTATGCGGGAACCAAAACTGCAGTGCATGACTGAAAATTTGAATGCAACGTAGATTAAAAGTTTATGCTTCCCATGTTTTATTGTACTCGCACCAATGTTGCCCAACCCAAGAAACACTTGTGTATGCTTCTCTATATCAATTTTTTTAAGAAAACTAGAAACAGACTTTTCCTAGGTCTTCACAATTAAGCCTGCAGACTCGGAAACTTTAATAACTTTCTTTTCAGATGGAGTTAAACCTTGAGACCACTTTCAGAAACTCACACTCGTCCTCCTACAACTTTCTACCAAGTTTCATAACATTTGACTCAATCATTTTCAGTATATGGGTTTATTTCAGTGCTCTAAAATTAACCCTCACCTACAGACCTGCTGACTGTGTTTTGGCTATATCTTCCTCCATAGACACTCTCAAGCTTTGAAACCTATTTCAAAATATCCACAGTATCCTTATGTACATGTCCACAAAGTTTCATTCAATTTAAGTTAGTCTTTTTTGAGTTATGAAAGTTTTTGGACTCTAAACCCATAATCTAGACCTTACTTACAGGTCTGCAGTCTGAGTTTTGTGAATATCTACCCCTAATGTGTCCAAAACTATTGGAACCAATTTCAATACTGCATAGACATTTTCAGTATATGGGTTTATTTCAGTGCTCTAAAATTAACCCTCACCTACAGACCTGCTGACTGTGTTTTGGCTATATCTTCCTCCATAGACACTCTCAAGCTTTGAAACCTATTTCAAAATCTCCACAGTATCCTTATGTACATGTCCACAAAGTTTCATTCAATTTAAGTTAGTTGTTTTTGAGTTATGAAAGTTCTTGGACTCTAAACCCATAATCTAGACCTTACTTACAGGTCTGCAGTCTGAGTTTTGTGAATATCTACCCCTACATGTGTCCAAAACTATTACAACCACTTTCAATACTGCATAGACATTTTCAGTATATGGGTTTATTTCAGTGCTCTAAAATTAACCCTCACCTACAGACCTGCTGACTGTGTTTTGGCTATATCTTCCTCCATAGACACTCTCAAGCTTTGAAACCTATTTCAAAATCTCCACAGTATCCTTATGTACATGTCCACAAAGTTTCATTCAATTTAAGTTAGTCGTTTTTGAGTTATGAAAGTTCTTGGACTCTAAACCCATAATCTAGACCTTACTTACAGATCTGCAGTCTGAGTTTTGTGAATATCTACCCCTACATGTGTCCAAAACTATTGCAACCACTTTCAATACTGCATAGACATTTTCAGTATATGGGTTTATTTCAGTGCTCTAAAATTAACCCTCACCTACAGACCTGCTGACTGTGTTTTGGCTATATCTTCCTCCATAGACACTCTCAAGCTTTGAAACCTATTTCAAAATCTCCACAGTATCCTTATGTACATGTCCACAAAGTTTCATTCAATTTAAGTTAGTCGTTTTTGAGTATGAAAGTTCTTGGACTCTAAACCCATAATCTAGACCTTACTTACAGGTCTGCAGTCTGAGTTTTGTGAATATCTACCCCTACATGTGTCCAAAACTATTGCAACCACTTTCAATACTGCATAAACATTTTCAGTATATGGGTTTATTTCAGTGCTCTAAAATTAACCCTCACCTACAGACCTGCTGACTGTGTTTTGGCTATATCTTCCTCCATAGACACTCTCAAGCTTTGAAACCTATTTCAAAATCTCCACAGTATCCTTATGTACATGTCCACAAAGTTTCATTCAATTTCAGTTAGTCGTTTTTGAGTTATGAAAGTTCTTGGACTCTATACCCATGATCTAGACCTTACTTACAGGTCTGCAGTCTGAGTTTTGTGAATATCTACCCCTACATGTGTCCAAAACTATTGCAACCAATTTCAATACTGCATAGACATCCTCATGAAGTTCCATTTCAAATTTCATGCAATTTGGACGTTAGTTTCAAAGATATGCAAGTTTTTGTAACTCAAAAACCTAGTTCTCTGTATAAAGGCCGAGAGCTCTCAAACATGGATAATTTGAATTTGGTGAATTATTTTTTAGATCTTCCAATTGGAAAAGGTCTGTAATACAATTCCCCTACTTTTCCATTCATTTAGTCACCTTGAACAATTCCATAACATGATAAAAACACACTTTCTTGACTGTCAAACCCTGTTCTTGACTGTCAAACCCTATTCTTGATTGTTAAGAAACTTGTATTACATCTTCAAACCTGCAGAATGGTATGAACTTTATTCCAAAGAAATGAAAGTGATTTTTAAAAAAATAAATACACTCACTGTATATTAAGATGACAATTGAAACTTAATACTCAAAAAGTACATTCATTCCTTCTTTCATTGCAAATGTATGACACAGTCCAGCCAACCCTGTTTTTACAGAACTTTTTTTCTCCTCCTTTTCAATCTTGGAATTCTTGGTCTTTTCTTGTCTTCTCCACCTTCTTCTCTCGAATGACAATCACCTTATCTTCGAATAGCAACCACTTCTTTCAAATCTCCTCACGCAAAACTGTCTCAAAAGTTATCTCAACTAACTCCAAACTCCCTCCAAGCGTAGATGATTAACTTGACCACTCACCTGGACTTGACCTTAGATGAATTTAACATATCCATTATGAGATAAAACATATGACACACATGTTATTGTACCCTAATAACCCTTCACATGAAGGATCCTATCCTTGAAATTCACTAGGAGATGTAAAGACTCTTCCAAAAGGCCTAGACAAGTTCAAATTTTCAAAATTAAAATTTTGGCGGGAAAACCATTTAAAACCTTCTGGAGATTTGAATACCCCTAGAAGGACCTATCAAGACAACCTACACCTACTCATGACCAAAATTGGCCACAATTCACAAAAATAGACTTCTATACAGATGTACCTACATCAGTGATGCAGCCAAAATATGATCTCCATGGGACCATTTGACTGCAAATAGCTCCTACATTTACTAAGCAAAACCTGCCAAGAAAATTTTGAGAAGCTCCCTCCATACAATAGTTTGATGGGTCTCGATATGGAAACCGCTGAATGGCCTTGCATGGCCTCTTTTTCCTTTAAGGATTCTTAATTAACAGTTATTTTTCAATGGAATGTAATCTGAAATGACTTTCCAACAAGATGAAAAACCACTAAAATAGGTTAGAATAGCCAACCTTGTTAATAGCACATATCAATTTAGGTTGCTTCTACTCCAAAAGGCCAAAAAGTTTAATGATTTTTTTTTCATTCCCTTCGGCACCCTCAATCTGCCTGAGCGTCTCCATTGCAGCCTGTCAACAAACAGAAGTAAAATTTTAACCAACATAATCTTTTCTAATAGCCTTGAAGAAGGGACTTACATAAGGTTCAAATGATAAAACATTTAACTATCGATTCTTGGATTGGTGTCTAAAACCAGAAATAAATTTAACAAGCCTAATACTTTCTTATGTCCTTTGAGGAAAACGATTTACAGAGCATTTAAATTGTAGAAGAAAGAAATATATATATATACTAATTGTGAGAGATTTCTGGGAACGGCTGCATAGAAAATATTTGGTCCGACATTTCGGGTCTCTCGACAGGACCCATGATCATGAAAAGAATTGAAGCCAATGCTTGCCCAAAAAGATAGATAATAGTGTTTGTAAATGGTGCTCATAAATAATGTTGCCAGAAAGTGGAGAATGGATAAGAAGAGCAAGTGGGCTACTCAAGATTGATTAACCAACTAAATTAATCGATAATTTGGTTAACTTACTAGAAAAACAATAGTCTATGCTAATGTTTCAGTGATTCCATGTGAATGCTACCTGTTGAGGCACGCACAAAAAAAAAATAGCTAGGAGCTACGTGGAACTGAGAGAGTCTGTGAATAAGCCGCTTCCATGAATGACTGAGCTTCCAACCATCGTCCCTGTTGAGGTTATTAGGATGTTTCTCTCTTTCTATTGCTTCTCGTATTCTCCTGGTCTTCCGATGGTTCTCAATAGCTAGAATTTTAGATTCCCCGATTATATTAATGTCCATGAATGACCCATATTGTTTGCGAAGGACTAACTAGCATTTAAATTGTAGAAGAAGGAAAGAAAGAAATTGGAGACCAACTCATCTGTGTGAATACTCGTGCAGAAAAAGATTTACATAACATTGAAATCAAATAAATAAAATTACCCGATGCTACATTCAAATCAAAGTAACGAACTACCCGGTACTACATTCAAATCAAAGAAACAAAATTACTTACCCAGTATTTGAATTGAGTCCTTATAAAATAGATATCATAGACCGATCCTTTCAGCCAGACACTCAAGACTCCTGCACATTCCTTCCATCTATGCTGACTCATGAGCTCTTCCAAGATACCTCTTAACCTATAATTATGATATGGTATCAACTGATCAGTGCCACTATCTTTACCCTTCTCTTTCGAGCCCTCAAAAATAAATGACCCAAATGAAAGTGATTTGGCCTTCTCAACGGCAAGTCTGTCTGCCTCTGCTTTATCAACTTCAAGATTAAAATCTCCTTGTATTAAGTCATTTTGAGATTTCCCTAATAAGGATGGCCTGTGTTGGGAAGAAGGGATCGTGGCATAATCCATGTCTTCGTAGTCTTCTTCCAGCTTCAAAGAGAGTTTATCCGTTGCATCAAAACGAGAAATGAGATGCAATCCTGTTCATGTTCCTAATCAGCCGAATGTGACAAACTCAAGAGGTTAAAAGCATTGCAGATTTCACAAGGTAGCCCCAGCTTCAAATTAAATCCCAGGGATCATGACAAGTGAAAGGAGGTTAAATGAAGTGATTCGGAATTGGGTGAAATCCTGTATCCAATTTCTTTCCCAGGTGCAAATGCTCAGCGAATTTACGTTACAGATATCGTTAATCGTGGCAACTGATATCGTTAATCGTGGCAACTGAGCTGAAAGCTACAGAAATATATGAAAAGCACAGATTTATTCATATCAACACGGGCCTGCAAGGAACCGTCACCGCCACCGATCATCTCTAAGGTGTTATGTAAAAGATTATGACGAGTATCTACGTAATTCTTACTCTAAAGATAATTAATTTGAGCTAAATTGGTGGGTTCAAGGTTTAAGGTATAGGGTTTAGGGTTATAGGGTTTAATTGCAAAGGTAATTGGGGATAATTTGAGTTTATTTCATTTATTTATGACTGTAACATATGATTTTGAATTTAATTAGTTTGGATGTTATTATAAATTGAGTTAATTAGTCAATTGGGGAAATCAGTGACGTAATTTAGGTTAAATTGAGTTATGTGAACTTAATTGTTGGTCTAAATGATGTTAAATTGGGCTAAAATGATTAGTTTAGAGTTTAAAGAGTTTACAACTTAAGATTTACGATTTAAGGTTTAGGGTCCAATTGCGAAGGTAATTGGGGCTAATTTTAGCTCATTGAACTTATTTGTGACTATAGAATATGATTTTGGAAACAATTAGTCCCAATGTCATCATAGGTTGAGCCAAATAGTCAATTAGGGCAATAAGTGATGTTATTTGGGCCGGATTGAACCCTATGAAATTAATTATTACTCTAAAGGATGTTAATTGGGGCTAAATCGATTGATTTAGGGTTTAATGTTTATAATCTAGGGTTTAGGGTTTAGTGCTTAGGGTATAGGGTATAAGGTTTAGGTTTTAGGCTATAGTGTTAAATCACAAAGGCAACTAGGGATAATTTGAGCTCATTGAACTTATTTGTGACTACCTAATGTGATTTTGGGCTCAATTAGCCCCAATGTCATCATAGATTGAGCCAATTAGTCAATTGGGTCAATCAATGATGCAATTTGGACCAAATTGAGCATTATGAGCCGAATTATTATTCTAAAGGATGTTAATTTGGGCTAAATTGATTGGTCTAGGGTTTACAATTTAGGGTTTAAGGTTTAGGGCATAGGGTTTAAGGTTTAGGGTATAGGGTCCAACCACAATGACAAGGATTTTGTAACTAGATATTAATTAACAAGGGTGGTTGATTAATCAGGAATAACCGCCAAAGTAAAAAAATACTTCATCAAAATCTGGTAGAAATATCCACAATCCATGGAATGAAATAAGCAAGGTGTGTGTTTTCTCTGTGGGATTATTGTTAGAAATATATCCCATAACTATAAATCATGTTGTGTATGATTTTGTGCATTATATGATTCATGTATGCATTAGGGGCTCACCGATGCATTTATCCTAGAGTGTATACTTTAGGGGGTGCAGAGAGAATGGGCTAGGATCGATTTGTGGCACTTTGTGAGGGATGCTATGATACTATTCTATCATACCTACGTCCCTTCATGTAGCCTTCATACCTCCTATGATGTCTCCATGAAATATTGAAAACCTGAAATATGGCCAAGTCTGAAACCTTAAAACCCTAGAATCTGACTAAGTCTGAAATATGATAGGATCCTCCAAAACCTAGAATTTGCATTATAGCTCCTAAAGGTTCAAAACCACTCTCAAACATCCTGAAAGTATATAAATAAAATATAACTTAAAGTATACGAAATTAAATGTCCATATCTAAATGTAAACTTGTACTTAAATGTTTACTTCATTTATATACCATGCATGCCAATCTAATACTAAGCTATTGTATGTATGCAATTTTATAACAATAATATTGCATATGCAGTTCTAAAGACTAAAATTGTGTATGTGGTTCTAAAGACTAAAACTGCATATGTAGTTCTAAAGACTAAAACTGCATATGTAGTTCTAAAGACTAAAACTGCATACGCGGTCGTGGATCAGTAATTACCAAGCTGATGTGCTAAGATGACATAAGCACCTTTTTAAACCACATACGCAAAAATGTTAAAATTTGCTTAAACACAAAATGTTTTTGTTTTTTGGCCCCCCAACTCCGTGCAATTGCCTTGTTGCAAATTTTTATGCCCCACAGGTTCAAACTCTTTAAACAATGGAACATTTTTTGTAGTTGGCTCTCAGTGAGCCATTAGTTAGGGTGGGAATGAAGCTACGGGATATGTCTTTTGAGGGCTCTATTAGTGATGTTTGAATCATACATATTTTTGTGGTGAAAACTAGCCAAGTCATGGACACTCTCAAATCCTTGGTGGCCTTTATCTTTCTTGAAATGCCCCATAGGATCAAGGTAAACTCTAATATTGTTTCTTTACTTCTTGGTAATGTCATGCTAGTCATAAAAGATAGAGAATTGGTAAAATCAATGGCTAAAATTTTGATTAGGCTGTGTTAATGAGTGGGTTTGGTGGAAACAATTGTAGGGTTCCCTCTCAAGAGTCAAATTGACCTCTTGTTCTTAGGCAAAAAGATGGATGACCTCATTCCAATCTCTATTTTTAGGGAATTGGAAACTCATTTGGTAACAACCCTAGCTTTTTTGTTACAGGTTCAGGGGGTCGTCAGGGCTCTAGTTCATTTAGGTATACTCATTAATATGGTGGATGTGGCAACAATGCAAGCCCCTCTTTTGTCATTTGGATTGGTAATGGCCTTGCACTCTTCTGCCTAAGTGTGGGATGCAGCTAGCCCCTTGGCTAGACTATTTAAGGGTGGCAGAGTCTTTCCACCTCTTGCTAGGATGGTGGATGTTGGGGACTCCCAGTTTGGTTTGGTGATGGTAGTGATTATAGGGGCCAGTGTGGGCTTGGACTTGAAGAGTGTGGTGGGGACATGCTCTAGTGTGTCCCTTGGTGTGCTAGGAACAACATCATAGGAGGAGGCGATGGTGGATGTTGGGGTCAATAGGAAGGATGTCCTTTACAAGATGAGAGGAACTGAGAAGTCTTTCACAAGGCGATCTAGTTTGGTCTGCTCTTTCCTATTTGTAGTCGATTCATGTAATCCTGAAAGATTTGTGGCCTTAGTTTGGTTTTTTACATGTTAGGTGTTTGCATGGTTGTTTCTCCTTTTTGGTCTCTTTGGTAATCGGTGTTTACTTTGGTCTTATTTTGTACTCTATTGGTTGTGGCAGTTTTTGAATTATCATTCCCTCTTGGATGTTTATCATAGGCTTACGAGGTATAGTGTTCGATCTATAATACAAGTGAGGGTCCCCTTTTAACCCTCAATTATCAATCCAAAAACATTTAACATATATAATAATTTATATATATATATATATATATATATATATGTTTAATTTTATATATATATATATATATATATATATATATATATATATATATATATATAATTAAACATATTTAATATATTAATAATATAAGTGTTCGATTTGTACTACAGGGGAGGGTCCCCTTTTAACCCTCAATTATTAATCCAAAAAAAAACATATATAATAAAAATATTTTTTATTGTGATGTATAATATATAGTTTTAATTATAATAATTAATTTTACTAAAATGATATAATAATTTATAATATTATAATAATATGTATATAGTAATATTATATTTTATAAATAATATATAACTAAATATATAATAATAATAATAGTATATTATTATTATATATAACAAAATATATTTATAAATTACTAGTTATTGTTTTATAATAATATTTATATAACTTATAATATAAAAATATGTATATTAGTATATATAATTTTAAAAATATATAATAATATTACTATATACATAATATATAAAATATAATGTTTTCATATATGATTATATTATATTATTATTTATTATATATATTAATATTATAAATATAATTATATAGACACCATAAGGGATGTAATTTTTTGTTTTCATAAAATGGAGTTTTATTAAGTGAAGGAGTGTAAATCAGTAGTTGTACTCATTTGGAACCCATGATCATTAACCCCATATCACCTTTTGTACACGAAGGATTAAGTAACAATAGTCATATATTTCTAGTGGAAGTGACAGAAGAAAATGAGGTTGTGTGTTTCTTCATACAACAGGATAGTGTGTTGTGCAAGGAGGAAATATTTCATCTCATGATGAGCTTGAACAATGGTGAAGTAGTGGGGAAGGAAAAAGCCATACAGAACATGAAAGTGGTGAAATATTTTAAGGTGATCTAAGTGGTGATGGTGAGGGAAAATGACATGGTATTTCAAGTGATAACATACATCATAATCAAATTTAAGGCAACTAGTGGATTTACATACCCTACACCCATTGCAAAGGGGTCTACATCTTAGACGGTGTCAACATCTTGATTGGTTATTTTCTATTATCAAGGGTGGACAAGGATGTAATGAGATCTTATTTGATTGTGGCAAGGCTTCACATCCAATGTGCAGCTCAAGTCATCATTATAATACTGCTAACATGGGGATGAGACGTTGATATTCTAGAATATATTTTTATACATACTAATTATAAATATAGTATATTATGATACTATATTTTTTATTCGATAGGGATAAAATGGGTTTTTAAAGGTCCCAAAGTCTTTTACAAAGGAGAAAAAGATGTCACAATAATGCTCAAATAGGACATCTCTACCAGTGGTAACAAAGTGGGAGGCAAACAATAACACACCATAAACTTATTCCAAAAGCCAACCACAAGTCCGAACAAAAAAACATAGTCAACCCTGTTACAACCATGAAAACTTCCACAAAGTTTATGCAAAACTTACCCAAGGGACCTGACACCTAATTTGGTCTTCTTCTGACCTTTGGGTTAGAGTCCTCCAAAGTGAATGGACATACAAGAGCACTGAGACATGGCATTCCTACCTTTTTTCCTTTTTTGAACCTTGGTCCACCCCCTTATCTTTGGCATCATCCAAAAGGCTGGTGAAGAGTACACAACTAAAACATAGGGCTAGGATTTATCTTCCACTGTTGTTGCATTGATTGTTTCTACCCTAGATATCCCTTTTTTGGGATCTCCTCTGAGGAGAAAGATGAAGTGGATGGGACACCAAACATTTTCATAGACTTCCTTGGAGAGATTAAGTCCACCAACATATATTCCTCTAAGTGAGGAGGAATTTTAAGGTCCTCATTTGGAATAGGGGATTCAAGATCTTCCGAAGAAGAAGTAGAATCTTCACCTTCTGAATTAACCCATTCTTCATCTACAACCAACACCATGAGGTGGGTGGGGAGGGAGTATTTTCACCAAGAAGAAACCTTCTTTTTTTTAGAATGATGTAGTCTTTGGTAGAATTCCCTGTATCAAAGTTGTTGTGGCAGTGGAAAAATAAGCCTTCATAGTCAAGGGGTTGAGACCAGGATCAATGTCCTACTTACAAGTTGATTTTTTTAGGGAGATTCTTGAGGTACCAATGTTCACCAAAATTTTAAAAAATGTAGTGAGGGAGAAGTGGTTGATATCTAGGTACATTTGCAAAAAAAGACCTAGTGAATTGCCAATTGCCTTCACGCTGGATTCGATCTAAAAACAAAGTGGGAGATGGGGCAAATGAACCCAGATGGGTCTTACATGCAGAGGTTTAGTGAGGGGATTGAATGTGGGGGACCATTGTTTTAAGACCAATGGGTGGTGATTCAAGCTCCAAAATTGATTTTTAATCTTTACCTTGTCCTCGATGTCGTTGAAGACAATAATAAAAAATATTTTAGTGCAAAGATAAATTTTAAGTCTACCTGAGAGGAGGGGTTTCCAATACTTTGAGATCTAAGAGTGAATATCTTAGATTTTTGGCCAATTATTCATGAATCTATAGATGACACCTTTGGCTAAGAAGTATTCTTTTGATTTGAGCACTTAGCTGCATTCCTCCTCATGAAAAATCATAATAGGGTCATGAGATATAGGAATGAGAGGTTTTGGGTCTGGTCTTGGATTTGTCCTATGAGAGATGGCTTCAACAAAGGATCTTGGCTTCAGTCTAGCTTCCATCCTAACTTCTACCTCCATTGCCATTATGTCCCAACCCCTAGAGGTTTTTGACAAAGGGGCTATCGATCATGGGTTGTTTGTAGTCATTGGAAGGGTTGAACACCAATTAGTGTAGGTAGATGAGTGTTCATGGGACTTCATTTATCCCAACTATCAAACATGAACCTTACTGACCCAATGTGGCTCTAGCCCTAGGCTAACCCAATGCAACGCCAACAGGCACAACTGGGATTTGTGAGTTTGACTACTCCTTGTTTGACTTCGATAGATCTATAGGGGCATGTTGATCAAAGGAACATTTATAACCAATAATTTATACAAATAGGGGGCCACCAATAGAATTGGAGGTAGAGTAGAGGGGGTTTAAAATTTCCCTAGGTGGGAGATTTTCAGCAAAGACCATTGCAAAAAATAATACTATATCATATATGTTGGGACCCCGAAAGCACAATTGATTACCATGTACAAGCAACTTAATATGCAGAATTTATCCAGAAGTAACAAGTAACTAGAATTCAAAAATAACACAGAATATGAGAGACAATACACAATCTTGTATTAATACTCATCCAGAAAGAAAATACAATAAAGAAGATGCCACTTCTTCTCCACACCTCTCAAAGGCTTCCCACACCTCAAGTGTACAGTAATTCTCAATCAAGAGTTATCTCTCTCTTACAGTCCCAACACACAACTCAAACACAGAGTTGGTGTTCACCTCCAACCAGTCAGTATCACTACTGCCAGTACCACCGAGTATACACACATACTCGAGTTCGAGTACACAAACGTACTCCAAGTAGATCTCCCATGAACTACAATAACCTACAACTCAAATGATCTTACTTTGGAAGGAACTGCCTTGCCTTCCTCTATAGCTCCGATTACACACTGTACTCCAAGTAGATCCCACTTGATCTTGCTACCTATTGTGTTGTGATCTCCCTGATCTTACTGCCACCTGCAAATCAACTTGGTTCTGTAACACCTGCGAACCTAGATCAAACACACACAAACACCTGCAGATCAATGATCTTAGTTACCATGCAGATCTCCGAACCTGGCCTTGCACACCTGCTAACCAAGATCATGCATACATGAAGAATCTTACTTGATTCTCCAAACTAGCACCTGCACTTGGTACTGATGTGGAACTAGGAGAAGCTACCCTTGCTCTCTTCACACACAAAAGGAGCTGGCCTGCTCAACTCAACTAGCACACTTTACAATACAGCCCATGAGTCTCTTAAATAGATCTCATGCAAACAATAATTAGACATCCAATTACAATAACTAGATCCACAGCTTTAAGTCTATAATTGGCCTTCTACATGTAAAAAACTAGTTCATTAACTAACTGTTCATGCAACTGACAATTCTGGAACCGCATAGGCGATAGACGTCAGTCCCTGTCTGCCTGGAGGTGACCGACGTCAGCCGACTCCTGACTGATGTCGGTTGCTTCCTGTCCACCACTAGCTGACGTCGGTCGGCCTAATCGACGTCGGTGACTATGACACTTAGCAACCTTCTCCCTTGTTTGCATCAGTGAAGCTTTTAGCTCCACAACCTAACAATCTCCCACTTGGAGATAAACATCTGCACTGTACCCATACTTGTACACTGTCTAATCTATTTCCTGGCTTGTATCCCTCTTCAAGCTCAACCTTGAAGACCAACCACCACAACACCTGTGGTGCACCTCCTGTCATCCAAGTAACCTACCGCATCCGCATCTACAAACACATGTAGAAAAGAACTTGACCCTGCATGGCATGTGTCCCTGCTACTGGTCCCTTTCAGATACCTGAGAATCCATTGAATTGCCCTCCAGTGCTTCTTTCCCGGATCGGCTCCAAACTTTCTGATAGCACCCACTGCATGGGCAAACCCAGGTCCAGTACGCATGTACTTAACCTCATCATGTGAATCAGGACACTGTTCATAGAACTGTCCAACCATCGGTGTGCTAACCAGTATCACACAATCATCCAGAGACAAAATCAACCTATGATCTTCCATGTCTCTAGAACACACTTATGCCAAAGAATTTTGCTGCTCAAAATTCCTCATGACATACCACTGAACTAACTTTACCTTTAGCTCAACAACCCTGCATGTGTGACCCTGCAACAAGCAAACACACAACATACAGTAACAGGATGATGTTGCAATCATCACCCAACCTGTAAAGAAACCACAGTAGTTACACTGACATTGACTAAAGCCATGATTTGTCATCCACCTATCAAACCTGTACCATTGTCTTGCAACTACCTCAAAACCATATGACCTGGCCTTCTATCTCACGTATCCATTCTCTCTATTTTTAAACTAAGGTATCCATTCGTCTTTCAGTGCTTTCATCTGGCTGGTAACCCTACCAAATCTCCCGTTTGGGTCTGTATCCTGTTCATGCCATGCTCCCACTGTTTCCTGGATCCTTCCTGCTCTGTAGTGAGCAACTAGTATAAAGAAGAGGAACAATGAATTTGAGGCTTACTTACCCTTTCAGTCCTCCATATGGGCATTTGAGACTCCTTGACAGCTTTCTGTCAGCCCAAAATCCGTCTCAATGATCGACCTCAGTCACCACATAATCTGCATCTGACTGACGTCAGTTCCATGCGACTGTCCTTTCTACCGACACCAGTTTCCTGACCGACATTAGTCTTACTTGGTCACTGACGTCAGTTCCCTGACCGACGCCGGTAACCACCCTGCCCGACACCACCGGCTTTGGTCTGCAATGATCGACATCGACACCTGTCTGTTCGATGCCGGTTCCTCCTGATCGATGCTGATAACTGTGTTTGCCTGTGAGTGATGACTTTTTACCTGCGAGCTCTCCATGGATCAAAACCCTGTCCAAACCACCCCGCTCAGAGTTACTCAGTCCCATCTGCTGATCTCTGTCCATCATCTCCTCCATAAACACCAAGGCTTTCTAGTTCTTAAGTTTGTCAAAGACATCTGACTTCCTCTTAAGAACATGCATCTCCTTCTTGCTCATGTGACCAAGCCTACAAAGCCACGTCCTTGCAACAAAATAAGAATCAGTAATATAAGCAAGTAGATAAAGAGTACCTGCTTTCTTACCACACGCTAATTCAAGTGTATCCGCTGTGAGAGTTCTTGTGCATCTCTCATCACCCAACTTTCTTGAAGAAATTAGCCTTATCTTCAGAATCGGGCCCTACATGACCTCCTTTAACACCCATGTGTTGGTCGCCTATAATTTCATCAACACTTCCCCTTTGCCAATACTTTGACAAGGCTCACCAACCCCTCTATTTGGGGCTGCATGGAAAGAGGCAACAAAATATATAAACCAAGATTCTACTTTATCCAAGGAACATCCCAGAGCATCTTGTGCAACAACCCCTACAACATCTACTTCTTCAGTTCCTTCATGTTGATCTTCTACCAACCAACAATTTTTCTTTACCTGCTCTTTCTTTCCATAACACCGTAATTTACCATTCGTGCTTTTCAATTCCTCCATTCTTAGCTTACTTTCTTTTGCCATTGCTATACACCCACTCAATCAAAAACCCCTGAGAGTGACCTGTAATCAAACACAAACCTGCTCCCTGCAAACCTTAGCTCTGATACCAACTATTGGGACCTCTGAAGCACAATTGATTACCATGTACAAGCAACTTAATATGTGGAATTTATCCAGAAGTAACAAGTAACTAGAATTCAGAAATAACACAGAATATGAGAGACAATACACAATCTTGTATTAATACTCATCTAGAAAGAAAATACAATAAAGAAGATGCCACTTCTTCTCCACACCTCTCAGAGGCTTTCCACACCTCAAGTGTACAATAATTCTCAATCAAGAGTTATCTCTCTCTTACGATCCCAACACACAACTCAAACATAGAGTTGGTGTTCACCTCCAACCAGTCAGTATCACTACTGCCAGTACCACCGAGTATACACACATACTTGAGTCTGAGTACACAAACGTACTCCAAGTAGATCTCCCATGAACTGCAACAACCTGCAACTCAAATGATCTTAATTTGGAAGGAACTGCCTTGCCTTCCTCTATAGCTCTGAGTAAACACTGTACTCCAAGTAGATCCCGCCTGATCTTGCTACCTGTTGTGTTGTGATCTCCCTGATCTTGCTACCACCTGCAAATTAGCTTGGTTCTGCAACACCTGCGAACTTAGATCAAACACACACAAACACCTATAGATCAATGATCTTACTTACCATGCAGATCTCCAAACCTGGCCTTGCACACCTGCTGACCAAGATCATGCATACATGAAGAATCCTACTTGATTATCCAAACTAACACCTGCACTTGGTATTGATGTGGAACTAGGAGAAGCTACCCTTGCTCTCTTCACACACAAAAGGAACTGGCCTGCTCAACTCAACTAGCACACTTTACAATACAACCCATGAGTCTTTTAAATAGATCTCATGCAAACAATAATTACACATCTAATTACAATAATTAGATTTGCAGCTTCAAGTCTATAATTGGCCTTCTACATGCAAACAACCAGTTCATTAACTAACTATTCATGCAACCGACAGTTCTGAAACCGCACAGGTGACCGACGTCGGTCCCTATCTTCCTGGAGGTGACCGACGTCAGCCGACTCCTGACCGATGTCGGTTGCTTCCTGTCCACCACTGGTCGACGTCGGTCGGCCTAATTGACGTCGGTGACTGTGACACTTAGCAACCTCCTCCCCTGTTTGCATCAGTGAAGCTTTTAGCTCCACAACCTAACAATATAAATAGTTATATTAAAAATTTATAACTATAAGTATTATTAAATATCATTAAAATATACAAATTGCTATTACTTATTTATTAATAAAATATATTAGTATATATATAATAGTATATATTATTAATAAATGTAATAAAATATATAATAATGATATTATTTTTATTAATATATTATATATAACTATATATATTATTATTTTATTATAATAATATTGATATATTTTTTATTAGGGGAAAATGCTTTTACCTAGATCTATGAACCAGAATATGGGGTGGGTTTTTGAAAGGGTCCAAACCCTTATACAAAGTGAGATCAAAGATAAAACAATTGAGAACAATAAAATGGATCCAAAATCACAATAGGGTTAGCTATAGTCCCAACTGACAAACCACAACCCAAAAATAGTAAAATAACAAACATACAACAACAAAAGAAGGTTTGAAGAATAATAAAATTGCATCCCAATTGTAGAAACATAAGACAAAAACAAATAAAGTATTGATAAAAGTGATGAATATATCTTCATCACCAAAAAAGTTTGTATATAGAGCTTGATTTTATAGGTTCGACTAAACCTTTAGTTTCCTTTAGCTCTAGAGTGTTTTAATCCCCATTTTCTATTTTTTCCCCCATGTCCATGTTTCTTACTTCCATCTGGCTTGGTCTGCCCTTCTTAGTTTCCATGTTTGATTTCTCAGACTTGTTAGCACTCTTTGATATTCTATCCCATAGTTGATTGAAATTCAATCCCTTGCCTATTGAATGAGAGAGTAAACCTTGTCCCAAGGGTTAGTTCAAGGGCCAAGGTATCATCTCTTTCGAAACTAAAATAAAATCCTCGAGAGTATTTGGTAACTCAGATTATACTTTGGGTAGGGGTCTTTTATCTTCCTCTATATCAAGACTTAAATCTAAATAAGATAAGCAAGGGGAAGAAACAAAGATTGATTAAAAATGAGATGTTTTCCCTAACCATCCTAGCCCAAAAAATCAATTCATATAGGTCCATAGCCAACTTTGGGTGATGTCCACCCTCAATTGTCCACAGAGGGTAAGAGACTTCGATAGGGTGAATATGTGGAAAATACACATTGACCACATGATTTACATCACCATATAGCTTGTTCCCTGCACCCTTGGTCCCTCCCCATAAATTAAATTCAATGAGAGTCAAGATACAATCTATTAATAGTACAAAGGGCATTCTCCCAATGGCCAATGAGGATGCAGGTGTGTTCAACCTCTAGTGCCACCTTATTTTCTTGAACTTAGATTTGTCATATGACATTAGATAAAGTAAATTTTTTGTTAGAAGTATAAAATAATCTATCTAAATTCTATTTATTAAACATAACATAGTTATTATATTTCCAAAATTGAAATAAAATATCAATACAAAAAAATATGCCATATTTTCTTGAAATTTTCAGGGAGCATAATAAGATCCCAAAGGTGGACCATATGCTAAGAGTAATCCTTCGATCTAAAATGGATGTAAAAAGGAGAGGATCCACTTATACAAACTTTTAGGCCTCACAACAAACTATAAAATGTGTTTGAGTGATAACATTTGGCTACATGCATGACAATCTATCTCAAATTGTGATACCTTGATAAAAAAAAATACACCTTGAAAAAAGCCTTTTGGGGCTCAATCACTATAGAAAAACTCTATGGAATCTTTCACTCCAAGAAGAAGAGGAATTGTTAAGGTTACACTATTTGTTGGGCATTTCTTAAGATAAAATATTAGGAGTAAGCCACTGATAACCAAGTTGGAGTTTATACCAAAGAAAAGGAGCAGAGACATTTTAGTTCCAATCCTTTTACCATAGTGGGGGAGTTTTAAGTTCATTTTTATGTCAAGAATATTCAGGCACAACCATTTTAATTTCAATAATGGACTCAAATTTTTGATATTTCAAACCATATTTGGTTTTGAGAGCAAACAAGAAGCTCATGACCCAACTCTTTTGTCAAAATCATTAGCAATAGTGTATATGCCTTTTTTGAAATAGCCAAAAATCCTTAACCCTAATAGGTTCTTCAATAGGATTGCCATTGTAAGTGATGACTAGAGACAACTACAAAGACTGACAATTAATTGACAACCTCGTTTTGAATTAGTTCTCTTTCCAAAAAACCTAGATTTTGATGATTCCCCAAGATAATAAAAACTTTAAGGGTTTAATAAATAATTCAATACAAAAGTTAAGATAATGTATCATTAAAACTGCTCAAGTTTATGTATTAGACAATTGAGTTCAAATGATAACCCTTATTGGCAAAAATCAATAGAAAATGGTCACAAGGTGAAAAGGGTGTGATAAATAAAGTAAGTGAACTCTAGTCAAAAGGAATCACACAAAATTCCCAAAATAGTCTAAATGATCTAGAAAATCCCCAAGACCTTGTAGACACTATGGAAAAGGAGCTTACAAAAATGGGAAATCATAAGCAAAAATAATATGATAGGAAAAGGGGAAGCTGAGAAGGGTTTAAGAGACTAAAATAATAGATAACTGAGACTAATAATGACAAGTACATGAAATCATAAAATTATACAATTTATTGATTAATAAATGCAAATGGACCACTTTTAAGTGTCTACACTGAAAAAATAGATTGTTTTGTGATGATATTACACACATCCATTTTTTTTGTTGATTTACACAAATTTGCTTGAGTACCATATTTAGAAACTTAGATGTACTTCAAGAGTTTATGATTTTGAGATTCAATTACATAGTTTAGAGTTTACCCACATTGAACCATATTTCAAAATTAGTGATTAAGAAGAACCCATCTCACATGATTACTCATTGCATCTAAGGTGATGCTCACAAGGGTGAAGCACTGGGAATTCTTGGGAGGTCATGCATCCCATTACTACTTTGGCTCAAGCATGCTTAATCAAGGAGTTTTCCTCACAATCGATCCCATTTATTTTGTAACCCCAATTGTAAAACCTTTAGTAAGTGTTGTGTCTTATGAATAATTCATTATGGAGCTCTATAGATTGACTCAAAACTATGAAGTTGAATCCAAAAATCATATCACATCACAAGGATTGTAGTGACGATTTTTTATACCATCCAACAAGGTAAAATTACTCTAGATATCTGATACAAAGAGTTAAATGGATAAGGCTAAGTCCATTTTATGGGTGAATTTGATGGATTGAATACTCCATAGTTGTAGTTGCTTAGTGGAAGGAATGTCTTAATTTAGATATACACTTTCTCATAAATTGTAGTCAACTATATGTAATCAAAAACATATGACATATATGTTGATATTTATGTAATTCTATATTTCTCAATTAAAATAAACCATATCATATAATTTTAAAAACTTGTTTAAGAATAGTTTCAAGGATAATTTTTTAACATATAATGTTTTTACTATCATTTAGATTAAGAAACATTTATTTTAATTAAAAAATGATTTCAAAGAATTTTTTGCATAACATAAGGGTATATTTTAAAATATAAAATTTATTTTTTCCTCTAATTTAGAATCATGTTACTATTAAAAGCACATTTATTAATCAAGAAATAATTATTTTATACAACAAGGGCAGCATAGCGGTTAGTCCCTGTCATTATATTGATAATAGTTTATAGTTGAATTTGTATATAAATTTATAATATAAATATTATAATGCTCACAAGTTTTGAGAAGCTAAGGATATTTGTCACAAAACATTATATTATGTTCGCTATAATATATGCTTATTATTACAGTTTTTGATATTATAATACTTCTTGTAAATGACTGAATATTTTGCTTAAAAAAATAATATATCAAAGACATATAATGTGTATAGTTCTAAACTAATTTAGAAAAGAGTAAGGGAAATGTTTAACATAAGACATGGCTACTGATGTAGTATGGGGCATAGAAAAACTACATGTTTAGTGGAAAATGCAATGCAACAGGGCTTAGTACATGGGAAGGACGATAAAACTGTAAATAATTTAAAAACCATGTATCAAAGGAGGATACGCCATATGTCAAACATATATATAAGTTCAATATTTTTAAGAGTAAAATTGAAGCATTTTCAAAAGTCAAGACTTTTCTATTTTATGGCATGCATGTTCATGTTAATTCAAATAAGTAGAGTGGATATAAAATCTTTCATACCCATAACTCTCCTTAGTTAGTATCTATATATAATTTTCAAATTGTTCTAAATCATAGGTGTATATATTTGAATACATTTGAATATATTGATATTTCAAATCTAAATAAAAACTATTTTTAAAATTAATTACAATTTTTGATTATTTTTTTTAGAATTAAAATATAATAAAATCATAAACAATGCTTAAATTTATTTTGCAAAGAAAGTTAAATCAAAACTCTTAATTATATAATTTAAACTAAAAATATTTCATTGTACCATAATAAAGAAAATAATTAATGATATTAATTTTCAATAGAAAAACAGTTGAAGCCATGAATAAAGACAATTGTGACATTAGGAAAATGTGATTATAAATTATTTTCATGATTTTATTCTTTAGGGAGTAGCAGATGGATTTAAAATAAATTATTGTCATGTATTAAGTCGTAATAAATGGTTCTAGAAAATTGTACTTCCAATGACAAACTTGTGACACGGAGGCAATTAACTTTGCCTTCTTAATGATTTCAAGTTTTTGAATTGATGGGACAGATGTCATTGATAAAAATAAAAAGATTATTTAATGATGAATTGTTCAATTTTATCTCCATTTTTTTGACATAAAATAAGGAGCATAAATACCATTTTTATAGGAAAATGATGTACACTTGTCACACTTGTCTTTAAATTACATTAATTTATTAATGTATGTACACATGTCTCTTTCAAAAAAAATTGTTTTAACATTTAAAAAAAATCATGTTAGGAGAACATGAAAAAAATTTAGTAACACATGTTACTTATCCGAAATAACAAAACTACTTAACTAATTTGCATAATTTACGGGGAAGTGCATGTACACTTTTCTTTTAGTTAAAGAAATTCATAATTGCATGTACACATGTTTGTGTTAAAAAAATTGTTTTAATTTTTTTAAAAATTTATATTATGAGAACAAGAAAAATTTGTTGTATAGCCAAAAAATGAGAAATAATTAATTTTAATAGTTTTTTTTAAGTTCAAAAATTATAAAAATTGAATAAAAACTTTACAAATATAAAAATTCTTGCATTTTATTGGTCCATTGGATAAAAACTATTGTTTCAATTGATTCCTAAAAAATATTTAAATATGGTCATCTCGTCATTAAATTTAGTGCAGAAATCATAATATCTATGTGAAGATAAATTAATTATAAAAAGGTTGAATTACAAAGTGGAAATGAATTGTGTGAACCATACATCTTATAATGAGGTGTTTGTAAGAAGTGTAGGCTAAACAACATGATTTATTCACACAATTCACCCCATTAATCATATTTATCATGTATTAGGTAATTGAAAGAGTTTGACAACATCTATTGACAAATGTGAGGAAATTGTATGTAATATTTTTGACCTAGTTTCTGGAGTGGTACATTGTATCTTATCATATGATAATAGTATCAATGAAAAATTTAAAGTGATTTGAAGGACATTTTTTTATTTAAGTGAAATTACCTTTGTTTCCCTACATTTTATGTTGGAACTTGTTATTATGAGATATGTTGTAAAGGAACATAATACGCCAAAGTCATACATTAAGTCATTTGTTTTGCTCATTTTACACATCATTTTCTAAAAAGGATTTGATTCTCCATTGAATATGATGATTACACTTGTCAACAATCCATCTAAATTGTGATAAAAAAAAGGAAGGGCTTCCCCATGGTAGATGCTTTTAGCAAATTACGTAAATTTTGGTCTGTTCTCTACCCTTGTAGACCACTAAAATAGATCTTTGTTTGTGTGTAATGTATAATTATATGAGTGTTATCCAAAATTGAATGTCAAAATTATATGCGAGAAAATTTTAAAAGTTATTATCAAATGAATATTGAAGAATTCATTAAGGAGTTGAAAGATATATTCCCTTTACAATTTATTAATGAAATAAATATTTTAATAAAATTCACTAGATCAAGTAGTCTATTAGAGCACAAGTAGTAACAAGAGTGCCCCATCTGAGAAGAGTTACTTGAAACAAGGTTTATTTCTTTTTTGGTGTTAGATCTGTTACTATGAATTTTGATCAAAAATATTATTGTTTTATCTAGCCTAGCCTCTTCAAGTAAGGCGGTCAAATTATTCATATTTAGGGTATTCTTATATTTGATTTAGATATCATTATAGGTAAAATACCCCATGATGTAGTATCATTCTATCTCCACCATCCCCAAAGTAGAAAATAGGCATGTTCTCTTTTCTCACTCTTCTTGAGACATTGTCCACTTGTTGGTATCACATTCAAGATGATACAAGCTAGTCTTTAGATGACCCATCAACATTTTTTATTTCTCCTTGATTTTTTTCTCTAATGTAGACTTTCTTATCATAATGACATGCAAGATTAATTTGAGATAGTATTATTTCTTCTACCCAGGTTATTTTGTCTACATGGTTACCCTAAATTTTATTTGACATACCTTTTTATTTCCTTGTTGATGTTTGGGCCATCCACTTATTCATCCACATGCTCATTCCTAGTGAATTTATGTTTACAGATATCCTTAATCATGGCAACTAAGCTAAAAGCTAAAAAAAATAAGAAAAGCACAAATTTGTTCATAGCAACACGGCCCTGAAAAGAACTGTCACCACCATTGATAATAATTAATCACTAAATTTGGTAGTGGACCCTACATGTTATGTTAAAGATTATGACAATTATCTAGCCAACATTACCTTCATATGCTAATATAGCTCATATAATTAAAAGGACATATATATATATATATATATATATATATATAGAGAGAGAGAGAGAGAGAGAGAGAGAGAGAGTAAATTTAATGGTCATAAGACCATATGTAAATTTTTTTTAAATTGTATTATATGTGAGATAAAATTTTGGATAGATTGTCAGTTAAAAAAAACAACCATAAAGGATTATATATATATATATATATATATATATATATAAAATCCTTTATGGGTTTTTTCTTTCCTGACAATCTATCCAAAATTTCATCTCACATATAATACAATTTTTAAAAATTTTTAAATATGGTCATATATATAATAATCCTTTATGTTTTTTTTTTTTTTTTTGACAATCTACCCAAAATTTCATCTCACAAATAATAAATTTTTTAATAAGTTTTAAATATGGTCTTATGACCATTAAATTTAGTCTCTATAAATCATATTATCTTATAAAGATGTAACGGATGTGCATCACTCATCAAAAAAGTAAAAAAAAACAAACTAGATTATAAAGTGAGGATGAATTCTCTTTGAACCATACATCTTGTAACAAGATGTTTGTAAGAAGAATAGGTCAAGCAACACAATTTGTTCATACAATTCACCCCATTAGTCATATTTATCATATATTAGGTAATCAATAGAGTTTGGTGGAAAGTACAATGTCCATTAACAAATGTGATGAAATGGTATGTAATGTTTTTGATCTAGATTTTGGAGTGGTACATGGTATTCTATCATATGATAATGGAATCAATGAAGATTTTAAAGTGATTTGAAGGACATCTTTTTATTTAAGTGAAATTACCTTTGTTTCCCTACATTTTATGTTGGAACTTGTTATTGTGAGATCTATTGTAAAAGAACATAGTACGTCAAAGTCATACATTAAGTTATTTGTTTTGCTCATTTTACATGTCATTTTTAAAAAGGTGTTGATTGTCCATTGAATATGATGATTACATGTGTCAAAAAACCACCCAAATTATGATAAAAAGAGGAAGGGTTTCTCCATGGTAGATGTTTGTAATGATTTACCTAAATGTTGGCATATTCTCTACCCTTGTAGACCACTAAAATAGATCTTTGTTTGCGTGTAATGTATAAAATATATGAGTGTTATCCAAAATTGAATGTCAAAATTGTATGCATGAAATATCAAAAGTTAGTATCAAATGAATAATGAGGAATTCATTGGGGAGTTGAATGATATACTCCCTTTTTAATTTCTTAATGAAATAGATATTTCAATAAAATTCACTAGATCAAGTAGTCTATCAGAGCACAAGTAGTAACAAGAGTGCCCCATCTGAGAACAATCACTTGAAACAAGGTTTGTCCCATTAAATTTATAAAACATCATTCTTTTTATGGTGTTATATCTTCTCCTATAAATTTTGATAAAAGATATTATTCTTTTATCTAACCTAGCCTCTTTAAACAAGGTGATCAAATTGTTCACATTTAGGGTATTATTATATTTGATTTGGATATCCTTATAGGTTAGACACACCATGATGTAGTGTCATTTTATCTCCAGCATCCCCAAAGTGGAAAATAGGCATGTTCTCTTTTCCCACTCTTCTCGAGGTATTGTCCACTTGTCAGTTTCACATTCAAGATGATGTGAGCTAGTTCTTAGATGAGTTATCAACATTTTTGACTTCCCCTTAATTGTTGCTCCAATGTAGGCTTTTTTGTCATGATAACATGTGGGATTAAATTATTTGGCATAGTATTCTTTCTTTTGCTTAGTTGTTTTGTCCACGTGGTTACTTTAAATTTTCTCTTGCATAGTTTTTATTTCCTTATTGATATGTGGGATTTCCACTTGTTCATCTACATGCTCATCTACTTTTGTTTTATTTCATCTACATATTCTTCCACCTATATAACTCTTCCTCTACTATTATTTTGGATCATTGATGAGTCTCTATGATTTTTGTCTTCATTAAGTAATTTAACATTAAAATCATAATTTTGGTAAGGTTCATTATGTCCTAGGGTTTAGACAACACTTTTATAAAATGTTCGTAATATATCATGCCATATGGTCCATGTTATTATACATGTGTCTTATTCTTTTATTTTCCTCTTTTTTTGTGTGTTTGTTTGGTTGGTTAGTGGGGGGATGGGGGCAGGTGAGGGAACAAGGTCTTTGAAACATTTAAAAATTCATATGGGTATTTGTAGTAATGTGTTCGATAATTTGGCATGCAATCAACATTATTTTCTTAAATAAAATGGGAGGAAGTGATGACTTAATTTTTTAGTCCTTGTAACTATTTAAAGCATCTAAATTTATGAATCTTAATATTATGCAACTATTTCATCTAAATAGTGAATAATGGGATAAATTGGACTATGTCCAATAGGTAAAATTTAAAATATAGTAGAGATATAAGTTAATCCAATAACATATAATAATTATATTTGAATTATGCCCAAATATTGACTAACAATATAATGAAATGATTGAACAATAAATAAAAAAGAAAGAAGAAAAAGAAGACTAGAATGAACACACCTAGATGATTAATTTTGAATTCTAAAATAGGAAAAAGGATTTGGAGCTTACTATAATGCAACCCTAAGAATTTGATTAAAATTAACAACTAGGTCAAAATTGATGGCTCACTGATTGTGTCATCTACTATTTTCTAGACTATGTATCTTTCCAAACTTATGCACATACCAATAATGAATAGGGTTCTGGCTTCCCTTTGTAAAATTGATGGGCAAAATGCATTGAATTATTTCTCCTTTGATATTGACCTAATCATCAATAAATATATACATAAAATATTTTGTGTGAAGTTAGCTAACTCTAGAAACCTCGCAAGGAGTTACAACTACATATCCCTCATGCTTGGAATCAGAGTCAATGTAGTTATAGTGCTTGTGAGTGAATCCCAACCCAATTAATTATAAGACTTCACCTTCTCTCCATAAATAATCAAATCTAACTATATGCTTCACTAAGACATTATTTTAGCATAATATGTGATGGCACAAGACTTAGAATGATAATGATACAATGTAGGCTTATAGACACTCAAATTTAACCATTAAGTGCTTGACAATGTTTAATCTTGACATAATTATCTTACTTGACCTCTTCATCATTTTGTTAACTTGTAATCTCTATAAGAGCCTTCAATATTCTACTTATTGTCTTGTAAATACTAAAAATGGCATTCAAACATCCATAATTTACTTATAGGTTCTTGTCAACCAAGTTATAATAATCCTTGTCCTTCTAGGACAAGACCACACTAGGTCAGATAGGGCCACAACCCGGCCTTGTCCACTAGTGTGGCCTTGTTTTCCACACTCCAATAGTTACTTTTCAAATTCAAGATGTGTCATGTTGACCATCTTGTGCTTTTATCAAAGTTAGTTAACAAAAATATTTCAAATATACCACTTTATAAACAAACCAAGGCCACTCAATACACAACTGAGCAAGTTTACAAAAGCACTCTATATACAAGCTACTACACATTGAGAAAAAGAGTCATGTTTTCTCCAATTCAATTTCCAATTTATTTCAACAATCATAGGCCAAGTCATAAGATATTTTATTTTAGGTTAGGGGTATTTAGTATAAAAAATTCAAATCAATTTACTACTTGCATCCATATAGTGCAAGTATAAAAATTCACACACTACCTTTAAAAGGGTTAACTACATTAGCCTAAGGTCCTTTGGCTATGTAGGTAACACTCATATTATGTGGGGTTTTCTGAAGATATATTATTTATTCCCCTTAACCAATTCCCCCATTTTTTATTTGATGTTTATTCAGCTTATGTGTAAGAACTAAGGTTCTAGTATTGTAGGTGATTTCTTGCGATAACTTAGTACCAATAGATAATCAATAGACCACATCTAAAAAGCACATGTACCCAATCAATAAAATCACTTACAAACTCAATGCAAATGTTTCCACAATCAAACAAACAAGGCTATAGTTTGCTCATGTTTGCCCTAACATGACCCTATTCTAATGCATTGAAGGATTATGTTTTCATGTGTGACACACTTCAGAGATCCTTTCAGTTAGTTCTATATCAGTGATCTAAATACACAATCAACATAAGACATATTTGAGCTAGGTTTGCATATTTCATTGAAAGTTACTATTTATAGCTCATTTCAATTTCTGTAATTTATTATATTGTACATTCAATTTTTGTATATTTTATGTTCTAAATAATATCTCAAATAGTTTAGTGTTTATTAAATTTAATTGTTACATCAAAATAAGCAATAAACAAGGCTTAATTTATAGACTCATTTGATAAATGTGCAAAACTCTTGATAAGACTTGATGATTATGCGATAGACAAATGACTTATAACATATTCATTCGATAGGAGACAACTCGATACCTGGAGTTGAGATATGACTAAGGATATATTTGTATATATAAGGCTTCATATGAGACTTCGAACATAAGTCAAACCTAGAGAGTAGTGATAAGAAAAACTCAGGGCATGAGGAATCAAACTAATGTGGAATGGACCCACAAAAGGATGAGGGTGAGAAATGATAACAGGAATATAATAGATAGATCATCAATTCTGACCTAGAGGTAAAATGTGTTGAGAACAAACATCAAGCTGAATAGAGGATGATTAAATGGGATCCTAGTGGTGAAAATTGACAAATTTGAGGTATATTAAAAGAAATCTTGATGAATCAAGGACAATGAGACTCTAACGTGGGCTAAAAATGTCTAAGTCTATCCAAATGTACACAAATGGACCAAATGTGGAAATGCATGACAAAGTCATAATAGGAAAAGGTCTTGTAGCAAAATTAGATGTTTACATAATGCCCCATTTTGATTTGTGATTATATGCTTGTGTCAAGGTAAAACAAAGTTGAATCACATACCTATACTTACTTGGGGATAGGGGATGGAAGGATGAAGAATTTGCATGTTTGGGATAAGCTCCACTTGTGTCCTAGTGAATTTATAATGTACATGCAAACAATTACATATGTTTGCAAGTAGTCAATGTCTCAATATATTGGTACATATATAGTAATTTGAAATAAAAACTAAAAAATGAGCATAATAATGAATACACCTAATGGTATGTGAACCATGTTATCACTCCTGGGAATATCTAGCACTGGTAGCTAAAGAATGAAATCTTGGCATTAGTGATTTTAAAGGGAACTTGTAGAACTCTAAGACTTTAGAATAAGTCTTGACAACTCTAGTCCACTTATTAATCAAGGAAGCAAATATTTGGCCAAGTCTTGATCCATCTTTATAAATTCATGGTAAATACAAATTTAAATTTGGGAATATAATATATGGATATAATCCCCTCTTTTGAGGTGAGGGATTTGAACATGTCCCTAAAAATCACTCATCTCCAAAGAAAGAGTTATGTGCATTGCATGTTATCATAGAAAAATATAGTCAGAGTTTAGAATCTTTTATAAACATATTCTTAAACACATTTATGTAGATATAAAAATATATCATCATGTAAATCTCTATAATAAGATGCAAAATCATGTGAGGATGAGATAGCGAGAGGCAATAAATATTCCTCAATATGGTAGGATATGGAAATACCCAAACATATATGTATTACCCCATGCGACTATGAATAAGTAAGATAATGTAGGTCTTTATATATGCAATGTGAGATCCCTAAGCACATAGGTGTAGTAAGATTTAGATGCATCATATATGGATGGTAAACTTTAGGAGATATGCAAGGATATGATGCCCCTAATGGCAAAATAAAATAGTAGATAGTATCAATGAAGATCATGATATCATGAAAGGTACAATGACCTTGATGAAATGACAAGGTAAGGACAAAGGATATTCCCAAATGTAGAAATGTGTCCCGAGGTGGGCAAGACATGGAAATGATGTACACATATAAATAGTAGTTTTATGATGCAATAGATGCATGGTAATGACCATTTATATGTAAGTGACAAACATAGTATACTACAAGTATTAACAACCATGATATGGATCATGTTACCACACTTAGTTTATCACATAGTATAGGCAATGCAATCATAAATAGTTTGGTAATCATGTGTTGAATGGGCAAACATCGAACATGACATATGTCCCACAAGTAATCAATACATGAAATGATGACAAGAGCATCATCTATGGACACACTAAACAATACATCGACATGAAACACACACACATGCAAAAAATCAAGCAACATAGGCACACATAAAACACACAATATATCCATGTAACACACAAAATGTAGGCAAAATCAATGTACATATAGTCAATGTAAATAAATCTATGTGATAAATGTAAAGTGGGAAGGATATCACATGAGACCCACCATAAAGAGATGTCCATAGTATAGGGCATGCCACCAATGTGAGAATGCCCTCGAGTGTGATCGTAACTATAGTCACATATCATTTGTAAGTCCACTATCATATATGACCTTATTGGTAAAAATATTTTATCACCATGAGGGATATAAATCTAGGAACCCCTCAATGTGCACTTACTCCGTTAGATGTGAAACACTACAAATAGATGAGGAAAGGATAAAGAGATCAAGAGATCTATCATATATATGATGGAATCATCTATCAAATATCTAGAGAGTGAATCAAGAATAAATATACAATAGGATATGTGGAGTATAAATAGCTTTTGCAAGAACAAGCTCATATTTCCCTATTGGTCACTTAGGTGGCACATGTGATTGGTCAATTTAGAGGTGGCATTTATAAGTGATTTGAACATTAAATGCTCACTTATCCTATTATAATCCTAGATAAGTGCGACTAAGCACACATAACATAGAAAAGTTAAATTAAGTTAACCTAATGTTAGTGTATGTAGAATAATGTACCAACACCCCTCATTAAGTTCAACTTAGGGAGGCCTATACAAAAAGGAAGGCCAAGAAGCCTTTGAAAAGTGGGTCATGACAAGTAGACTTGATGAGGTACCTATGTACAATAAATTGCACTGCAAAAATGAGATAGACCAAAAGGGTCTCTCAAAAGAACAATAAAAACAACATAGATGACTGAAGGCTGAGATATGTTACAAGGCATCCCAAAAAATAATACAATATACAAGTAGTACACCAAAATGCTAAAAGAGGATGAGGCAATCCATCACTAGAGAGCACACTAGATGGACCAATCCATCATTCAAGTTTTTCAAACAAGATGAATCTATCACTAAATAATGCACTGGATGGGTTGATCCACCATTGAAAAAAGTGCAAGTGAATGGCTAACTAGTGAATAATTCAAAAACTACATGTATGGTTTTGATCCACTCCTTGATCACTAAAGAAGACAAAGAAGACATTAGATGCACCATAATGCTCCATACAAGGATACTATCAATTTGTCGAATGAAGTGTCAAAATTTCAAAAGTGTTCACCAAATTACTACCATAAATTGGAGACATTTCCATAAGTAGATGTTGTGATGTGCCATTGCAAGGATAAGAAAGTGAGCTACACACAACACCCAAAGAAAGTAATATAAATTCACATACCCCTCCATTATGTTGAATGGATGGAGTGGATGAAGAGATATATATAATTGGTCTAAATACATTACTTAAACAATGAATAACTAACATATATGTTAGGGATGTGAGATAGTAACATTTTCAAGTGTTCAAGAATAAAAGAAATCTCACAAATAGCTGAAATTAGACAAATAAATTTTGGGGATGTCAGGTGTTGCCTTTTTCATAAAAGGCTATAAAAAGGTGACATTTTCTTCCAAAAATTGAGTTTTAGGGTGTGTTAATCCACACTCAAACATGGTTATGCAGAATGAGAGTAAAAAGATGGTGAAAAACCTCAAGATAACTATACAAGTGGTCAAAATTCACTACTCAAGCACTAATTAGATGTCAAAAATATAGAAGATATCAAAAAATATCAAAAATCTATCAAAGATGGCATTGATTTCAATGGGAGAGACAAAGTACCTAATGATTAATGTAGGGAAAGGGTGTGAGGTAAAACATATTCACATGAAGGTAGGTATTGTTGAAACAATAAACCCCTTATAATACTTTAAAGTTTAATGTGAGGACAAGGTACATCCCAAAAAACACCTAAAAGGAACAAAAAAACATTGTATGCACCAAAATAGCTCCAAATAAGAAGACTGTTTGTATGTCATAAAGGAGTCAATCCTATTTACTCCAAACATGAGAGCACTACTTGGTAGTATAAAATGAGTGTATTTGAAGAGTAAAGGAGCCATGCTAGTAAAATCCTCACTGATGCCACCACAAATGACCTAAAATCCATCCCAAATAAATACATATGGTAGAAGAAAATTCTTTCATGTGATTTGGTGCCATGTGCACAAATGGGACATGCAATAAAACATCCAAATCTGAAAGTGTGTCATGACTCTCATGCCCTATATAAGTAATCTTAGGGCTCTCATGCCAAGATGACCCATGAAATGGAGTATGCAGAAGCTAAAATCAATGGTGTGATTCTTAAATGAGTTAATATATATACAGGTAGATATGAATTTGGGTGTGTAATTGGTGTAACAATAAGTTCTTCAAATGTAAAAGGTAACTTAGGATTTGGAAGATCATAGGTTAAAATTGCATCAATAGAATGCATGACAAATTTAGGAATAATTAGTGTGACAAATGATAGATAAGGATCCATGGAATGTGTGTCCATAGTGTTAATCCTACATTACAAGTGTGTAATGTGTCTTGTAATGAGTGAATGAGGGCATCTTTGTCAGAAAATGAGTGAGAGACATAGAGTGGTTTATTTTTTAATTTTCCTATTCTCTTCAACTAACTCAATCGTATCGTTTAGAAGTTACACATAATTCAAATAATAACATATCATTTTATGACTGCATGTTATTAATGTCCTATGTGAGGGTATGGAGGGCTTGGCATGAAGCCATTATAAGAATGTAAAAAAAGTCCTTGTAATGAACCTCAAACAAAAACACATACACAAGATGTGAAAGCCCCCCAAACTATTATAATGACATAATTTTTACAATATTACATGCAATACAATGTGACACAAATGAAAAAAATTCCATCCCACAACCAAAAAATTGATTTTTGGTTACACAAATTTTAAAAATGATCTCTCACTACTACTTATAACTTCATAGTGTGAAATTCCAAATTGAAGGAAAAATATAGAAAAAGAGAGAAATATGTAATTCTTTATAATGTAATTTAGATATTATACTCTAAAAATTAGACAATTTCAAATAAAATGCAAACAAAAATTCCTAATGAATCTCAAGATATGAGTCGAGAAGGTGTCAGAATAGGGTCTCCAACAATGTTTCACTATAATAAATGTGTTTTGAGCAAAAATCAAGTGCAAAAAATGACACAAAAATAGATCCACTACATTTGCATCAAAAAAATGAATGTGGTAAAATAAGAGGAGCCTTCTAGGCCTCCCAGATCTTGATTTATGCCTCTTGAAGTGTAAACAGGTCCAAAAAGGTGCTAACGGGAAAAGAGGAGACTTGGAGGCTTAAATGTTTGGTGGTTGATCAAATGGCTGACAAGAGGAATGGTAGAAAGGGGATAATTATGATGCTAATGGTCTATAATGGTCTGGTCACATGTGTAGTTTAAGTTGTGGCAGTGACAGTTTAGACATGGTGCTTTATTGGAGCAATGATCACATAAGGCATTCAATAAATGACCATGGTGGTGTAGATACTTAAATCTTGTCATAGGTACTTGACAATGATAATTATTAAAACATCATAAATGAAATGATTCACACCCAAATACACAACTCTTATTTGCCATTCATCCAAGCCATTTATTTATATGTAAGCTTAACCCTTTATTTTGCATCATTACCACATAGAACTTTCCAAGTTAAGTCTTCAAATTATTTTATACTACCCTCAAACTATCTCCAGATAAGGACAATTGTCTCTAATTTTTTGGGATAGTTTGCACTAGGTAGACAGAGCATTGTCACAGACCTATCCACCTAGATTGATCGTTTCTCACATAAAATAACAACTAGTTTATAAATTTTGATTTGTTTTATTTAGTATTTATGTGCATTTAATAAGGTTGGCTAAAGGAAATCATCAAAAAAAATTCTTATAAATACACATCAAAGGTCATTCATTATCTCCAATTGGTTCTTAGCTTTGCATTATCTATTGAATACTTATACAATTATCTACATTGAGAAAATCAACCCTATTCTTCCTAAATTCAAGATCATTTACAAGGAACAATGTTATGATCCACACTTATAATATTCAAAAATAATGCAGAATATAATGTAAATCAACATATTACAAAATATATTGGTGGACCAAGATGTCCAAATAATCAATATATGTAGAAATAAAATACCCTTAAGGTAGGGCAACACCATACAATACTCCTTTAGGAAGGAATAACTATATAATATCTCTTCGAGGGGACAACCTCAAATATCCTCTTACAATAAAAGACTCAATGCTTACTTAAATACCTTTACAATGATAATAATCTCCTATATATTTACCTCTATCTAACTAACAATGAATGGGTCCTATTAATCCCAATGTAGGTCGACCATTATCCAATACACTAATTCTACAAGTTACTCCATTATCCTAATATATTGGACCTATATAACTAACTAAGTGGGATGTGTGCCACATGTTGACATCTTCATCAACCCATATAGATTAATATATCATGTCCCTAGATACATAGAATTACTTCCCTCCTTGACATGTTTCATCCTTGAAACAAAGAAATGAAATAATGAGTGTGCTTCAAATCATTGCACACTTGTCTCCAATCTTGATCATCTAGCCATCCATATGTGATCCTGACAAGTGATAGCTCTCCAAGCTCGTTTTAAAATTCCCTTGTGCTCCTCTGATTCCATTCATGATCATAATTGTACTAATTTAGTGTCCATGCATAATTATTCCTCTTGTGATTCCATGTACCATATTTTGTTTCACTACTATGATTCCATCCATGACCATAGTAGGTATTATTTGGCTTCCATGCATAACCATAGTTATTGGAACTCTGATTTCTTATATAGACAAAGTGCTTGTTATTATGACACTCCTTTACATGACTCCATGATTTTTTTCTCTCATGATGATGTGGGTGTCTATATACCTCAAATTTTTCTGATACTTTGACCTTATCAGACTTTTCTTCTACCTCTTCTACCTTTTACTTTGGTGGTTCCTTTGTCTCTTGAGTAGATGAAGTGTTTTGCTTTGATTGTATTATTTCTTCATCTATGTCTTCATATGAATATTTCACATGCTCTTCATCACCTTATTCAATCTCATCCTCATGATCTACCTTGACTGTTATTGGTGCTTTTCCCACTATGATATCCTGTAAAGTGACTTTCTTTTTCCTATACCAAAACTTCATGAACTTCTTTTGAACATTAATATTAGTTGTTCCCAAAGTATCTAATCATGGATATCCAAGAACCATATCCACATCATCTATATCCAAAGCATACAAATATGAATGCAAAGCATATTTTTCCATAATAAGTTTCAAATATTCAAACACTCAAATATTCTTACCATCTATTTAAACCTCCTTGATATTCTTTGCTTGAACATGTAGATGCTTAGCCACATTCATGTTGATAAAGTTATATTTATTGGTAGGGTTTATGGACACAAAAACCTTTCTATTTTGAATGCATCTATGAAATTAAAAAATTTCCTTAGAATTTTTTAGAGCCAAATTATTTGAACCCTTATCATCCAATTCTTCTTCTTCTTCTTCTTCACTTGCATGTTCTTCCTCATTGTCATGATTTTCTTCCATTGATTTTTCTTCTTCAACATCTTCATTCTCTTTTTTATTACCATGATTATTTTCTTTCTCTTCTTCATCCTCTTTTTCTTTTATATCCCATTGATCTAGGAAGACCTATTCCATTTTTTCCCATGAAGAATACTTTTGTATGAAGTTCAACTGATTAAACCAATGTTGTGTAGGCCCAAATAAAGAAAGAGATAATTATGTTTTCCAAAAAAATGTTTGATTATTATTCTCCTTAAAAATGAGCCACCATTCTCTAGCATCAATATCATCCTCCCCTGAAAATACTTGCAACTTCATGATCCAAAAAAAACCAAAAAAAAACTAGGGTTCATGAAACCCTAAAATGTTAATAAACATTCAAAACTGATCAAAATAGTCCCAAATTTTTATTGTAGCTTAACCTTATGATATTGAAACTTTAGTAAAAATTTTGTAAAAAATTTCCACAAATTTAGGTCTATAGAGTGAATATATTAGAAAACCTAAAATTGCAATAACTCACTCCAAACATATCCAAAAATTCTGAAATTTCATCCGTAGCTTTCCCATATTATGTTACATCAACAGTAGAAATTTCACCAAAAAAATCCTTGTATTTAGGAAGATATTATGCAATGATTACAAACCCTAAAATATGAATAACTCCCTCAAAACTGATCAAAATAGCTCATTTTTTACTGACACTTCTTTGAATTAGTCTTCATTTCAAGTAAAAACATTGTGCACAAATTTATAACAGATTGAAATATATTGACGATTCCAAAAAACTAGGGTTTCGCTCCACACAATTGCCCTAATCGAAGCTCTGATACCACTTGTTATGATCCACACTTATAACATTTAGAAATAATGCAGAATATAATGTAGATCAACACATCACAAAATATATTGGTGGACCAAGATGTCCAAATAATCAATATATGTAGAAATAGAATACCCTTAAGGTAGGAAAACACCATACAATACTTCTTTAAGAAGGAATAACTCCACAATATCTCTTCGAGGGGACAACCTCTAATATCCTCTTACAATAGAAGAATCAATGCTTACTTAGATACCTTTACAATGATAATCATCTCCTATATATAGACCTCTATCTAAATAATAATGAATGGGTAACCTATTAATCTCAATGTAGGTCGACCATTACCCAATACACTAATTCCACAAGTTACTCCATTATGCTAATATATTGGACCTATATAACTAACTTAGTGGGATGTGTGCCACATGTCGACATCTCCATCAACCCATATACATTAATATATCATGTCCCTAGATAAATAGTAAACAACCATAATCTAAGTCTAAAACATTTCAAAGTGTAGATGTTTCTAAGACCTTGTATATCAACACACAAATCTTCATGTAAACAACATGTATTTCCATGAGAATGACTTACAACTTCCTTCCAATGACTCAATTAAAAAAAAAAAAACATTTTCTAACCAAATTCCTTTCAAAATTAGTTTAAAAGGTCGTTTGTCGTGTGTAATAACTTTTAAATCCCACCTTATGTTTTCAAGCTCATAATTTTCATTCAACATTTTGTCTCTACATACAAAAGGCTCCCTACCAGCTTTTGAAAGGTAATTTATAGCATGCAATGATGCTCAAACCATGGTTATCTCCATTCAATGGTGGTTCAATCTTGTAATGGTAAGAAAGGATTTGAAAATGTTATTTTTTAAAGTATATTATTGTTTTTAAGAAGTTTTATAAGCCTCCAAGTATCATGGGAACTTTTTAATTCCATTTTGCACTTATGGATTCCAACAAAACATTTTACAATGTGAAATCCTCTCCAAGAATGCAATCCAAACCTGAACTCCAAAAACATATGAAATATTGTCTAATGCAGATATCCTAAGACTTTTTTGAAAAAGTGGACTTTTAAAATGCATTTTTAATGTAAAACAAGTTTCAAAAGTCCATAGGCCTTTGTGTGGATTCTAAAAACATTTTAAATGTAGTTTTGGAGCAGCTTTTTGAAACCCATTTTGTAGGAGTGGATATCAACAAAGGTTTTTTTCAATGTAAAATCTATATTCAAAGCTCATAGGCCAATGAATGGATTTCAAGAATAAATCAAATAAAGTTGAAAGTGGATTTATTAAGTGTTTTCTTTAACATTGAATTTTTTAATGCATTTTATGACAAAATAAGACTGTGGTATATTCATTAGGCTTTATAAGTTAGTTTTGAATACTATTCATGGAAAATTGACTTATCTAAGCCCAATAGACCTGTAATAGAAGTCTCAAAGGGTCAAGTTCATCCAAAGGTCATTTCATAATGTAAAAAGCACCTTTGAAGCGCAAATAAGAGGATTAAAACTCTGATGCAAAGTGAAATGGGATTCAAACCTAATTTCGTAAGAAGAAGTTCATGAGAAGCTAGTAGAAAATGTGAAGGACAATAATGATGATGATGATGATGGAAACTAGCATAGATTCATCGATATTGTGTATGGCCCTTATGTTGGATCAAATGATGGGCTTCAAGAATATTATCTAGGACAAGGCAAATCTATAGGTTATGAACATCCAAACTCAAATTCTATAAGATGTGAATGTATGAAATTGAATCTAAAGCTTGGAAAAGCATACTCTAAGTGGAGATTTGATGACACATGGGTGAGAGTGTGTTGGAAAAATGGATAATATAAGAAGAAGAAAATTTCAAGATATTAGAATCTCAAGGAACCTAAAGTAGTACACAACATGTATTGAAAACATGAATTGATGAATGAAAAATTTTGAAGGTCCTCTAAAAGTTAAAACCATTGAAACTCAATATAAAGAGTGTGTTAAATCCTAATGAAACTCATTTTGAGCATGAAAATGTCTTTTCTTTTTCTTGAACCCTCTTAATGGTTTCTCCTCATTCCAAACTAGTTTTAATTCTGAAGTATCTTAGAGATGTTGAATCTCTCTATAGCTTTTAAATTTCTTCATATCATAGAACATGTAAGAAAAGCCTTGAAGCATTTAAACCAAATGGACCTCCAAGCTAAATATTTGACAATGTATTCAAATGATGGCATTTGCAATCATGAAATGAAAATGATGATTTGAATGTTTGCTCCTCAAATTTTAGATGGACAGACAAATTTTCTCTTGCATTCCTTCAATAAAGTAGACAAACATGAAAAATAGTCAAAGTGATATGGCTCGACAATGCATGCTCATTTATCATATGATTGAGATAGTTGAATTGGCTATCAGTTGGTCGATCAAGATATGTATAAATTTTGAAGTAGGTGATTTGGCTTGACAATGCATGCTCATTTTTCATATGATTAAGATATGTTAATTGGTTATTAGTTAACCGAATCATAATGTGTGAATGTGTGCTACACACTATTTACAGGAATTTTGCAAGTTATTCAGAAATTTAGAGTGCACAAGCTTAAATCTTCTTAGACAGAGGAGTTAAATATAATTATAATGGTAGATCAACATTCTTTTGAAAAAAGAGTGTTCTCTCTCTTCATAATCACTCAAAATAACTTTCTCTCTCTCGACATTTTTATTTCTCCATTGTACTTATTGAAATCACTTTAAAATGTTATATTTCACTTTTTAAGTCATAAAAGGAAAAGTGAATTGTAAAATAGAAAATTCTTACTGATAAGGTGTTTATGCCTTAATAACCTATAAATATGAGTTTCATTCATTGTACAAAGTATTTTTGACACTATGAGAATTTTTGGCAAGAAATAAAGAGGAGTTTACATGTATAGCTCTACAAGGAATCAATACAATAAGAATTTACAAGACTTTGTGCTATATTTTTTTCTAAATGAATGATGTACATGAGTATGTTCATTCATTTTGGTTCTTTTATTTCAAATTTGCTAATATAATATTTTTGAATTGTCAAATGGTTTAATGTTCTTGATATAGAAATCTATCAAAATCTATATAGAAAACTTTGAATCATGAAACTTAAGTAAAATTAAAGAGATAAAATTATGTTTATTTCTTACAAGGAATATAGGTTGTTTTGTAGTTTTTTGGTCTCAAAATCTCCTTGGTCTATGGGATTCACTTTTATATTTGAAGTTTGTATTTCTTGCCTTTCTAAAGAAAATGGTTTCTAATAATCACAACCCATCCTATATAATCTTTAATAGTTGAGGTATTTTTATGTGTTTAAATTATTGAAGCTATTTTTTTCCTCCTTTCTTGTTCTCTTTTCCCCTTCTTTCCTCTCAAAAAGTCTCTCTTATCTTTTTAGTTTTCTATTCTACCACCTTTTCATAATTTTAGATTTAAGGTACGAAACACCCAAAAACATTATTTTTGCTATAAATAATTTCACTTTCTACATTGTCATTGTCTCTCAATAGAGGTAGTTTCACTTGTTAATAGGAGACGGACTTCATCCCCACACTATTAATTGAAAACCCACAATTTGTAACCCTAAAAAAATTTTATTTAATATTTTTGGGTGTCCTCCATGGGAAACATTTCAGTGCTTTATGTGCAACCCATATGCAAGTATTTTTTGTCTACATGACTATTCTAGTAGCACAAGGACCAATTCATCAACTAGATCTCGATTGGGAATAACCAACGTAATTGGAACATTACCTTTAATATTAAATAGTTTGCTTGGGAGTTTTAATGAATCAACATTACACATTTTCAAATAATTTTAATTATGTTGAACTGAGAATATGATCATGTTGGTTGTGATCAAAGAATGTTGAACTTAAAATAGCTTACATAACTCTTAAACCAGTTCATAATAATAAACAATGAAATTCTCATATGACCATTATTAGAAACCAAGGTCTTATTTATCAACTTGGTATTAATTGGATAAAAACTACAAAAATAGATATCACTTCTTGTTTCTAACAACTCACTTGGGATAATAAGGTGAGTAATTCCCATTTTCAAAGAGTTACAAAGAGGAAGATTGTGCTACTAATGATAAAATTTCAGCAATTGTTACAAAAAGTAAACCATAAATAATCAGGTTTAGAGTGGTCCATATAGCACCTTCTCTCCCCAGATAATAAATATTATTCACATGACCATCCTAGCAGTTCAATCTCCTATCTACAAATTGAATCTTTATAGGGTACATGAAACACAAGAAGACATTTCCTCTTATTTTCAAGCATTTTCATGGGATAACAAAATTAGTGTAATTCAGTTTCGAAGAGTGGTTGACATGTTGGAAGAATAAGGTCATATCATTATTGCAAAAAGGGATGTAGTGATAGCTTCCTGAAAATCATAACCAATAAGTCCAACTCAAAGAATACTTCATTTTAGCATGCTGCTCAAGATCAATAATTTTCTTTCAAAATGATAGAAAAAATTCACTAGAGCAAGCAGATCCAAAGGTAATATAGACCCTTTATTTTAGTTATAAGACATTTCCAATTTTGAGCTAAGCCTTGAATAGAAAACTAAAGTCAATAAATTAGTAAGTCTCCCATCAAGTACTAGAAAAAGCAAACAATAATAAGGTGGTTCTATTATGAACCAGACACTTGTCCTATAAGGAACTATTCTACCTATGCAAGTAGTTTTTTCAAATATGGTAGTACCACAAGGAAATGTGATAGGGCTGCTCACTCTAGGGTAGTTATACCAACTTCCTAAAGGTTTACAAAAGACTTTTCCCAAATTCTCAGTTGATGGTAAACAAAATCTAGGTGAACACATTATAACTTTCTTTGTGGCATGCAAAATACTAGGCGTAGACCATGAATATATTATTATTATCATATTATTTATGGAGACTCTTCAAAATGGAGTAAATAATTCATTTTACCACCTCACTCCTAGTTCCATCAACAATTAGGATACCATGAAAACCAAGTTTGAAATCCAATTCAAACCAATATAAGATGCACATGCATTATTTGTGCATCTTACTTAGATGAAATAAGAAGCATACACACACATGAAAGGGTTAATAGCTAGGTCAAATAAGTTATTAAACAAAATATTGATGATAATTAGGCCAACAATATAAAATCAAAAGTGCTTCTTCATCAACTCCTAATTTTTAGAGGTAAGTTATCAGTTAAGAAGAGCAAGAGTAGCTAACCTGGATGCAAATAAAACACTAGTCATCGATGTTGATGATGATATGATAATGGCTATAAATTTGAAAAAGGAACCTTTAAAATAAAAAGTGATAAAATTAGACTTCCACCGAACAACTTCTTTAGAAAATTGCCAATGATATAACGACACTAAAGAGGCAATTTCCTCAGAAAGGCATTGTTCCTCCTTATCAAGACATTCCAAGATGGAATTATGTGTCATATAAAGGAAAATTCCCATGTCTATAAGATCCTCAACAAAATATTTTCATAGAATGATCTCTAAATCTAAATGTAGGTGCTCCTATAAATGTTGTTTTGGAAATAAAAGAGATATTTGGATATGAAGAAGAAGAAGAAGAATAAGTTGAGAGAAAAAATTTAGGGCCTTGAAAATTTGAATCAGATGAACCTAATGGAAAATCCACTAAAGTTTACCTAAAATATATTCTAGGGAAGATGTCTATGATGATACAATCACCAATTTGAATGGACAATCATTTTAAGTCTTCACTAGAGCAAAAAATCAAAAGAAAGAAGTGAAAAAAAGTAACTAGTTGAAAAGAAAGAAAAAACTCCAAAGTATATTCTTCCTTGGGGGACCACATCACCAAGTCAAATAAAATGAAAATAAATTATGACTAAGGTATTTAACCCTCCTCAAACCTTTATTATTTCTTTAACTTAGTGATTAATCTATCATTAGACTCATAGTCCAAAAATACTAAGTGAAATGCTCTTAAATGTTGTTCGGGGTCACCCTTTCCATCATATAATGTAAGCTTGGGTGCCATAATACCTATATGTAGAGGATATAATTATATGTGTTGTTCCAATGGAGTATGTGAATCAAGGACTTGATTTAGTTTCAAAGCACATTGATCTAAATTTAACACCTTAGTTTATAGAGTATGAAGCTCATGTATAAGGGATTGTACATCAAGTGAAGAATAATGTGTGCTAACCAAAGGTAGTATTCCCAATAACCAAGTCAAAATTCGAATATTATTCTATTGAAGCCCTTGGGTTGGCCCTTTAGTGAATCTTGGTATAAAACTGTTATCCATGAGGGTTGTAGGATTAGAAGTATTAAAGGATTGGCCTTTAGCAAATTTCTTGATTTCCTCTCTAACACTTTGCATTAATTCATCTTATATATCTTTATTATTTGAGAGAAATAATCATATTGCCATTTCTCTATGTTATCAAATCTATCAACCAACTTTACCATTGTAGTGTTATTAATGGAAATTAAAAAATACTTGGCTTGGGGACAATGTAATGTACCATAGTTCCTTAAATGAGTAGATACAAATTTATAAAATTAAATAAGAGAATAAATAACAATGTTGAACATTACTACTATTAAATTATTTATTAAATCTGAAAACCCTAGGATAATATTATGAAACAACAAGAAAAAGGATAAAACCAAAAAACATTTATGATTAAGGTTTTGCAACATTCAATCAATAGAGGGGTTCACCAATATGTTTTATCAAAATTTGGAAAACTAGGAAATAGATCACCTAAATATGATAAACTATTATGGAAAATCAAACTACTAGAGATTTGTAATAAATGACACAAGTTATTTCTAAATTTACTAAATCTAGAGATATACTAAATATGGAAAATTCAAAATAGAAATATAAACTTAGCTAAAAAACTAAAATGCAGACAATATTTAGGTATGAGACTGACAGGCTAAATGTGTTAATTATGTGCAGACCCAGAACAAGAGCTGGTAGTGTTCTTAGAAAATAGTGCTACAAATCCACATTAGTGGGGTGCACTGTCATCCTTAGGTAATTCTAGTGTTTGATAGGTAATAGGGATATGATATTTATGGGTTATGTTCACTTTCACCTATTTATACTATGGTCTATGTGAGAGATTTTGATTCACTACACAGACCACTATGTAATTATTTTTCCACCTAAACCCCATCTCAATAAATAAGAATATAAATACAATCATGGAGTAAAAAGGGGCCAAGTATTGAAGTTATGATTGAATTCAACATCCCATGTGTTCAGCATTGCCTACATACCAACATTACAAATACAAATCAAACTTGATGTAGTTTTCCCATGATACGGTGGTGTGTGTTAAATTGGTACAAACTACTAGATGCTGGTGCAATCCTAGTGTGATTAAGTGCTTCAACCATGACTAGTGACTCTTGAGCTATATTTAGACTCTAGCTCATGTATATTAGGGTTGTATCTAATCAAAATTGGGAAAAATATGGAATTTTCTCTCAATGTGCAATTAGAATTCTAAAAAATTTCAATGTGAAATCCTATTGTGTGCAAAATGGTTAAAAAAGTGTTTTTATAGTAGTAATTTTTGAGTTCATTATGATGGGGTTTGCTAAAAAAGCAGGCCAACCCTTATACAACTTTTAATTTTTGAATATAATTGTTCATTTGTGATAAGACACTACTGGCAGAGGTGGACAATATCTGGGTCATATATTTATAAGTTGGGTGTATAATTTAGTTTGATAGCAAGCTTAAGCTATTGAGTGATATAAATAGTGACATTTTGGGTCATATATTTTATTATAAGAATGTGTTATCCACATAAAAGGTGAATTAAAGTGGTCAAAACACCCTAGAATAGGTCATGAGTTAAGTGCATTAAAGGAATGGTCGTAAGTGCACTATTTTAGCTCAAATGTTAGTTTACATGTTTACATCTATAAGGAGGTGCAAACATTGTGAGGTGCATATAAAATTAAATTGTGAAAATTGACATGATTTGATAGGTTTAAAACTATGAAATATTGAAATGCAGTGCATGTTAGTGTGAAGGCTATGTGGGGACACTTGCACGTCAACAAAAATATAATTTAGTCATTGAAATATGAAATTAGACCAAGTAACAAAATAATTATCTTATGAAGGATGCGTAAGGAATGAAAATAACTACTATAAATCCTTGTGATTATCGTAATGTGCAATTAGTTGAGTAGTGTGAGAATTTGCCAAAACTAAGCAAGTTGTGGTGAAATCCTTGTCAAAATAAGTCCTTCAAAACATGATTCTCCTACATGCATCATTCTTGAAATTGTTTGTGAGATAACTACTAGAGTATGTCAAAATACACTTCAAAATAGGAAAAAAAATTAGATCAAACAAAATAAATATTTCAAACATTTATGTTCTTATGATAATTTTTCCTTTTCAAGATTTATTATTATAGATGTGAGTTTCTATTCATAAAATAAATGGGGTGTGTTGGTCACAAAAAATGATAGCTTTTTCACTGAACACTGATAAGTGTTAGAACCTAGATTTACTTGTTAAAATATGAAAATAAACTAGCATGAACATTGAGAGTTTCATGATGTTATCAAAATTGAACTTGAGCTTTAGTTATATGTAGTGACATATTGAGCTTCAGCACCAAGCAAGAGTCACACACGTGTGTGTAGTGATTTAGTTACCTTGTTGCTGGGATTTCATCTTTAACATAGGATTTGTTAGTTGAATATTTTGTCTATCAACGTAATGGTAAACAAAATAGGTCTTATCAGCCAAAGCAAGAAGATTAGTCGTCCTAATGTGTAAGTTTATCACATCAGAAGGAGACTGCTCTCTCCTCTCATCAAGGGGAGGTTCCCTATGGATATGCTATGTATATGTATGAACAGAAAATAATACTCAAGGATAGGACCAGACATCCATCTCCCTTTCTTTAGAGATAATGTAAACAAAACAAAGGAAAAACTCAAGAGAATGACAAACAACACTCCTCTTCTTTCAGAAGAACTGTTCAACCAACCACAAGAATACTCCTAGAAATAAAAGTAGAATATGACTAAAAGTATGGTAACCAGCAAATCAAGACACAACACAAAGTCTACACCTAAAATACTCAAGAGTGATATACGAAGGGCAATGAAAGCTCAAAGTCTTCTCAAAGTCCTTTACACAGCAATGAAAAATTAAACACACTGAAGGCAGCTATGGGGGCACAAAGTCTCTCCACAGTTGATTCTTCAGGACACCTTCTTGACAAATTTACTAATCCTGCTTATTAAATTAATGAAACAAAAAATATATCACAGTACAAAGTCTGAAAAAGTCCTTTGTTTTCATTAACAAAATATGATAAACAGACTGAGCACAAAGTCTCAATGATGCCTCTCAATTTTGGCAGAGTTTCGTTCAGATTATCAAAAAGAAGATGATTTTACAATGAAAGAAAGTCCCTTATATAGCCACTTCAAAAAGGACTCGGGAACAGTAATACATCATGATGCATTGGGAAATGTTAGGAAGGTAAGCTAGAATTTTGGGGTCTTTTACCCATTTGATCTTCTCAATGTAGATAAACAAGTCGTGCAATTGAAAGTTTACAACTTTCAATGTCTACTTGGTGATCTGATCTTATCTTCATTGTTCCTCCTTTTCTGATTAATTGAATCAGGTCTTGGATTTAGCTTACTGTTCTATTCTTTCCCTGCTTTTTGTTGGTCTTGGCCTTGAAATTGTGAATGTATTCTGTTCTATATGTTCAAAGGATCAACAATTATTTTTTTGTCTTCAATTTGACGTTCACACGCCCGTCACTATGTTTCCAACGGCTAGTCGACTGTGTTGAATTTGATGTCTTCAGGTGCGTCACCCCTTGGTCTTCTTTTGGCTTTTTGCTTGGCACTTTTCTAGATTGGGCTTGCCCTTTCGGGCTTTGAGAAATGATCCTTCAGCTTTAGGAAGTGTCTTCAAATTGATGGCCAAGAGTCCCCTGCAAGGGCACCTGCCCTTCGAGGTCCTTCATTGGCCCTTTACAAATTCCCCTGGGCTTTTCTCTAGGCTTTTCCCTGTGAACGTTTCCCATGGACATTTTCCCTAGGGAAAATTCCTGCAGACAAAAAGTCTGGGGAAAATTCCCACGGACAAAAAGTCCAGGGAAAATTCCCGCAGAGAAAAAGTCTGAGGAAAATTCCACCAAATATTTAAACAAGTCTTTGAACAAGCCTTTTGAAAATCCAAAGGGTGCTTTGGTCGATGAAGTGTCCTCCGCAAGGGCACTTGTCCTTCAGAAAAGTTCTTTTCATCATTGAACCACCCCTTTGAACTTGGACGTTGAACCATTTGTTGAATTGGTTCAAAGGTTCAATGAAGCGTGCCAAGCACCTTTGAACCAAAAAGCCGATGAACTGTTGGATGAACTTTGTTGTTGAACCAATACATTGAACCAATTGGTTGAACCAAGGCTTTGAACCAAAAAGGTTCAAGCCAATGGTTCAAGCCGATGGTTCAATGAATAAAATAAGCTGATAAACTAAGCATTGAACCAAATATTTGTACTTGCCTTTGAACCAACAGTTAAACCATTTGATTGAACCTATCCGTTGAACTGGTTCAACGGTTCAATGAATCATGCCAAGCACTCTTAAAACAAAACCGATGAACTATTCCATGAGCCAAATGATTGAACCAAAAGCAATGGACCTGCTATTGAACCTTTTTGTTGAACCAAGATGTTGAACCAAAATTTGGTTCAATAGTTCAACAAAATCCTTGAACTGACTGACGAACCAAATGGTCAAACCAAAAGACGCTGAAACAAAGGAAATGAACCATCTGAGTGAAATAAAGCATTGAACTACTTGGTTGAACTGAATGATTGAACTATTCCTTTGGTTGAACTGACTGTTGAACCTTTCAACCCAATTGGTTTAATGGTTCAACGGTTCAAGTCACTTTGATTTGACCAAATGTTTGGAAGCTGATGAACCTGTTGAAGTGATTGAACTTTGAACCTTGATAAAGCGCTTAACTCTTGCCAAAGACATTGAACTTGTTGGACTTTGAACCCGTTGAACCTTTGAACCAAATTTGTTCAATGGTTAAATGGTTTAATGATTCAGGTCTCCTTTTGTACTCAACTGCTTGTCAATGAAGATTTTTAATTGAACCAAAGCTCTGAACTAATCCTGTAGAATCTGAAGATACAAGATCTATAGAAATCATCATGTAAAATCCATTGAACTTGACTAGCAAAGTCTGTAGATTTTCTGAGAAGCCTTGAAAATGAGGAATCTGAATGTCTAAGACAAAATTTTGAAAATAGAAGATATAATTTTGGTCTATAAGACCAAAATAGTTCAAATGTTGTCCTAAAATTGAAAGTTATTTTTGGGAGACAACAGTTGGCTCTAGTTGGAGAACTTCTGTCAATTACAAAAGAATTAAAAGGAGTAGAATTCAGAATCTCTAGTCTCTTCAAGTGTACCATTGGGCTTCAGAGTCATGCTTTCTAGAAATGAAAGGCATCAAAAATGAAAACAAACAAAACAAAATAGAAATTAAAACTATACAAATATACATATATACAGAGGCAATGATCTGATACTTCAAAAATTGAAGTGTTTCAGATGCTGCCCATTATAGGGCAGAGAAAAGAGCGTGCTATCTTGGTATTTCAACAAAAAGCTATTTTCACCCATGTGTTGATGAATTATGAATGGGCCTCTCCAAAGGGAGTCAAACTTTCCATGCATCCCTTTTGGCTCTCTTTTTTTGTCCCACAATAGAACTTTATCCCCAATCTGGAAATCATAATTTCTGGCCTTCTGATCAAAAATTTTCTTTATCAAATTTTGATGAACAACAATTCTATCCACCACCATGGTCCTTTGTTCTTTCAGCTGAGTCAGGCACATGATTCTTTTGTCAAGAGAACTCTCATATGTCTGATCTTCAATGGCCTTGACCAATTTCAAGGCTGGTAACTCTAAAGTGATTGGTATCTCAGCATTAATACCATAGAGAAGTTGAAAAGGAGACATACCAATTGCCCTTTTTGGCATGATCCTGTCAGCCCACAAAGCGTCAACCAATGCTTTGTGCCACGTCCTTTGATTATCATCTGTAAGTTTCTTGATAATAGTTACCAAATTTTTATTGCTAGACTCAACTTGTCCATTCCCTTGCAGAAAATAATCAGAAGAATGAGAGAGCGTAATTCCATAATTAAAATAGAATTGCGTGATTTCTTGAGAGGTGAAATAAGTTGCATTATCAGTAAATTTTTTGAATGGGACTCCAATTTTGGAAATGATATTCTCTTTTAGGAAGTTGCATACAACTTCTGAAGTAGCATGCTTTGTCGGGATTGCTTCTACCCACTTAGTGAAGTAATCAGTCGCTGTAAGGACATAATCATGTCCAACACTTGAAGATGGATTTATTGTCCCAATAAAATTGAGTCCCCACTACTGGAAAGGTTCTTTTATGATTACTGGCTTGAGAGGCAGAGCAACCAACTTGGGTCTTCCAACAAATTGCTGGCAAAGTTCACATTTCCTTACCCATTTATGTACATCTTGGAAAAGAGTCAGCCAATAATACTTGGCTCACAGAATTTTGTGAGCAGTCACAGAGGCAAAAAAATGTCCTCCACAAGCTAGATTATGGAAAGATTTCAAGAGCTAGGTCTGCTATTCTTTGTCTACACAGCAAAGAAAAACTCCATCTATGCTTCTTTTAAACAGGCTGTTGTCCCAAAGGATGAAATTGGCAGCTTTCAATCTGATAGTTCTCCTCTCTTTATAAGAAAAATGAGTAGGACATTCTCCATAAGTCAGAAAATAGGCAATATCTGAATACCATTCATTGGTAGTAGAAACAAAAAAGACTGTTGGCATATTGTCTACTTCGGCTTCTTCAAGCTGTGTATCTTCTAGCTTATTGTCAGTGATTAATTGACAAAGACCTTTACCTCTGACCAACTTTGTTGGCTTGATATCTAGATCAAATTCTTGGATTTTTGCAATCCAATTACCTCTCTTTATGCCAAACTCCTGTTGAGTTAATATAGACTTGACTGTACTAGTCAGGAACTAAGGCAGTAGGATGTGAATTTAGAATATAGAAGCGAAAGTGTTTGACTACTTTTACCAAGGCATAGGTGTGCTTCTCTATATTTAAATACTTCATTTCATGAGTTTTCAGAGGGTAGCTCATGAAAGAGATGGGAGATTCCATACCTTCTTTGTCTTGTTAGACAAGAATCACTGAAAGAGTATGCTCAGATGCATAGCTGTATATAATGAAATCTCTATGGTAATTTGGATAGACCAAGGTAGGGGCGTGAGCAATAGCGACCTTGATATCTTGAAATGTTGCTTTGCCTTCTTTGGTCCAGCTGAAGGTAGTCTTAACTTTCATCATGTTTACAGTGTGTCTTGTCTTCTCAACAAATTTGGGGATGAATCTCCGTAAGAAATTCATTTTTCTAAAGAAAGAGTGAACAACATTCTTACTTGCAGGCAAATTCAGCTCTTGAATAGACTTGACTCTATCTAAGTCAATCTTTATGCCTTCTTTGGACACAATGTGTCCAAGGAGTTTCCCTTTTGTCACTCCAAAAATAGACTTTTTAGGATTCAAAGAAATACCATTCTGTCGGTAGCGCTCCAACACTTGTTGTAAGTGGCGCATATGATCAGATCGGTGCTTTGAAAAGACAGTTAAATCATCAAGATATACAACTATGAATTTGCCAATTTTATCTTTAAAAGCCATATCCATAGTTCTCTAGAAGGTAGCGCCAGCATTTATTAATCCAAAAGGCATTCTTTTGTATGCAAATGTACCCCAAGGCATGATGAATGCAGTCTTGTGTTGGTCAGCTTTAGCAACTTCAACTTGGTTATAGCCTGAGAAGCCATCCAATATTGATAACATTTCTGATCCTGTTACTGTTTGAAGCACTTGGTCCATGATTGGCAAAGGGTAATTGTCTTTCAGAGATGACTGATTCAGATTTTGAAAATCTACACAAATGTAGATTTCACCATTTTTCTTCCTTACAGGAACTATATTTGCAATCCATGTAGAATGATGAATTGGAAAAATAATTCTAGCATTTAACATTTTCTAAATCTCAGACATAATTGTACCTAAATTTTTTAGATTGTATTGTCTGGATTTCTACTTGTAAGGCATTGAATCAGCCTTGAGAGGAATATGATGACGGATTTCATCAGGACTGAGAGACTTCAGATCTTTGTATGAATATGCCAAGACATCAATGTATTGATGGAGTAAAGAAGTAAATTTGAATTTTTCTTTAGGTGTGCAACACTTACCAATGTTGACCATTTTTGGATTTTCTTTGTTGGTCAGATTCACTTGGTCAAATCCCTAAGAGAAATTTAAAACTATCTGCTGTTGCTTGACGAATCTATCATGCTTGTCAAACAGCTTTTCAAGAGAAACCAGGCCTTTAGGAATTTTGTTTTCTTTTAGCTGTAAGAACTCTTCATTGACATCTGAACTAAATTTAGAAATTAATTCAGACTTCTAAGATTTGCTGCCTTCAAAATACAGCTATTCAAAATTATCTTTTCTTTCCAAAAAGGCAATGATCTGATTATCATCATTGAAGATTTACTAATGATCAGCATTGTCAGGAACACTCGGCCTATAGACCAGCTCAATGGTATATTTGGCTTCTTTAAAATAAAAAAGAAGAACTAAAAGAGTTCTTGAAATAGCAAGTGCATCAGCTCTATCATTGGATTCTCTTGGAATGGAAAAAATGCTGAAAGCATCAAAGCTTTCAATTTGATCCCAAACAAGATTATGGTAATGGCGCAACCTCTCATTCTTGGTTTGATATGAATTTCTCACTTGGCAGACCACTAATTCGGCGTCCCCTTTAGCATGAAGAAACTTGACGCCTCTTTCTTGAGCAACCTTCATGCCCAACGACAATGATTCATATTCAGTTGTATTATTTGTATTACTGAATTGTAACTTATATGATGAAGGGAACATATTTCCTTGAGGAGATATCAAAACAATTCTAGCTTCAGAATCAGTAGAGGAGCAACTCCCGTCAAATTCTAGAGTCCAAATCTCATCAGACACTGGCTTTACTCTAGACTTTCTCTCATCAGAGATGGAGGGTCTTTCTTCATGATCTGTATATAAAAATTAATTACCCATACCTATGGATTCAAAGAGGATTTGGGATTCAAGAGCTGACGTCTTGGTAACTACATACTTTGCTTCCTTTTCAAGAAGTAATTTCATCATCATGCCTTAGACATGGATCCTTGCCTCAGATAGATCCATGTTCAGTTCTCCTCCCACGTCCTTACAAAAATTCCATCTAAGTAAAATGCCATAAGATGCTGGGACATCAACGACTAATACAGTCATTTTAATTCTCTTGTCTGGAAAGGCTGTGAATGCAAATTGGGCATCTTTGATTTGCCCCAGCAACGGCACTTGCTTGTTCTCCATAGAGGAACATCTGCCAAATGTCTTGGTCAATGTGAGACCAAGAGACTCAGTGATTTTGGCAGGCATAACATTGTCAGATGTGCCTGAGTCTATTATACAATTACTCAGCTTGTGGCCATTGATTAACAGGGAAACATAGAAGGGTTCTATTTTTCTAGAAACAACTGGAGGAGTAATAATCATATTATTTGGAATAGGCGTATTTATTGGGGAATCAAAAGTCACTTTTTTGGCCTTTTGTCTTGCAGGGACGGTCTGATTTTTAACATATTGGACTAGCTTATTCAATTGATCCGAATTGGACTGCAAGTACTCAAATTTAGACATCTATATTTTTGTCTTTTTAACATGATCAATTATGTCAAATGGTTGAATCGAGCTAGGTATAGAGAAAGGTACTTCAGCTTTTTGAGTTTTAGAAGGGATGAGAGGTGGACTGATTTGCGAATTAGAAGTAGAAGGGGAAGATGCAACAGATGTATTTACCTTTTGAGTGATTACCAGATCTTTTGGTTGAAAGGGTAGAGCTATCCCATGCTTGGCAATTGTGACTGCTGGCTGTGATTGCTCTTCTATCTTTTCTTTATCAGCCTATTGGATTGATTGGTTTTTAGACCTAGTAAACACTGCATATGATCCATTGGAAGTTTCTCTTTTACTTTTGGGTTCATCCTAATAATTCAGGAAACCAATATGGGAGTCACCAGATGATTCTTCTTGACTGTCTTCAATGATATCAACATCATTTTCTAGATTTAATTCTGGCTGATAAGAAAATTTTGATTCTATCTCAAGATATCCCATTACTGAATTAGTTGGAGGAGCTTCTAAGGCAAGTTTTCCTTGTGGAGGAGGAAGGCGATTTTGTTGTCCTTGGTTTCTGGCAACATTGCCCTGATATGATTGGTTTGGGAATGTCCTTCTGTATGTAGGAGCAGAAGACATTCCTTGAGCCATTTGCTTTTTGAGTGTAAGGAGCTCATTTGATAATTTCTGCACCATTGGATCTGTGGTGCTTATAGATGCAAATTTGGATGATGATGAAGCTCTATTTCTATTGGGATCTCTTCTTATTTTCCCTGCTAAGATGAAATCATCTTCTACTTTAGTGGCCAAAAGTTGAGCTGCAACTAGATCTATTTGGCCAGCATGTCTCAAGAGAAAACTGACTTTAGGTAGTTGAGAATTAATGAAAAATCATTTGAGATTCTCAACTGTAGGTCTGGCAATCATAGGAATTCTGTTTCTCAACTTGTCAAATTTAGCTATGAAGTCTCTCATAGGCTCATGCAGCTCTTTTTTCATTTGTGTAAGTTGAGCCAGAAGTGTATGTGCATCTTCTGTAGGTTTGAATCTGGCTTCAAACTTAGCTTTTAAAGTATTCTAATCAGTCACAGATCAAGCCTGTAAATGGTAAAACCAATCTACAGTAGGACCTTGTAGTGTTTCAACAAAAAGCTTGACTGCTACATCTTCAAACTCTACTCCAATTACTCCACAAGCTATACTGAATGTTGCAATGTGTTCGTCAGGATGAACTTTGCCATCACCATAGAATTTAGGGAAATTCTTCCTGGAACTACGTGGAAGTTCATGTAGAGGAGGAGTAAGATTGAGAGGACCAAAAGCATTACCCCAGGTGCCTTGAAATGCCATTATAGGATACTGAAAATGAGGGATAACAAATCTTAAAGGGGTAATTATAGGCACAACTTTATCAATAGTAGAAGTAGATACTTTGTCTGGTAATAGAGATCTAGTTTTATGAGGGAAGCTCTTGGTTTGTTGGAGATGAGATAGTGAAGGAAATAGATTAAAATCACTTTGCTGTACCAACTCGAACACAGGATCAATGACACCTTTAGCCCTTTGGCTTCGTGTATACCTTGAATCTGCCAGATTGTAAAACAAAATTGGAAAAGAATTGACTTTGCTTCAGTTAAAGCTTGAGGCTTTAAACTATGCATTCTTTTCATGTTGGTGTAGAGGTGAATGGAATGGATAGACTATAAATGGATAATGGGTATTTCCCCAGTGGAGTCACCAAAAATTATTGGTTGAATATTTTTTCTATCAGCATACTGGTAAACAAAATAGGTCTTATCAGCCAAAGCAAGAAGATTAGTCATCCTAATGTGTAAGTTTATCACATCAGAAGGAGACTGCTCTCTCCTCTCATCAAGGGGAGGTTCCCTATGGATATGCTATGTATATGTATGAACAGAAAATAATACTCAAGGGTAGGACCAGACATCCATCTCTCTTTCTTCAGAGATGATGTAAACAAAACAAAGGAAAAACTCAAGAGAATGATAGACATCACTCCTCTTCTTTCAGAAGAACTGTTCAACCAGCCACAAGAATACTCTTGGAAATAAAAGCAAAATATGACTAAAAGTATGGTAACCAACAAATCAAGACACAACACAAAGTCTGCACCTGAAATACTCAAGAGTGATATACAAAGGGCAATGAAAGCTCAAAGTCTTCCCAAAGTCCTTTACACTGTAATGAAAAAGCAAACACACTAAAGGCAGCTATGGGGGCACAAAGTCTCTCCACAGTTGATTCTTCAGGACTCCTTGACAAATTTACTAATCCTACTTATTAAATTAATCAAACAAAAAAGATATCACAACACAAAGTCTGAAAAAGTCCCTTGTTTTCATTAACAAAATATGATAAACAGACTGAGCACAAAGTCTTAATGATGCTTCTCAATTTTGGCAGAGTTTCGTTCAGATTATAAAAAAGAAGATGATTTTACAATGAAAGAAAGTCCCTTATATAGCCACTTCAAAAAGGACTCAGGAGCAGTAATACATCATGATGCATTGGGAAATGTTAGGAAGGCAAGCTAGAATTTTGGGGTCTTTTACCCATTTGATCTTCTCAATGTACATAAACAAGTCGTGCAATTGAAAGTTTACCACTTTCAATGTCTGCCTGGCGATCTGATCTTATCTTCATTATTCCTCCTTTTTTGATTAATTAAATCGGGTCTTGGATTCAGCTTGCTGTTCTATTCTTTCCCCGCTTTCTACTGGTCTTGGCCTTGAAATTTGTGAATGTATTCTATTCTGTATGTTCAAAAGATCAATAATTATTTTTTTGTCTTCAATTTGATGTTCGCACGCCCGTCACTATGTTTCCAATGGCTAGTCGACTGTGTTGAATTTGACGTCTTCGAGCGCATCACTCCTTGGTCTTGTTTTGGCTTTCTGCTTGGTGCTCTTCCAGATTGGGCTTGCCCTTTCGAGCTTTGAGAAATGATCCTTCAGCTTCAGGAAGTGTCTTCAAATTGATGGCCGAGAGTCCCCCGCAAGGGCACCTGCCCTTCAGGGTCCTTCATTGTCCCTTTGTAAATTCCCCCCAGATTTTCTCTGGGCTATTCCCTGTGAATGTTTCCCATGGACATTTTCCCCAGGGAAAATTCCTGTAGACAAAAAGTCTGGGGAAAATTCCCACAGACAAAAAGTCTGGGGAAAATTCCACCAAATATTTGAACAAGTCTTTGAACAAGCCTTTTGAAAATCTGAAGGGTGCTTTGGTTGATGAAGTGTCCTCTGCAAGGGCACTTGTCCTTCAAAAAATTTCTTTTCATCATTGAACCACCCCTTTGAACTTGGACATTGAACCATTTGTTGAACTGGTTCAAAGGTTCAATGAAGCACGCCAAGCGCCTTTGAACCAAAAAGCCGACGAACCGTTGGATGAACTTTGCTGTTGAACCAATACATTGAACCAAGGCTTTGAACCAAAATGGTTCAAGCCAATGGTTCAATGAATAAAATAGGCCGATAAACTAAGCATTGAACCAAATATTTGTACTTGCCTTTGAACTGATAGTTGAACCATTTGATTGAACCTATCTATTGAACCGGTTCAATGGCTCAATGAAGCCCGCCAAGCGCTTTAAAACAAAACCGATGAACTATTCCATGAGCCAAATGATTGAACCAAAAGCAATGAACCTACTGTTGAACCTTTCTGTTGAACCAAGATGTTGAACCAAAATTTGGTTCAACGGTTCAACGAAGCCTTGAACTGACTGACGAATCAAAAGATGTTGAAACAAAGGAAATGAACCATCTGAGTGAAATAAAGCATTGAACTGCTTGGTTGAATTGAACAATTGAATTATTCCTTTGGTTGAACCGACTGTTGAACCTTTGAACCCAATTGGTTCAATGGTTCAATAGTTTAAGTCACTTTGATTTGACCAAATGTTTGGAAGCTGATGAACCTGTTGAAGTGATTGAACTTTGAACCTTGATGAAGCACTTAAATATTGCCAAAGACATTGAACTTGTTGAACTTTGAACCCGTTGAACCTTTGAACCAAATTTGTTCAATGGTTCAATGGTTCAATGATTTAGGTCTCCTTTTGTACTCAGCTGCTTGCCGATGAAGATTTTCAATTGAACCAAAGCTCTAAACTAATCCTATAGAATCTGAAAATAAAAAATCTGTAGAAATCATCATGTAAAATCCATTGAACTTGACTAGCAAAGTCTGTAGATTTTTTGAGAAGCCTTGAAAATGAGGAATTTGAATGTCTAAGACAAAATTTTGAAAATGGAAGATACAATTTTGGTCTGTAAGACCAAAATAATTCAAATGTTGTCCTAAAAATGAAAGTTATTTTTGGGAGACAACAGGATTGATATCTTCAAAAAAACTTGAAGGGATTTTTTTGAATATATGTTTTATTAGGCTTTGAAAAAGAAGGTTTGAGTTTAAGACTTATTCCATTTCCAGTCAAGCATCCATATCCCCAATGGAGATTACCCGAATCACCCTATTGAAGAAAAACATTTTTTATTTTTTATTTCAAAGATCTAATAGTTTCCTCTTATTTTGTTTTATATTTTAAATTTTAAAGGGTTGGAATATAATGTCTCCATGTTAAAGGATGTATTTGAAAAATTTGTCCTAGTAACCTTTCCTTTGTCATTGATTCTTTCCCAGACAATCTTATTATCATTTAAGTGCTTGCATGACTTTTATTAATGCAAAAATGTTCTTAATTCACATGGTAATCCAAAAAAATGTACAAATTATAATAATAACATGAAATGTTTAGGACCAATGCTGTATATTCCCAAGTTTTGACCAGTTTTCCTAGATTATTAACATCTAACAATATCTTTAGCTTAGGTCCAATTTAGTTAATA